>NW_004624883.1:1791443-1835076 GCF_000247695.1 Heterocephalus glaber
GCTGAGATTCCACCTCACTCCAGAAAGAATGGCTTCTATCAAGAAAGCTACCAATAACAAATGCTGGCAGGGGTGTGGGGAGAAAGGAACCCGGCCCCAGACTTTAAGTTTTAAGAAACTAACACTTGTTAGATCTGGTGCAATGTTACAAAAGAATGTCCAAAGTTATATGAAAAGGCTATGAAAATACACCTCTTTTTTTCCAACTATGTATCTGTGTGGGGCCAGGTTTTCTTCTTATACTTCAACCAAAATAATGTTATGCAATAAATTGAATACAAAAACAAATATGAGAATCCAACTACTCTTTATTGAACCAGATACTATAGAGGTTTGCAAAAATTAAAATAATGCAACTCTCCTGATTAAAAATGTTTTGTTTTGGAAAATATGTTTCATAAAATAATGTTTTTACTAGGATTATTATTATTTTAAAATAAAATTTAAAATGTGAATGTTTTAATTTTGAATATAACAAATATTGATAGTTGTAAATCATATAAATAAAAACTTTTGGAGGTATGAAATAATTTTTAAGAGTACAAAATGTTCCTAAAAGCACAGCGAATGAAATTACTGCTCTGACAAAAGATATGTAAGTACTTTGTGGGGGAAACTTACAAGTCTTTATTTAATGACACAGAAACAAACTAAATAAATAGAGAAAATGATATTCTTTGATAAGAAGAAGTAATATTTTAAAGATACAGTTCTCCCTAAATTGATCTATAAATTCCAAGTAAATATAATAAATAATCAATTTCTTCCAGGGGAAGTTAAACTGATACTAAATATTATATGGACAGAACTAGTATCTTAAAACAGTGAATACACTCCTAACATTCCTAAAAGACAACAAGGTAGAAATACTTAGCCTACTTCTTGTAAAGATATAACTTTAAACTACAATATAAGAAAGGCTAAAATTGGCACTGGAATAGCAACTTAGTAGGATAGAGACCCCAAAAACCAACTCACAACTCACAATAGCATTACCACTTAATAAACAGTACCGAGACAATTGGCTATTGACATAAAAAATGTAAAATTGGAACTCTGTCTTACAGTGTACTAAAAAATCAATTCAAATAAACTCTTGAATTTGAACTATAAAGTTTAAACTTCTAGAAAACTGATATTGGCATACATTTTATAATCTCATAGTGGAGAAATTTTAAACAAGTTGCAAAAGGCAAAAATTACTTTAAAATGACTAATAAATTCAAATACCTAGAAACTAAGAATTTTGCTTTATCAAAAAGCACAAAGGGGATAGAAAAGTAAGGCACAAGCTGGATAAAGATTTTGTAACATATGTTAGCTACAAAGAATTTGTATCCAAAGTATATGAAATGCTTAAAAGTCAATTAGAAAAATGCACATAACCCAATAGAAAAAAATATAGACAGAAGAACTGATTGGGCATTTTCCAGAAGATGAAACACAAATGGCCTATACACTATAGATATTTATTCTCTCTAGTCATCAGACGAATGTAAATTAAAACCACAATGGCATATCATCTCACACAGTAACACTGGCACATATTAAAAGATCTGACAATATTGTCAGCAAGGATGTAGAAAAGCAGGAATTCTCATCTGTAACTGATGGGAGTAAGAATTGGTTCAACCACTGTGGCAGCCATAGAAGTATGCTATTCATTCCCCTCTACTTTTTGCAGGACCAGACCTGCATTGAGATCGAAGGGCTTTTTCTTCTTACATGTGTCAATCCCCTTTCTCCTTCATAGGCCTTTCCCCAGTAAATCCCTTGCACCTCTGATTCTGTCTTGACAACTACTTCTTGGAGGTTCCAAATGGACAAAACCACCTTGGAAAATATTTTGACCTTACCTGGTGGATTTGAAACTGGCATAATCTACGATGCAACAATTGTACTCTTATGCATGTGCCCTAGAAAAGCTTATACTATGAGCCATCCCCAAGAATGTTCATAGCAGCATTGTACTAAATAGCCAGAAACTGGAAAAAGTCTGATTATTGGTCAATGATAGAATAAGTAAATGAGTTGTAGTTTATTAGAATGATTGCACCATAGCCTGAGCTGTTGTATATTGATTCATGTGCTGTTTATGCAGAACTCTGGGGAAGAGGTCATTCGCAGAGACTAATGAAGTGCAGACTTATGCAACAATAGAGAAATCTCAAAAAAAGAGACAAAATGAGTAAGAAGTGCAAATAATAGAAATTCACCAGAATATGATTTCACTTAAAGTTCAAAAACAGGTAAGACTAAAAAATCCACTGCTCAGGGATTCATACATAACCATGAAAATTAAAAAGAAGAGCAAATAAATGATCAATACAAATTCAAGAGAAAGATAACCACTGAGGTTGGAAAGGAAGGAAGGAGCTAAGAAGGATAATGTTCTATTTCATGAGGTGGATGGCGGCTTATTTTTATTGTTACCGTATTTATTTTAGATGATGATGTATTTCACAGTATTTTGAACATGTTGGAAAACCCAGGGTCATAACAATTTAAAACAGTCTTTTTGTTAATGCCTTGTTAAAACTAACACCAGGGTCTTTTAGCATATATTTTCGTAGGTTGATATGCTAAACCTGATTTGGGAAAAAGAAACAATAAGTGGTTGTCAAGGACAATTTTCTTATTTCTCCTCTTTACACATAAGAAACATACTCTCTGGAGCAGGGATCCCACGCAGATGAAACAGGTGTGCTACACAGTGCTTCCCTCAAGTCCCAATTAATCATGCAGCAGAAGAAGAGAAAAATAAGGCAGGCACCTGCTTTGCTATTATTAAGTGGCTCTGAAGGTATTTTTTAAAAAGTATCCTGCTAATGCTTCCCTTCCAGGATTAGGGATATTAAGGAGGTGGCTTTGAGAAGGAGCCCCTCACAAGGCCCCTGGCAGAAACAACTCCTCCACTCACCTCCACAAACATAGATATGGGGAGATTGAAGCCTTCCTTAACCAATCATCTGGCCTCACTTTGGCCATTGTCAGATGCAAGGACTTCCATGCAAAGCCCTTTACCATGCCCACTGCTCTGCAGCAGGCAAAGATCCTCTGCAAGACAATAATATCCCACCACTGAATGAGAACCATCCACAGTGACCTTGAAAAATGAAAGACCTAGTTTCAAGTGGTCCAGGTGCTCCAGTGGCTTCAGTCACAGACTCTTCCATTGACTCAATTTTCCTGGTAATAACACCAAGATGTTTACAGAATTATTGAATCAAAAAATAAGAAAACAAAATGGTTTTGCATCAGGTCTAATTTCCTCAACAATCTTATGAAAGAGATAATGAATTACTCCACTTTACAGGTGAGAAAACTGAGGCACAAGAGAAGTGACTTGCCCCAGGATAGCCGGTTACAGGTGTTGCAATTCTATTAGTATTGGATTGCAGAGCTTGTTCATTGGCTCTGTTGCCACCAACATGCTAATTCAATAGAGCCACCAACATGCTAATTCAATACGATCTTTTTTACTTAGTCCTTCCTTTTCATTTCCACCTTCACTCACTTCTCTAAATCAGTCTCTCAGCAGTTCTCAACTTCACTGTTCTAAGAGCCCTCTGAAGGTCTCTCAGACCCTGTCTCTGCTCTCTTCAACCATCATATTGTTCAATGACTGCTTTCTTTATGTAGCTTCCATGAATCCTCACACCCCACAGTCCTACCTCTGAGCACCCATAGCACTTCAGTTGAATCACTTTTGAGGCCTTTGTTCATCTGGTTTTATATATAGCATAATTGTCTCTCTCAATTACAATGATTCACATCACATCCTAAGCAATGGAAATTCACTTTGGAGAAGAAAAGGGAGGTGAAGAAAAAGACAAAGAAGGAGTGGAGAGTCTGTCAGTGAAGCCAGTGGTGAAAGAAAAGACATTAAGGGAAGGTTAAACAAATCACGATCAGTATACTTGACCTTGTCATTCCCCATGTAGAGGCAAGACCAGCCAAGACTGCATATTAGGAAGAAAGCATGAAAAACGTTTGTACCACTGCAAAATGCAAAGCTGTCTAAAGGGAGGAGGGAACCCAGAGGTGGAAGTTTTCGCAATTCCAGACAGACCTAGAGAGACTATGAGCATGGTTCAGGACTTCAGTCCCCTTAATCCATTTTCCCTATGAGATCTAAAATTCTTCAGCAACAAAGAAGCTTGTGTGATAAGCACAACTGTAGCAGCTACCATACATTTAATCTTCCCTGGGTGCCAGGCACTAGTCTAAATGTTTTGTGTAAATTCTCTCATTAATCCTTACAAAACAGACTATAGCTCTCTTCACTAAAAAAGAGAAACAATTGAAGTGGGGTTTTTGTTTCATTTTGTTTTGTTTTGTATAGTACTAGAGATTGAACCCAGGGTGTTCACAGTAAACCACGTCGCCTTTTTTGTTTTGTTTTGTCTTTTTAAATTTGAGCCAGGTCTTGCTAGGCTGCTAAAATGCCCAGGGTTGGCTCTAATGTGTTATCCTCTTGTCTCAACTTCCCAGATAGCTGGGATTACAGGCACACAGCATGTCACTCAGCTGCATTTGAAGTTTTGTAGATGGAGTGCCTTCCCTATAGTACCTCAACTTTTGATGGTAAGCTCTGGAGCCCTGTGACTCCATCTAGCACTGATGCCCTCTCCCCTGAACCCCTAGAATATGCTACAGGGAGAGTGAGACTAGGTTGATCATGGAGTATACTGTAAGTAAAATGGAAAGGCAGGGAAGGGAGAAATTATTTCCATCTGGGAAAAACCAGAAAGACTTTGAAGAGGGGATGGTTTTCATGGAACTACATCGTTATCTGGATGTTGCACTGTTCCAAGTGACTCAGTAGATAGCAGGCTACACATGGCAGAGTCAAAATTGCCAGTTTCATCCATTCTGAGGCCATCAGGAACATACTGTAGTGAAAAAAACAAGGTTATTGGTTTATTACAATGAGGGTGATCATGTACCCTAGGAAATTGTATGGTATCAAGGGAAAATATGGCTAGAAAGCACTTATTATGGGACTTGGAATTGCATTAGGTCATGTTGGAAGAGGGTGCAAGGAATTGGGACTCTGCAATGGTTTGGATACTGCCAGGAAGCAGAGGGATCCTAATATTTGAATGTTTTCATTTTTTATCTAGAATATGGAAGAAACAGAATGAGAGTAAGGCTTGTAATTGGTTAAAATAAAAACAAAAGTAGCAGTTATTCCTGTTAACCACAGGAGTTATTCATATTAACCGGGATAGCAGGATGTTTGGTCAGTTTGTGGATTGTACATGTTTTTGTTCTGCCTGTGTTCAGATTTGGTTACAATCACCGTGGTCTTGATCTATTCTTGCTGCCCAGAGCCACAGAGTGACCTTGTCTGGTGCTGATGCTCTGTGAAATGGTTATGTTCAACAGGAGAAAGTCAAGGTCTAACTGTGAGAGCCAAGCCAATTTCTCAGTCCCAGGAGATGATTTCCTCCATTTTGACACTAAACTTCTGCTCATGCTACTTGGGTTTATGGGAATTTACTAGTTAAAAGCAAACAGATGCATTTAATGAGGCAATACACACAGGGTTTATGAGCAACATTCATTTGTTTTTAACTGATACATAAAATTATACATATTTATGGGGTATTAGGTGATGTTTATACACATGTATATATTGTGTAAAATAATGTTCAAATCAGGGTAAATATATCTATCCACTGAAACGTTTATCATTTCTTTATGGTGAAAACATTCAAAATCCTTTTTTCTAGCTTTTTGAAATATGACAAACATTGTTGTTATCTATAGGCACTGGGAATACAACAGCAGGACATCTCGCTCCTAACTGACTGTAGGATAGTACCCACTGATCAAACTCGCCCCATCCTTTCCCCCTGTGCCCTTCACAGCTTCTGTACCCATCATTCTACTCTCAATTTCAATGAGACCCACATTGTTTTATTTCATATTTGAGTGTGATCATGAGGTACTTGTGATTTTGTGCCTTGCTATTTCTCTTAACATACTGATGGTGATCTCCAGTTCCATCCACGTTGTCACGAATAATATTTTATGCCTTTAATGGCCAAGTAGTGTTACATTGTGTTTAAACAGCACTTAGTCTCTACATATTCGTCAGTTCATTACACTTAGGTTGCTTCCATTTCTTGGCTATTGTGAGTAATGATGCAATAAACGTAGGTGGACAGATGCTTCTTTGACATGCATATTTCCTTTGGCTATGTCCTCAATAGAGGGAATGCTGAGTAGTATGGCGGCTCTACATTTAAATTTTGAGGAATCTCCATACTGTTTTCTATAAAGGCTATACTAATTTACATTCCCACTAACAAGTGTGCAAAGGTTCCTTATTCTCCACATCCTCACAGGAATGTGTCACTTTTACCCATTTTTTATAATAGTCACTCTTACTGGAGTGAGTTAATAGCTGATGGTCGTTTTGACTTGCATTTCCTTGATGATTAGTGATGGTGACCATTTTTTCATGTATTTGGTGGCCACTTGTATAACTTCTTTTGAGAAATGTCTATTTAGATCTATGGCTCAATTTTTAATAGGGTTATTTGCTATTGATTATTTCAATTTCTTATATATTCCAGATATTGATGTCTTATCAAATGTGTAGGATGAAAATATTGTCTCCCATTCTGTAGATTGTCTCCTTATTTTGTTGACTGTTTCTTTTGCCATGCAGAAGCTTCCTACTTAAATGTAATCCCATTTATTCTGTTATTTTCTTCTTTTGTTTCTTGTGTTCTGGGGGTGAATGTCATTTATTGAATGTCAAATATCATGATTCGTACTTTGGAAATATTGATTTAATTCTATGCATCCCTGTGATATAGTGTCAAATATTATCATCTCCATACTTTTAAAAATTATTTTGGTAAAAAGTAAATCATAGAATTTACCATGTTAACCATTTTAAGTACACAATAGAGTTGTGTTGCACATTGTGTGTAACAGATCTCCAGAATACTTTCATCTTGCAAAACTAAAACTCTGCACTCATTAAACAATAATTTCCCTTTTCCCTTCCCTCTAGTCCCTAGCAACCAGCATTCTACTTTCTACAATTGGATTAATTTACTATTTGTCTTTTTTCACAATTGGCTTATTTCACTTAATATAGTGTCCTCAAGATAAATTCATGGTAGAACATAGGACAGGATTTCTTTCTTTTTTGAAGCTGAATAATAATCATTTATATGTATATAGCATATTTTCTTAATCAATTCAACCATAAATGGACATTTAAGATGTTTCAACTTCTTGGCTATTGTGAATAATGCTGCAGTGGACACAGGTGCATAAATGTCTATTCAAGATCACGATTTCGATTATGTAGGATATATATCCAAAAGTGTCATTGCTGTATCATATGGTAATTCTATCATTGAGAAACCTCTATGCTGCTTTCCATAGTTGCTGCATCATTTGACATTCCCACCACCAATACACAAGTGTTCCAATTCCTCCACACCTTTGTCAGTTCTTGTTATGCCAGTTCCATACTGTCTTTGATTACTGGCTTTTGTAATATCTTTTAAAATCAGGAAGCATGAGACCTCAAGTTTTCTTATTCTTTCTCAAGATTGGACATTCAAAGTCCTTTGAAATTCTGTATTAATTTTAGGCACTTTAGAAATGTTTCTGCAAAAGCAACATTAGGATTTTCATTGAAATTGCATGGAATCTGTAGACCACTTTAGGTAGCATAAATATTTTAATAATACTAAGTCTTTCAATCCCTGAACATGAGACACTTTTGTATTTATTTGTATCTAATTTCTTTCAGCAACATCTTGTAGTTCCCAATGTACAAGTCTTTAACCCCCTTGGATAAGAATATTCTTATGAATTTTATTATTCTGATGCTAATGTAAAGATGAATTTTTTAATATTTTCTTTTCCAGTTGTTCATTGTTGAGGCATAGGTATACATCTAATTGTGTGTGCTGGGTTTTTATCCTTGAATTATTGAATTTGTTTATTCTAATTATTTCTGTGGAATCTTAAGGTCCTAACGTTTAGGGCTCTCTACTTATAAGATCATGTCACTGTAAAGAGATAATTTTACTTTCAATTTCCAAGCTAGTTGCCTTTTATTTCTTGTCTAAGTTCTCTGGCTAGAACTTTCAGTAGTATGTTGAAGTGGCAAGACTTGGCATCCTTTTCCTTTTCCTAATCTTCCAGGAAAAGATTTAATTTTTTTCCCTTTATTATGGTATGTATGGACTTTACATACATGGCTGTTATTACGTTGAAGTAATTTTCTTTTATTTCTAGGTTGTTGAGTGTTTTTTATTATGACTGGTGTTGAATTTTGTTAGCATGATTTTCATGGATCAGTTAAGATCATAGTGAGAATCTTGTTTCTCATTGTGTTAATATGATATTTTATACTCATTGATTTTCATATCCTGAGAAATTCTAGCATTTCAAGAACAAAATCTGATCGTGGTGTATATTCTTTTAATGTGTTGTTAAATTCAGCTTGCTAGTCCATTTTTTAGGATATTTGTAACAATAATATATCAGGGATATTGATCTTCAGTTATCTTTTCTAACAATATCTTTTTCTGATTTTGACATCAGAATAACGCTGGCCCACAATGAATTTGGAAGTATCCCTCCCTGCGTAATTATTTCCTTAGTGCATATTTCTAATACAGAATAGTGATGCCTGTTCTGGGGAGTCGGCACATGTATATGACATATCTTGATCGTGTTCTATATTTTTATCTGCTCTTTCTTTCCTGTCTCCTAATCCCCTTCCACAAGGTCCTACCTTCTAGTTTCCGATCGCCCCTCCTCTATTTTATTCTTTAAAAAATGAATTATTATTGGTATTTCAAGTGTACATATTTATGGGATACAGTGTGATAATTCAATACATGTATACAGTATCTTACAATTAAATCAGCACAGTTAGTATTTCCACCTCCTTAAACACTTTTAAATTTTTTGATTAAGATGTACTAGACATATTCCAATAAGAATAATTAACATTTCTATTTCTTTACCATTACTTTATGTTTGTAGCTCTTCTTTTCGTTTGGTATAGTTGTGCCTTAAATATTCGGTAGAGATGTCAGGGAAACTATCTGGTCCTGGGCTTTTTTTTTTTTGTACCAGGGATCGAACTCAGGACCTCATGCTTGCCAGGCAGGTGCTGTGCCGTTGAGCTACAGCCCTGGCCCAGGTCCTGGGCTTTTTTTTTTTTATTTAGTTTATTGGTACATTTTAGGTATACAATACAGTTTGCTGGGAGATTTTTGATTACTGATTCGATCTCCTTATTAGCTATACATCTGCTCATTTTTTTATCTCTTCATGATTAATTCTGTATAGTTTGTGTGTTTTTAAGAATTTATCTATTTCTTCCAGGTTAACAAATTTGTCGGCATATAATCAGTCACAGTATTTTATTTTATTTATGCAGCATCAATTGCAATGTCTCCTCTTTTATGTCTGATTTTAGTTATTTGAATTATCTCTTTTTTGTTATTCTATCAAAGAGTTTGAAAATTTTGTTGATTCAATAAAACAACTCTTTGGCTTTTGATTTTTTTCCAATTTTTTTCCACTCTACCTTTTGTTTATTTCTGATTTATTCTTTATTATTTCCTTCATTCCACAAGTTTAATTTTTTTCTTTATCTAGTTCCTTAGGGTGCAAATTTAAATTATTGTTTTTATATCTTTCTTTTATTTTAATACAGACATTTATCACTATAAAATTTCCTCTTGGTACTACTTTTGCCTCATCCAATAAATTTTGGTATGTTGTGTTTTCATTCAAGATACATTCTAATTTTATTTGTAATTTTTTTTCTTTGACCCATTTGGGGTTCAGGAGTGTGTTGATTGGTCTCCACATATTTGCAAATTTTCTAATTTTTATTTTGTCATTGATTACTGGTTTTATTCCATTGTGATCAGAAAAAGATACACAGTATAATTTCAATCTTTTTCAATTTGTTACGACTTGTTTTGCTTTTCCAGGATAACGTGTGATCTACCATGGAGAATATGCCTCATGCCTTGAGAGAAAAACTCTAGCCTGCTGCTGTTGGGTGGGATGTTTTGCAAATGTATGATAGATCCACTTGGTCTTTAGCATTGTTGAAGTCCTCTGTTTTTAATGAATGTTTTTGGTATCACTATTAATCTATTAGTAAAAGTGGATTATCGAAGCATGTTAGAAATATTATGTTACTGTATATTTCATCATCTCTGTCATTGTCTGTCTCATATACTTGGAGCATATATCATTATAATTGTTATATATTCCTGGTGAACTGAGCCTTTTATTACATATGCATCTTTCTTTGTCTCTTATGGCAGGTTTATTTTTATTTAACTTCATTTTGAATGATATAAATGAGAAAAAACCTGCTCTATTTTGGTTATCATTTTCATGGCATATCATTTTTCATCCATTTATTTTCAGTATATATACGTCCTTAAATATAAAGCAAGTCATGTTGAGGGCTTATAGTTGGATTTTCTTTTTGTATTTATTTCACTCATCTATCTATTTTAATTGGGATATGCATTAGTCTGTTAGGACTTCCATACCAAGCTGCAACAGACATTTATTTTCTCACTCTTATAAATTTGGTTTCAGTTGAGGGTTTACTCCTTTTGTACATGGCCACCTCCTCCCTGGTGCCACAGAAGGGCTTTTCTCTGTGCTCATACAGAGAGAAAAAAGAAGAGAAATTTTCCTCTTCTCATAAGCACAGCAGTCCCACCCTTATGACCCAACTTAACTTTAATTACATCCCTAAAGTGTATACAATTTTGTAACCTTCCTAAATAGATAAGGATTTGGAGAAGGGAGAAGTACAATTCAATCCATAACAGGGATTTTACAGCCGGGGATGTGGCTCAGTGGCACAGCAGCTGCTTGGCAAGTGTGAGGTCCTGAGTTCAATCCCCGGTACCAAAAACAACAACCACAAAAACAGAAATTTTAATCCATTTATATTTAGAGTAATTACCCAAAGGAAGGACTCATTACTGCTATTTTATTGTTTCTTGAATATCTTGTAGGTATTTTGTCCTTTTTTTCTCCATTATTGCTTTCCTCTGTGTTTCATTGATTTTTGCAATGATATATTTTGTCTCCCTCCTCATTTTCGCTTGTATATCTCCTACAAATGTTTTATTTTTTGGTTATCATGGGGATTACATAAACATCTACTCCTTTACCATGTGCCCATGCTTTATGTTGTTAATGCTAAATTATATACTTTTTATATTTTTTATCCATTAATATAGTTTCAACAATATTATTTGTGTTGTAAATGTTATACATGAATAAACAATAATTTACACACAACCACTACACTATTGCAAAATTCTGCTCTAGTTTACATGTTTACATTCATAAAGATTTTTATACAATTTTATTTTGATATCTAGTATTCATTTGTTTCAATTCATACAACTCCCATTAGCATTTTTTAAAGGTAGTTATGCTGATAATATATTCCTTATGCCTTTGTCTGGCAAGAAATATTTTCTCCTCAAATTTGAAGAATAGTTTTGTTAGATTTAATATTCTTTTTTTTTTTTTTTTTTTCAGTTATCGAACTCGGGTCCTTGCGCTTATGAGGCAGGGGGTGGAACCACTGAGCTAAATCCGCAGCCCCAGATTTAGTATTCTTGATTGGCCAGGTTTTCTTTCTTTCCTTTTTTTTTCTTTCAATGCCTCTATTCTATAATCCTGATTATTGCTGCTTTTTATGGTTTCTGATAAGAAAGTTGTTTTCTCCTGCTTTCAAATTTTCTTTTTGTTTTGTTTGTTTTTGTTTTGTTTTGTTTTTTGTATTTTGTATCTTGACAGTTTGAGTATAGCACAGGCATCCTTGACTATATCATAGTTGTAATCCTTTGACCCTTCTTGGATTTCAGTATACCTTTCTTTACTCACATTTGGGGAAGTCTTCAGCCATCACTTCTTCAAATATATTCTCTGCCCCTTTCTGTTTCTCTTCTTCTTAAATTTTCTTAATGCATACATTAGTCCCCTTAATGATGTCTCAGAAACCTCCATGGGTTTTTTCACTTGTTTCACTCTTTTGCTTCCTTTTTCTGTTCATACAATTTAAAAAATTCAAGTGACTTGACTTAAAGTTGATTGATTTTTTTTCTTCTGCTTTATCAACTCAGCTATTGGACCCTTCTAGTGAATTGTGCGATTAATATACCCTGCGTCTTCAGGATTTCCATTTGGTTCTCATTTTCATTTGTGTTTCTTTGTTGATATTCTCATTTTGTTCATGTATTATTTTCCTGGTTTTGTTTATTTTTGTATTTATGTTCTCTCCTAGTTCACTGAATTCATTAAAGATGAATACGTGAAAGTCTTTGTCAGTTTGCTCATAAATCTCTATTTCTGAATTTAGTTTAGTAGGTGATGAGAGGTATGGGTCTAGGTTCAGTCTTCAGCATGTGGAAACCCAGTTTTCCCAGCACTATTTATTAAAGAGGCTGTCTTTCTTCCAGTGAAGGTGTTTGGCTCCTTTGTCAAACATAGATTATCTGAGTGGGCTTGGAGTTCTTTCTGCATCTTCTATTCTGTTTTGTTGATCCTCAGGCCTGTTTCTTTGCCAGTACCATGCTGTTTTTATCACAGGAGCTTTGTAGTATAATTTAAAGTGTGGGATTGTGATGTCCCCCCTCTTGCCCTTGTTGTCCAGAATTGCTTTTGATATTCTAGGTCTCTTCTGGCTCCATATGAATTTTAGGATTGTTTTTTCTAGTTCTGTAGGAGGTATGATACTGGTATTTTGATTGGGATTGCATTAAATCTGTTTTGGAAGTATGGCCATTTTCATTATATGAGTTCTGCCTATCCAAGAACAAGGAATATCTTCCCATTTTCTGATATCCTCTTTCGTCTTCTTTTTCAGAGTACTGTAGTTTTCAATGTAGAGATCTTTTACTTCCTTTGCCAGATTGATTCCTAAGTATTTCCGTTTTCTTGATGCTATTGTGAAAGATGTGGTTTCCCTAATTTCTCTCTCAGTAAGTTTGTTATTCATGTACACAAATGCTATAGATTTTTTAAATTTTTAAAATAACTTTATTATCAAACACACACACACAAAATTAAAACCATTCAAAGAAGAACAATGCAAGGGAAAAAACTACAATAATATACAAATACAGTAGAACTCAACCAAAACAAAACTGTAAAGCACTTAAATGTTTTTCCATATAACTTACAAAAGGAGCTCAAGCACCAACAAGACACCAGAGGATGTGATTTGTTTCAGAAAGATCCCCAAAACCAACATTGAACAAACAGTGGTCTGGAAAAAAACTCCAGTTAGCTAGCAGACTTGATTTTTGATTATTGACTTTGTATCCTGTTACGCTGCCAAATATAGCTATTAAATAAGTCTAGGAGTTTTGGGTAGACTTTTGGGAGTCTTCCATTTCTGAAGGTGTGATAGCTAGTTGTGATGTCAACTCACCTAGTGGGTTAGTTTAGCACAGCTCTGCGTGTGTCTAGATGATTTACTTACTGAACAGGGAAGACCCACCCTGAGTATAGATGGTACCAACCAATAGGCTTGTAGGCTGGATGGAATAAAAAGGGTAAGAGGAAGGAAGTCTCACTTTTGCTCCTTCATAGGAGCTGCAGTCTTCACCACTGCCTTTGGACATCCATCTCTAGGCTTCCAGGGCAGACTCTTCAGCCTTCCAATATGGACACACATCAGACTCTGTAGCAAGCATGAGATCCTTGACTTTTGACGGGATCTTCTGGCTCTCCAGTATGCAGGTGGTCCTTTTGCACTATTACACCCCTAACACTGTAGGTGGTCACTGTAAGACTACCTTGTAATCCTTTATGTATCTTGTATATCATATTATATCATATCATGTCATATTATAACTGCTCCTCTAGCAAACCTTAAATGATACATAAGGTTTGGTGTCTGGAAATTTTATTTAGTTCTTTTAATTGAGCCATATTTCCTCATTTCCTCTTAGGTCTTTTTATTTGTTGCCAAGGTCTGTATATTTGAAAAAAGAAGAAACAATTCTCTCAGCAGTTAGTGGAGCTAGAGATTCTGAAGCTCTCTCATAGCATTTCTGCAGATGTATCTTGTTTGGGTTTGTCATATAATTTTACAGCTAGAGAGCCTTGCTAGTTTCTTTTTCAGGAACTAAAAATTTCTTACTTTCTCTGCTATATATCAGCAGTATTATAGGCTCCTGTTTGCTACAACAAGCCAGAAAACTCATTTTTGTTCCCAGTGACCCGTGGCATTCAAAATAAGTGAGATCATCAACAACACTCTCAATCAGGCAGGAGAGAAACAAGTCCTGCAAGCAACCAATCAAAAAGCTGAAATATTTTAGCTGTATAGTTTATACATCTCTTTCCCTTCTAAGGGAGAAGCCACATATGGTTTCCTCCCATTCACACTGAGTTGTGCCAGCTTGGAGTAGGGATATAATGGGTGAAATGCAGTGGTCTCTTCTACATGTTTCAATTGTAGCTTTTCCTGGCTTTGCACTTGTCTGGAAGTACTGAGACTTCTTTACTTGTTTCTGGATTTCTCATAAATGGTTTTGGACTGTACTTTATTATTGGATCCCTGTCTCTGTGGAAAGCGAGAGGTGTGGCTTCTTATTTTGCTATCTTGCTCATTTTTGTATGTTTTAAGAGGTGAGCAATTTGATGCTGACCAAGATTAGACAAATTCCCAAAATACACAGTGAGAAAGTTGCAGAGCTTGAGTTTAAATGAACAGTGTTTTCAGATAGAGACAGTGGCGTAGCATTTGTACTCCATACTGTAGCTGGCAGCCAATGAGATGATGAGAAACCATGAAATATGAGGTTATTCAGTGCAAGGGGGAAAGGGATGTAATACTGAAATAGGAAAAAGTTTCTTTTCCTATGGGGAATTGTATTTCCTTATACAGATCAGTTTTGAATGGTTTGCAGTAAAATGTGTTGTTTATATGTAAAACATCCTTTTAAACGATAAAACAAGGATCATCTTTCATCTAGAAAATTCCTTATTTGAGAGATGACTTCTAGCCTAGTACCACCACTAATATTATTTTTTGTCTGGATCAAGCCACATGGCTAGGAAGTGGTGAGTCTAAATTTGAACCTATGACTTCTTACCCCTAATTTTCCTTACAACATAAAACTATGCTGTAATCAGAGTTTCAACTTTTACATCATATAGCATCCTATAACCTAGGGGCTGGCACTTAATAAGCCCTGGAAAAAGGAAATGTACATATTCCAACGTCAGAAAGCTTCACCTATAGGAATCCAGTGACTCAGCTCTTCAAGTATTTTTGGACTCTAATGGTATTAAGAGCATAGGGGACGGTGTAGTCCTCATAGCTATGAGGATAGAAGTCCTAAAAGAAGGCAATAAAGCAGAACCAGCAAAATTCCTGAAAGGTAGAACCAAAGTCCCAGTTGGAGAGCTCACCCCAAATTGTGTCTGGAAGTTGCTTTTGAAGGATAGGACTCACTACACACTTTCTGATAGCTTTCCTTTCTTCTTCCCTTCCTTGCTCCTACCTGCCACCCTTCCTTCCTTCGTTTTTAAAATAAAGGCTTTTCCTCTAATAACTGGATGTAAATAAATTGGAGGGAAGTATACAAGAGAAAACAAATTTCACAAAATGTCCTCACAGTCACAGTTGCTGGGTTACACTTGCTGAATTCTTTGGTAAAAGGTGTCCCTGATTTTTCCAGTTATTTTTCCAAATTTGTCATTTATGGTTTTTTACAAATAAAATCACAATGTTAATAGAAATTGAAAGAAAAATAATGCACCTATTATTCCACCAGCTGAGTAAATCAGTCAGGAACGTCATAGTCGAGAGACAATTGAATATTGAATCTTGATTCTCCTCCTCCCTGGCAAGCTCAGCTTCACTGAGCTTCAGCTGTGCTTATCTGCAGAATGAGTATGATAATAATGCCGACCTCCCAGGGCTGCCGAAAGCATTAAATGAAATAATGTGCACAGAAGCACCTCATAACTCTAATTTACTGGGTACTTTGGTTATAATTATTTTCATCTTCTATTCTCTTTCTGCTGTAGTCCATAAACATTTAGACCTTTCCCAGCTATGATCTTTGTACACACAAGTTCATAGCTTGCCCCTTGCTCTTATCATGGACTGGTCTGTTTTTGTACCATCAATATTATGATTTTTTAAGGTTGTGTGCTTTGTCAAATGGATATGCCAGAGTGGATCAAACGATTTCTCCCACTGTTGGGTGTTGTATCTATTCCTGGAGCTTTCCTATATACATGACAACAATGACCATCTTCGAGTGGTTTGTAGTTTTTGAACATTATTAACAACAAACTTTGAACTCAAGGTCTACAAGGGCTTCTTATTATTAGTGTAAATGGCCAAAGTCAGGCTTGCTGCCAGTAAGGCTTTCATGAGCCAGAGCAGTCCCACTGCAAAGGCAGTGTCTCAGGACCCATAAATTGTGCTTCGTGCCCCCCCCAAAGACAGAAAACAAAGACAGAATGGGGTCTGGGCAGTAATTTTTAATGTAACTGTGGAGATTGCTATGCATGTTGCTGGGAGCACTTATTTAGCGATCGGAATAGATGTAAACATAACTTTCAAGCACTATAAGCCAAAGTCCTTGCCCAAAGCAGTTACAATTCAAATGGTCTAATTGAATATGGGAAACAAAGAGCTACAGTCATCCAGACTGACAGTCACAAGGAGTGGAGATGTGGAATTGACGCCATCAGAAGTCTTACCAGGAGGCAGGTCTGAGTTGGCCAAGTAATCAAAGAGAAAAGAGGCTGGAGCCAAGCATCACTTGGGGGGAAGCAGAGATGAGAACAGAGGTAGTGAGGTTAAATAAGAGGAATCGGAAACTCCTCCAGTGCTGATTCATTAGGAAAGAGCAGGCGGCCTGGAGAGAAATGGCCTCGCCTCATAATAGCAAGAAAGCCGGATGTGGCTGGCTTCAGGAACAGGAAATGAGCCTGAGGCATGTAAGTGCTGACCGCCATATACATCCAGGGAGCAGCCAGACATATTTCATTGTAACACATGGAAGAGGTAATGGGAGTGGACACAACAACAGGTCCATTTGACAGTGACACCTCCCTACTCAAGACCTTCAAAGTGCCCCTTCAATCTTAGGATGAGGTCTGGCCCCACCCTATGGTTTCCAAGGGTCTGAATGTTCTGGTCTCTACCAACCTCATCTATCTCACATCTTTCTACCACCTGGGGTTCTGGCTCAAAGCTCTGCCTTGCAGGCCCTTGAAGGAGTTTGTGCTCACTTTCCAGCCTTCTTACATGTTGTTCCTTTTGCTTGAAACACTGTCTTTCTCCACCTTGTCACACAGACCATTCAACCTCATTGTTCATGTCTCAGTTTAAATGTCACTTTCTCTTGGAATGATAGATTTAGGCAGCTTTTGGCATTCTGTGTGTACCCTATAGTGATCCTTACCACATTTTCTGGTAATTGTTTACTTTAGTGTCTCCTCCATAATCTGTGAACTCAAACAAAACAAGCACCATGTCTATTATCCTCACTATTGACTCCTTAGTGCCTAGTACAGAGTAGGTGCTTGATGAATATTTTGTACAAAATAATAAACAGGGGCAAGCAAATGGACCAATTCCATTTAGTCTATCCACCACTGAGTACATGGTCTGGGTAAACTTTCTTCTAAAAGTGAGGAAAAAAATAGACAGGATCTTTGTCCCCTCTTGAGCCCATTGTCTAGTCTAGTAGGGGCATAGACAAGTATATAAAGAATTGTGAAAATATAAGTCCTCCAGTAGTGATGCAGGAGGCTCTTGGAGGTGGTGAGGTTCATGCTCAAGAGGAAGAAAGGAGGAGAATTCATGAAGAAGAAAAAATTATCACTTGGTTATAGAGGTCCCATAAAGCCTCAGGAGACAAAGTAGTTGAAAGAGGTGTTTCTGGCTTACACAGTAGCTAGAGAAAAGTTGTGCAGCCAGGAAAGAATAGATGATGTTCTGGAAACAGCAAGCAGCCTGGGAAGACACTGTCAGAGATATATAATTGTGCTGGGGGTGGGAATGGAAGTAAATAAGCAGTGGCCAAATCACAGAGGGCCACATTTGCCAAATAAAACAATAGACTTTATTGCATAGTCAATAGGGAGGTATATGGTATCTGAGTGGGGAAGTGCCATGAGAAGAGCCACTCTTTGGTTGGCGGACCAGCTGCCATGGCCCACAGCCTGCGTGGTTGGGAATCTGCAGCCTAAAAGCACCACCATTCTGAGAGAATGTGATCTATGAGAAACCTGTATTTCTTGGTCTATAATATAAAATCGCATAAATGTTATCAAATTATAGATCTAGGAAAGATGTTGGCTGACTCCTAGAATATTCCCATGAGAAGGGCTATGTTGGGCACAAAGATATAATACACATTTGCCGGGTACAGATCAACACCAAAAGGCTGCAGTATGAGCACGAATTCGAGAACCGCATAGGTGTGGCAAAAAGGAGAGAAGACAGGGAGACAGCTCTGTTTGCTCTGCTAAGCCCTTTTCATCCTACTCCTGTGTGCTTTGATGGGAATCTTAGGGTACATACATGAATTTGAGGGGA
Source organism: Heterocephalus glaber (assembly GCF_000247695.1). Next base: position 1,810,066 of record NW_004624883.1, read on the forward strand.
TGTTCCACCCCAAGTCTCCTAGCCTTTGTACAAATAAAACGGTGACAACTTTCCCCTATACATTTCACTTGCATTAATTGAGAAAATGGATATAAGAAATATGCCCTTTTTCTATTATGTGAAGGTCATCTACTAAGGCGACATAGTGTATAAGCTACATGATCGTCACAACGTATTCATGTCAGAAAACAGGGGCTAGGAAGGCCATCAGTCTGTGTCAGTGAGACATATCTTACTGGTCCAAGACCAACAAGAAAGAATATGGACCCTGAGCAGAGCAAAGTAGATCATGAAGAGCCTGTTCATATGCAAGAATGACGATCACTCCTATCCATAGGCCAAACAAAACTTTCCAAAGATGACTGTATCCAGGGACAGCAAGTGAATGTGGAGTGATGGGCATGTAGAGTAGTTGAGTAGCCCAATTGCTAGAAATGAGAGAAAATAATAGGCTTTCTGGAATGGCCCCTTTGTTAATGATAACCATTACTTGAGTATGTCCTCTCTACCAAATCATTCTCAAAGTCATTCCAAACATGCTCTACATTGGGGAGACTACCTCAGATACCTAGACCAACAGTGGACCTGGCATGAAAGTATACTGAATATTTTTATAGGGCTGGGGTTTATTCCTCCACAAAGGGAACTTTCATGGCATGTGAAGAATACATTTATCTGGGGCTAAGTTATTTACCAGCAACTAAAACATGAAATTAGCTAATCCCCAAAGGCAATTTTGTCTTTCTCTGCCTGATGCTTTGGTAAGGGACCACATTTGCTTTTCATATTCTCACATTCTGCATGAACAATTGTTTTCCATTTAGGGCCTGTGATGATCCCCATGAGACTGTCTGCATGATCGTGTGATTTCTAGTTTCTGGGGAACTAGCCGTGTGTTTGCCTTGGCAGACTATAACAGGAAACTTTCTTTCCTTTTTTTTCAAAATGTGAAGTCCTGGGAATGTTTTAGAAACAGGCCCCTGACCAAGACAATGTTTCCACTGTGATAGAACGTAACAGGAATGGTTCTCATGAGCATAATCCTTCTCCTTCCTAGCCACACTTTTCAAGAGAAAGAGCTTTGATTTTATTGATCATATTTTAATCAATTCTTCATGCAGCTGTGGGAAATGTAAGCGTGCCTGAAACATGTTTCTCTGGCGTTGACAACACGGGAGATCCAGAAGATGCCATTTTTCTCCTAAACAGGAGATGCCAGGAGAAGGACTTAGACATCAGAGGACTGGCCCTGGAAATAAGAGGAGCCACAGCATGACAATCATGCTGAGGCCAGAGGAATCTTTCTCCTAGGATGGGGAGGTAGAAGAGGACCTATATGCTGTGACCTTCAGCAATCCACCTGGATAGATGATGTTTAATCTACCCTAGGGCTCCCAAGCCAATAGTTTAAGACTAGCCATAGATCTCTTGTAACTAGCTTGCTCTGCATTTGATGAGAGTGCTCTTGAGACTTTTAGAAGCAGACATGAAACACAAGAGACTCATACCTTTTAAATCCTTGATAATACTTGATTCTTCTTCTAAAGTAGGCACTGTGTTAGTTGCATCTGTAGTTTGTACTGGGAATTGTATTTTGTTATATTTTATGTTTTAAAAACCAACAAATGAGTGTTCCTAACACTAGAATCTGGAAATGGGGTAGCACATTGATGCCACAATATTAGAGGGCATTCCTTTTAAGTATCAAAAATGATTTCAACTCTTAAAGTTAGTTTGATCATATCTTTTTAAAAATTTTTGTTATATCTTAAATAATAATTTCATTAACTAAATCACCATTTGCCTCATTTGATGGCAATTTCCACTTTTTACCTGAGAAAGCCATAAGGAAACTCAAAATTCCACTGTCTGTTTCCAGTGAGTATGTTGCCCCATATCTTGTGCTTTTCTCCAAACCCATTAATTCTTTTTTGTGTTTTTTAATAGAAATGAAGAGAATAAAATTGGCTTTGGCATTTTATCATGAAGCTAAGATAATTGAAAGAAAATACCAGAGTGCCCATTCTAGCATTTCAGAGAGAGAGAGAGAGAGAGAGAGACAGTGAGTCTTTGAACAAACCTCTAAGCCTCAGTGGTTTCAGTTGTGAAACGGGACTGTTAACACAGGTAAGTGATGCTGATTACAGTCAGTGCAGTGTATGTGCTTTTTTGTAGAGACAGCCAGATCCACACATGACACATGATCTATTTAAGACATCCAACGGGAAATTATGTCTAACAAGCATTCCAGCCATTTTCTGAAGGGCTACTATGGGTCATGTGCTGAACTGTATATGTACTGTCAAGCCCTCATACTTCCTTTTTGGGACCAGCTGAATAATAAACCAATCAGAACACTGTTTAGTTGATCCTTTATATCAACCCTATGAAGTAGATATTATGGCTTCTTTCATTTTGTGGCTAAGGAACATAAGGCTTCAGCACATCAAGTGATTTACCCAAGATCATATACAGATATTCCTCGTTTAATGCCTTACCTGTCTATCGACTGTTCAGACTTTTGCCTGAGGTCCACTGTTCAAACTTATGACCTGCCACTCAGACTTACGACCTACCTTTTTTTTTGTACAGTTCTGTACATCTTGTCATTTTTGCCTCAATGTCTTTTTTGTACAGTATGCCTTGTTTATACAGTACTGTAGTTTTTACTGATTCTACTGTAGTTTTACATTGTTATGCATTACAGTACTGCATGAGAGTTATGCAAATAAGAAGAAAGTTATCAAGTTGGCATTTCCTTTGACCATTTCTTTGTTCTGTACTGTATGAAACTGCTCATTTAGTGACCAATTCAGCTAACAACCTAGTTGCAGGAACAGAACTCAGTCGTTCAATGAGAAATGTCTTTAATTAGTAAGTACAAAAGCTGAGTTTCTAACCCAGGACTGTAGAATGCCCAGATGATCTGGTTTTTCCAGAATCACCATGACTGAAATTTCTAACAATGTCATAGAGTCAGAGGCAGTACAATTTGGAAGGCGCTCAAGAGATTAATTAATCTGCCCATCTCCTCCACAAATGAAAAAATTGAAAATCAAAAGAAGTGATTTGATTTTGATCACATAGAAAATTATTAGCAGAGCGGGAACAGGAATGAAAGGCTTCAGGCCCCGGACGGACCCTCCCTAGTAAAGTAGCCATCCTCCCCCTGCTAAAAAGAGGAAGGAAAGAAAGGAACCAGCAGTCTTGGCTCTTGCCACCTGGCCCAGGGATAGTTCTCTTCTAGCTGCTTTTCTTCACCTAACAAATGTGTCTTGGTTAGGGTTCACTGGAGAAACAGACTCAATAAAAATATGCGCATAGTAATGCAAAGGGATTTATTAGGTAGGCTTACAGGATCAGAGGATGGAAAGTCCAAAATTAGTGTCTGGGCACTAGAAAGCTAGAGGATCTAGCAGCTGCTCAGCCCAAGGATCTGAAAGCTGCAGGAAAGGAGGGATCAAAGATGAACTCCAGTCCAAGTCGAAGGTCTGGGAGCTCACAGGAGAGTAGCTGGTATGAGTCTACATTAGAAAGCTGAAAAAACTGAACTCTGATGTCCAGAGGCAGCAGCAGCCACAAAAGATGCACGGACTTCCTCCTTCTTTGCCTTATTCCATTCCAGGCTACGAGCTTACTGGATGGTGCCACCCACAAGGGAGGGAGAAGCCTCAACCCAGAACCTCGCTTTCCTAATCTGCTGGGCATTTCTTCAGAGTCATGATTAATGATCACAAACTGGAAGCGTCGACTGGAAAATGTTATGCTGTTAATTTTGCCAACTCATAAGCAGATTTAGAACTTCCCCCAATTAACAAGCGTAGGTAATAAACCATGGTAATATTAGCAGTACTTGTGACAAGTCGTCAAGAAAAATTAGAGATATTTGCAAATCACATTAGTGTTGTTGATCACATCTCAAAATGTCATTTGTACTCACTGCTCTAAAATTACAGTGCTTGTTTACAACTCCTTGAAAAAGAAGTATGTATCTTACTGCATCACAGATTTGTTTGTCAAGTATTTTATAGCTATACTTCAATATTATTGATTTCTTTATTAATCTTATGAATTTTACTGTGTGCCTTTAGCAATTTTCTGATATGGGCCTGTGGACTTCACTGGACCACCAAGGTGACCAGGGTACAAAATAAGTTAAGACCTCCTGCCCCGCAGTAATAGGGCTCTCACTCCAGGCAAAGCTAACCTCTGTCAGTAAACAGTTTAACACAAACTTGTCACCATAGCAATATAGTTCAGGCATTCTAAATAGCATGCCACATATAGGCTTGGCTTAAAGAAAGAGTGACAATATTTAGTCAACATCAATCCTCAACAAGAATTCAGTCCCTTTTTCTTAGCCTATTTGCTGCATGATCTCCTTGGTGAGGATATCAGTGGTCCACGTAGTCTAAGCTCTCTCCCTCAGTGAGCAAGGACAAAGTGGGTTCTGATTGTTCATTGTCACAAGAAACAATCGGTCCTGGATTTGTACAAAGAACTTGATTGACATCAAAATAACTCATGAAAACCACATCAGTCCATGACCAGTAAAAGCTTTCTAGCATTATTGGTCAGTGGGAATGCATGAGGGGTGTGCAGTGAACTCTGGACATTTAAAGAAGTTTTCCTACTAACATCATTACTCTTTCTCTTACTGGCTGTTCTCTTTTCCTCTGCTAAATCTGCACATTGCAGTTGACACAATGGAAGAAGATAGGGTCATTGTCCAAGGGTGAACTTAAAACTGAAAGATGAACATTTTATCGCATCTTCATTGCTTATTTTTAACCTAATAATGTTTTGTTCATATATTAACTCAATGAACTTATATGTGTGCTATTATATGAAGATCTGCTTTATACTATGCACTACTTTTTCATCTGAACAGAAACACTGTAATTTTCATGTGGAAGAAATGCGTACAGGATCAGGATATAGTAACAGTTGCTGTAAAATAAGACGAATGGAGCCTTGGAATAGTACTTCACAGTGTCCACAGCACCTCACAAAAGCCATCTCAGTCTTCGCAGTTCTGTCTCTGAGGTTTATGTCCACTTCAGATAAAGAAACGAGGTCATGCGCCATGCCCAAGGTCACAAATCAGCCAGAAGCAGAGCCTGCACTTAGACTTAGATCGTTCACCAAGGCTTTTCACATCACCCAAGAGCTCCAGCATATTTGTAGTCTTAAAATAATTGTGAGAGGAGAGAGGTGAAATCCTGCCTCACCAATGGCATCCTCTTCTAAGTCTCCAGATGCATGTCCGATGAGATGCCAGAATGTACCTGCAAAAACACTTCTTCCCACAGTTGAATTGCAGCTTGATCCTCTTTCCCAACTAATCACAGATGGTGGATCCTAGTGAGTCAGTGAAGGCTGGGGAATGAGGGGAGATCTCGCCCTAGACACAAATCTTTTCAGAAGGCAGAGCTGGTTTTCCCCCTTGGTTCTCAACTCCTCCAACTAGCAACAAAATGCAAGTTCCCATTCCAAAACTTCTGGGACACACAATCGCTGGGAACACCGAGGGGCAAAATGAGCTGGAAAAGATTCTAAGAATGTCCTGCCTCAAAGCACAGAAAATGAGCAACATAGTGATTAAAGGAGACAACGTTAAGGGGACCTTGGCAAACCTCTCTGGATGTAACTGTGCTTCCCAAGGCAGTTCGATACTGGTGATGGACAGAATACACCTGTAAATACTCAGTTGCTGATCCAATTATGGGTGTTAGCTGACCATCTGTCATTTGGGGAAACAACTGGCTAATTGCATCCTTAACTGAGTATTTGCAGATGTGTTCAATGCATGTGAAAGAGAAGACCACTAAAAGCCATGACCATGAGCTTCATTATGACATTATCAAATCCTTTTCTAGCAACTGAGAGGAGATCTGTAAGTCAGCAGCTTCCCCCAAGATCAGTCATCCCTGTAAGACAGGAAGGAATGGAGTGAGAGAGAAAGAGAGCAAGCCATGTTCTCCCCGAAGGAGAGGAGCAGGGCTTCAAAAGTGCTCATCCGAAGTCAGACCCACTTACTGCCAGAGAAGCAGCCCCAAGGCATCAGCTGGGAAAAGAGGAAGGAGGGTAGCTGTCTGGCTCACCTTGTGTTCAGGCCTAGACTGAGACAATAGTGGTCCAACATGTAAAGTTTGGGGAGACCCTGCAGGGCAACCTTGCTGTATTAACAACTACATCACATTGATTGAAACACGGCAATTGCTCTGAATTGTTACATCTGCCCACTGAGTTGCCTGGGAACAAGGGATTTTTTTAAATGATGGTAAAGCCCAACATTTGGCTTAAACAATCTCCTCTTCTCTCTTATGGTCATCAGAAGAATTAGAGAAGAGCTTCATTTCCCGACATCTCTTAGCGCCATGATCAAACTCACCTGTTGATCAAACAGCTGTTGCCTGTTCAATATGACAAATCAGAGAACCAAAAAATGTCAGAGTTGGGGGGAGGCTTGGCAAGGATGAAGACTCATCCCTCATTTATTTTCCAGATGAAGGAGTAGAGGAAGAGAAGAGGCTTGTTTGAGGTCATACAGAAAGCTAGGGGCAGAACTGAAACAAGAATCCCAGCCTCCTGGGGCAGTGACCAAGACACCACCTGCTTACCAATTGCTGCTTAATATGAAATGTACACAGATGATCCCTTTAAATAAATGCTAGGTGTGATGGATCCTTGACAGAGGCAAGACTGTCACTCCCCAGCCCCTCCCCTTCTTCAACCTGTCTGGAGGAGGAGACTTCAGCTGCACTTCAATTCTGATTAATACCTGGCAGATGGAATTTCCTGTACGTATATAGTCCCCCAAATTTCCTAAAGTTAATGGCACTGGAAATCTACAGGAATTAATGACGGCTGGCAATGGCAGAATTTCATGGCAGCCAAAGCCATCAAGACCAAGAACAACCTTCCGTAGGTGTAAATATAAAACTCCTCTGGGAACACATCAGAAAGAAGAGTGTTTTTATAACACTGAGTTAAAATCTAAATTACATTATTCAGAGCTATTCAAGTGTGGACTAATAAATAACACATAAAATAAAACGGCACTTTATGAGGAAGACTCCTATATTTCAGACATTTTCCCACTCTGAAATTTGTTATTTAATATGGACACTTTTAGCTACAAAATTTCTAGAGTTTATTCAATATCTTTTATGTGCTTTACAAGGTCATTAGAGAATTTATTTGCTCTTTCCCTTACAGATTGGAAGGTGGGCAGTGATATATGAGGTTTCACATTTTATTTATTCACCAAACTGTTCCAGATGTGATCCCATCATTTATCCACTGACACATCAAACCTGCCGGATGCCCTGTTCACTGACCTCCTCCTCGCGTTCACTTTCATGCTCTTAAAGTTACAGCAGTGTTCACTTGGATGGGAAGACAAGAGAATTGCTATTTGGAGGGAGGTGGTGGCAGGAGGGAGACGATCGAAGTTCAGTAATAAAAAAATTTAATTGCTTGACTACAATTTGGAAATGATATCCAGGTGGAAAACAGACCCAGTACCATTCCCCTAACCATTGCTTCCCGCTTTTCCTGCAAACAAGGCTGCATGCCTCGGATTTGGAATGTGCAGGATCTGAATAAACGGAATTGAGCAGGTACTAAATCATCTCCCCCTTCTCCCAGTGATTTGTCACCGTAATAAGCATTCTGAGGGTGATAGACCTTTTATTACTGCACACTGTTAAGCAGCAAGGAGGCTGTAATGTATTTCTGGCACTCTTTAGGGAAAATAATTACCCCATTCAGACTCTTTAAAAAATCGATTTAACAAAAAGGTATACTTAAGCCCAAGTGTTTATTTAGTACAAAATATGAAATATTATTGTATTTGTATTGGAGAGGACAATAACGAGTCACTCGGTGACACCACAGTTCCTGAGTTGCAGTGTACACTGTCCCAATTATGCCTCATTGTATTTTTTTAGTGAGGACAAAGAGAAGAATACAGGAACTCCTCCGTAATGCCAGTTCTATATGTACTACATACAAATCCCGGTACCACCAGGTAATATTTGAAAAGCGTTTTATAATTTGCTAAACAATGTCACATGCATTTCCCATCTGGTCCTCATAAAAGCCCTGTGATGTTATTAGTCCCGTTTTCCGGAGGAGGCTCAGAGACTGATGTGAGGATGCAAAAGTATATACGGAATTGTCACTGTAGCTAAGGTTGCCAAGTTTAGCAAAAATAACGTAGCATATCCCATGGGGCCTACTTATACTAAAATGCTACTCATGGTTTATTTGAAATCTACATTTAACTGAGTGTCCTGTATTTTATCTGGCCACCCTAACTGTAGTGGGATTCCAGAAATGAAAAGCCCTGTTGCCTTCTTGTCATCCCCCCCAAAACAGAAACCAACAGGGTTGGTTAGGAGAGTGTGAATAACTTGCCTGCAGTCCCATGGTGAGCTGAGAATTTAGGTCATTTCTATGGCCCCTTACTTGGTGATGTTCAATTTCTCCCTTGCTTTCCCACCTTCCACTTGGAAGCAGAAGCAAAACTGTCGCATGCTGTGGTGCGGTGACACAATGGCAGCATACTCTGGCTGATTCAAGTGGAAAATGGTTCTCTCAGATCTTTGTGGTCCCCATGCTCAGGGGAGAGCAGGAATCCAAAGTCTACCTTTGCCTGGCATCCTCCACCTTCTCCCTAAATGCCGTTCTCTGAAGCCAACCTAAGCCAATCATCACAGTACTGAAATGGATGGTTCTTTCAAAGTGGGTATGATAGAATATGTATGCTCTCTTTCACTCTTCAGTGCAGAAGTGTACAACAAAGCTATGCAATGCCATTTCCTGCCTATCAGAATGTCAAAACACAGGGCAGTGTTATACCTGAAGCTGATGAAGGGGGCAGGAAAGTCTCTTTTTTTTTCCCTTTTGTTGATAGTGTAAATAGATTCCATTTTGCTAGTGCTTAATTAGATATTGTCTATGGCAGTACAAAACTCATATTTTGTGACCTAGCAATTTCTTACATATAACATCAAAAGTGACTGTGGAGTTTAATTGTATGCATCAACTTGACTGGGCTAAGGGATATCCATATAGCTGTTTAAACATTATTTCTAGATTTCTAGATGTGCCTGTGATGATGTTTTTGGAAATGATTAATATTTGCTTTTTCATGTTCTTTTAAAATTTATTTTTTATTTTTACTAGTACACATTTATGGCACATAATGATTACATTTCTGGTGGAGGGTTGGTGCGTTTGAATCAGCAGACCTGGTACAAAGGTTACTCTCTCCAATGTAGGTGGGCATCATCCAGTCTATGGAGAGCCTGAATATAGCAAAAAGTCAGAGGAAGGGAAAATGCCCTCTCTCTGCTTCAGCTAGGACATCCAACTCCTCCTTTGCCTAGACATCAGTAATCCAGATTCTCTGACCTTTGGATTTGAATGAGTCTTACACCATCAGCTTCCCAATCTCTGGCCTTTGGCCTTGGACTGGCACTTCACTGCTGACCTCCTGGGTCTCCTGATGGCAGATGGTGGATCAGAGGACTCCTCAGGCCCCATAATCACATGAGCCAATCCCTTTCTCTATATCTAAGTATACCCTATTCGCTGTTTCTCTGGAGAAGTCTGACTAATACTAACAAAATCCACTTCTTTAGATTTCAATTAAAATATGTAACAGTTTCTTTTATTTTTATTTTTGTAGTCAAGTCATTTCATCAAAAGCAAATGACAGCTGAATGATACAAATGGTAAATTTGGAGGTGTCGCTATCAGGAGAAAATGAAGACATTATGAAGGGCTGACACTACTGTGATTTGATCAGGGAAAATTAAGTTTAAAATGATTAACCCTAAGAGAAAGAAAAAATGTAACTTTAGTATAGATGGCTTTAACAAGCAAGCATTGACACATTTTAACTCTCCTCCAAAGCAAAAAGGAAGAAAAAAGAGAAATAGTCATTGAATATATAGGCTTTGGTCCTAAGAGACTGGAGGGAAGCCACTGTATATATCTATTGACCAAAGTCACACTTGCTCTGCCCTTAGAGATCAAGGACAAATGTCCTAAGCTACTAAGCAAAGCAACGTGACAGAGTGCAAATGACTCCAGGCTAAGACTCCTGTAAGAGATTGGTCAGTTCTTCCCCAGACCTCAAATCCCTAATATGAAGCATAGGAACAATGTTGCCTGTTTATGGATCATAGGACCATTGTCAAAGTATCACTAATGGATGGCAGAGTATTGACAAAACTAAAAGCCTGTAGTAATGAGGCTGGCAGTGGCGATGACTTTAAAGCTTTAAAGGTATGTCTCAGTTCTGCATGGGCTGTCTCCATGACTTTCGAAAATCACCCCACTTCCTCCAAGGCTTCCTGAATGGAGGTGAAGAGGGTTGTTTTGCTGTATTCCATTGCAAACATGTACATGACATGGGACACGAACCTTTGAAAAATAGTGATTTCAGCCATCAACTATGTCCTCAAAAAATTTTTCCTGACAGCTAAAATGCCGTGGGTTACAGAGATGTCATTTGTAAGCAGTGGGTGGTTCATGTGTGAGGATCTCTTGCAATGCCTTGAAAGCTTGAGTGCCATGTGCCAGCTTCTCCTTTTCTGTGAATAGGAGAGTTTGGATGACCAACTCTACCAGTTTTTTTTCATGCAGTATAACTGATATTCAGTATAACTTGATATGAAATAAATGATACTTATTTAAGTAGGGGTGGTGGCCCATGCCTGAAATCCCAGCCCTTTCGAACCTAAACCAGGATGTTACAAGTTTGAGTCCTGCCTGGGCAACTTAGCAAAGCCCTGTCTCAAAAAGGACTGCTGACGGAGGTCAGTGCTAAGGCCTCAGTGCCACAAAACACAAACAAACTTACTTAAACTGTGTTCATATTCTTGAATATACAAGAATGATTTAAATGTTGGAATTCTTTTATTTTATACTTTTCACCTAAACAACCTTTCTATGTATATTTCTTCATCATAGGCTTATATTTCTTCATTTGTACCCTACTCAGTAATACTCTCTTCCTTGAAGTTGTCTACTTAGCTTTGCATCAGTTTTCACCCAGGTTTATATAAAAGAGTAATTTTTACACTAGTATTTTCTTCATTTATTTCTAGATTTCTTTTGTCATTTCTGTAACAGCATTTTTGGATCTATATGTAATCCTTCAATATGCAATTAGTTTCATCTGCCATTTGAAAAATGTAACTATTGTTCAACTACACACTGAATTTCCTAAATATAATAGATCTGCTCTAGGAAAAAAATTAATAACCTACTAAGTGCGCACTGAGGAATGTAGTTTGGCTATTGCAGTTTACTTTTTTTGTTCTATGAATAATATAGGATTTGTGTGTGCATTCCAAAGCTTTTCAGCCAGGCTGCACTGAGGTTGCTGGGCGCCTATATCCATTTCAGAGCTACATGCAGCCCTGAAGGCACAATCTTTGTGCTCTATCCACTTGTGAAAAACCACTTTTATTCATTTCTCTCATACTATTGGCAAGATTAATCAAATTTCAACTTTAGAAGGCCAAAGATGGTGGCGTCAAGGAAGATGTCATCATGCTGTCAAAAGCAGGAATGTGCCTTCCTCTCAGATGTCACATGATGGATATGCCAAGGTTCGATTTGTTCAGAGCACTTGATGGCTCACCAAGCCAGGTGAATGTGACTCTGCTTCCTTTGCCCTGTGGCTATTTTTGGTGCAGCAGACCCCTCTCACTTGAAACAGGTGAATGTTGATACAGTGGTTCAAGGGCAAGTGGAATTAGATGGTGACTGAATTGATAATCTCATTTTATCTAGCAATGAGACAAATATTTGGAAACTGAAACTCTGGGATATATGAGCAATGGTTCTCTAAAGGAAACTTATAGAACCTGAGAAACCAAAGTGTAAGTGACTGTCTCAACAAAGCCAAAGGCCTGTAATGCTAGCATGCCTCCTACTCTCATTGTCAGCTTTGTTTCCAAGTACAAGCTAGTGCAATACTCTGGCAGACCTCAGGTGATGGTGACCCCCAATTGGGGAGCCAACTGCAGAGACCATGAGAAGAGGAGAAATAGGAGAGCTGTTATCAAAATGGGAATATAAGTCCTGAATCTAGTATCTGCCTCATCGAAATGCAAATGCATTTGAGCATGGGCCTTTTCTCCTTAACTCACTTTGTGGCAAAACTTAGGAAGGGTGATATATATAAAATCTTCTTTTATTTTATATAATGTGAATATTCCCATGTATCACTGCAGAAGCATCATTTCTTTGATTACAGAGTGGTGTCCTAGTTTTATATAATACATGGTATATGCAATATATTAATTTTGTAAAATTTGAAAATTTTAAATCTCTGAACCATATCTGCATCCAAGGACTTAAGATAAGCGATGATGGACGTCCATAGCATAGCGGTTGAAAAAGTGGGCTGGAGAGCCAGACTGCCTAGTTCTTGTCTCAAATTTTCCCAAACTATGTATAGGAAAATAATAGAACCCGCCTCATTGGCTTGTGCACATTGTAAATAAACATAACATGTGTAGAAGGTTCTTAGTGGCCTGGGAACAAGTCACATAAACATGAACTCCCCAGGAAACCAAGCTCCTCTGCTACAGCAGCTATTGCCCATCCTCTGGGAGGTGAACTTTATGGGATCTAGTGACCTGGATGCTGAAAGGAAGAAAAAGCAAATGTGTCCTGATTATACTCAGCCTCACTTCCATCAGTTATGGCTCCAGTGTTCCAGACCTGACATGCTCTTCAGGATCTAGATTTGCCTCTGACATCAATTTATGCTGTGACCTTGAGCGAGCCACTTGCTCTCTTTGGACCTTTGGAATATGGAGGGTCAAATGAGATGAGTTCCAAAAGCCATCAACTCAAACACATTGCTTTTAACAGCAACGTATTGCAGAATAACAATTCTGGTTGAGGATCTGAAAATCTCTTGCTTGCTAATTCCTGAGGGCTATGGCAACACAGTCCTTGTTTTCATAACCCAGAGCTGTGTCTAGGGCCAGGCCACAGCAGCAGATGGACAGACCCAACTCCTAGATGCTTGTAATTGATCAGGACACACTATAATGAAGTAATTTTCTTGTCTTCATTCTCCGTGTCAACAGGGGCCTGTCTGCCACGCAGGAAGGGTGACAGAGTAATCTGAGCTGCAGCTGAAAACCTGCTTTTTCTCCACAGTTATTTAGCCTGCCACGAGCTGTGGCAGGCAACAGGAAAGAGTCCAGACAAGCAGGGGAATTCAGCTCCTCTCAAAATATCATACAGAAACTTTAAAAATTGAACTGATTTATGCTTTGTAATGTTTTCAATAATGTGTAAATTAAGTTAGAGATTGAATCTGGATTTAAAGAGAAATTTTATATGTTACCATTCATGAAAGCACCACAGAAAAATCTCATTGTATGACAGACGGCGTTCCTTCTACTATACCAAGAATTGCACTTTGCATAAATAATGGATTTTGGAGTAGGATATGTAACATGAATTACTTTTCATCATCAAAGAATGTTCAACATTACCTGGAGGGCTGAGAACTACCTGCGGCTATGAATCTGGGTTCAGGAGAAAGCCTCACCCCTGTAGAACCTGCTTGCAAGCTCTGTAAGCTCAAGGAGCTGCCGTGGCAACTTGGCACTGTCCTCAACCTTCTCCTTTGAGGCAGGGCCATCATAAGCCTATAATCTGTACCAAGCCAGATTCTGGATTAGGAAACAAACCTCATTCCCAGGGGGAAACTGTGGGCGACAATGCCCTCTCACCCATAGGCACTGATAAAGGCCAAGCTGTGTGACTTACAGTAGCTGAAGCCCTGGAATGTCTTTCACACACTCACTGTTTGAACCAGTGACCCATCCCCTCCACTGAGGCTTTACCATCTCGTACATACTTTTAGCCTCAGAGAATTTTGCCATAGCCAGGTTTCTGATAAATAGCACAAAACATCACTAAAGCAAACCAGTTGCAGATGGTCTTGAAACAAAGGGTTTGGAGCCAAAGTGCAGCACAGACCTGCCTGTTGTGGCCCATGGCAGGTCTACTCCATTTGTGAACAGTTGGACAAGTTCTCCTGAGAGTCAGAGGTCCTGAGTTAATCATTAAAATCCAGTCTCTTGGCTTTCTATACAATTGGAGTTGACTACAACAAAAGCTTTGGGGTGCATTGTGCTTCTGTCCTGCAAAATGTTAGTGTCACATCTGTTGGACCTATGGGAACCTTCTCATAGTATTTGCCAAGCTTAATCAAAAGGCAAAGACAATTTGACATTTGTATTACTGAAAGAATTTTCTAGAAGTTAGTAGTCTGGTTACTTCTGAAGAGCACTAGATGTTGTTTCACACTTGAAATATCATAAGTGAAAACATTTGGTAGGACATAAAGTACTACACAGTATTCAAAGGCCATGCGGAAGCTTGGAAATTAAATTGGTTACTAATGTTGGGCTACATCATTACACTGGAGAGGGATATTAGTTGCAGCATGGGATGGGACATGAAGAGACTGCAGAGAAGTTGCTCCACACTGATGGAGCAGCCAGGAAAATGGGGTCCTGGCAGTGGGAAGGAGATGTCTGGGGCTTGGACTCTGGACAGAGTAAGAGTAGGTCTGCCTTGGATGGGGCCAGTCAAAAGTTGTTTTTTTGGGAGGGGGGTCTGGGGATGGAACTCAGGTCCTTGCGCTTGCGCAGCAGGTGGTGAAACCACTGAGCTAAATCCCCGGCCCTGCCAGTTGAAAGTTAATAACCATGTGTAACAGGAAGGATTAGGGCACAAGCCATTACCTCAATAGTACCAGTAAGACAGCTCTGTTAAGTACAAGGCTTAAGGGGAAAGCTCTGGCTAAGGAGTCCATGTCTGAAACCCCAGACCCATAGCAACATTCTAGGGAAGATCCGGTTTACCGAGCCTTGCTTTTGTGCAAAAAGTTTATAGTCACATTCACAACCAGCCCATCAGATGCAATACTAATTATTATTAGTGATTACACAAACCTGGCATAAATACAAAACTATGGTTTTCAAATCATTTCTTCATCAATGAATTCATTTCTGCCTTCACAGAAAAACTTAGGAACCTAAGGCA
Source organism: Heterocephalus glaber (assembly GCF_000247695.1). Next base: position 1,825,168 of record NW_004624883.1, read on the forward strand.
GGTTTTAGCTTTACTTGAATAGGAGAAGTTTCTTATATAGGGTAACCCAGTCAGCCAAGGACAGAGGAAAGTTGACTAGCTGCTAGACTCAGATTTTCCCCCCAGCCACAGGCAGTTTTTAAGGACAGATCAGCACAAAAGATACTGGGTTGCCATTGGTTAATAGTTCATTTCCATAGGACTTCCCTACCCTGGGCTGCTTAGGATCTTGGCCCCTTCATTTTCCGATAGGCCTGCAATTTTTTAAAACTGGATTCTGATGAGAAGTATCTGTAGTCTGATAAAGGCTAATTACAGTTAAGTAATATGAAAATTGGAACTCAAGAGAAGATTGGCTTCTACTACAGCCTAGGCAGAATAATCAAGAAATTAGCAGAAAGTGATGGCGACCATAAAGAGACACTAGAGGATAATTGATGCATTAAAATTAAAGACATGCTGGCAAGTGGTTTGTCCCTTGAGAATCCCGGCCATCTTCTTTGCTATCAGGACATAATATGACTGAAGAGCATTTGAACAAGGCAATGGCGGCTCAGTGGAGGAAATGTCTCCAGCTAGGGCTGGGATGGGGCTCAGGGACACTGGTTAATTACTAGGCACTTCTGCATGAAGTATGAGAGCCCTGGCTGGGCCCCACACTTTTAGGGTTTCTATGGCAACATAATGCAAGTACAGAGAAGGTAAATCAGAGAGGAAAAGGGTTTGAACTCACAACATCAGGAAACCTTGCCTCTTAAGTAGAGAGGCAACAGCTCCTGATCAACACAGTTGGTAATTCCAGTTATTTTAGTTGGGATATAAGGAAGCCAAGGGATTATATGTAGTGTCTAAATTCCCAAAGGAATAGCTAAGACCTATGCAGCCAGGCATTGTTGAGCTCCTTTTATATGCGCTTTAATAGATGTATGTTTTCATATATGGTCTCATTTAATCCTCAGAACAATTCATAAGGTAAAGCCAGATCTGCAAAACTAGTATTATGTTTCTTTTATAATCTGTAGGACAGTAACTTTGAAAAAGAAGATGGCATCCTCACAATTAAATATGAGGAAACTAAATCTTGACTTCAATTCTGTCCTGTATCTTGACCAATGCTCTTTGCACTACACAATGCAGATCTTAATCCAACATAAGAAACTATCAATATTTAAGGATGTGCAACAGTGGAATCCATGCTTCATGAGGTAGTGACATTCACATAGAAGCAAGATAAAACTTCCAGATATTCAGACATCAGATTAGGCCAAATGACCTCTAACCTCGTACCGACATTGAGCCGTCTGAGCCTGGCCACCTCAGAAGCACGTGCAAAGTGGGTGGGATACATGTTGTAAATAAATTCCCCATTGATCTCCAGTAGCTAGAAAGAAAAGAGATCAATGACTGACAAATTGTTCTAAATCCTTCTTTTAGCCTCCTAATCCAGAGGCTATTTACTATCCACTTCACAAAGTTCTCTAATTTGACAGCAGCTTTCTCTTTTCTTTTGCTTTAAGGTAAAGTAGAAAAATATCCATAGAAGAAAAAAGGGGCAGATGGTCCGACCTGGAAATGTAGCTTAGCATTGACAACACTTGCAGAAAATCCTGCTGGTGGGAGTGAGTTGGCCCAGCATAACAGGGTCACTGTTTTTACCAATTGACCATTTTTAGAGGACATATGATCTTACTCAAGCATTTAATGAATCTTAATCTCCACTCTCAAACTATATAATAGAATCCCTGAAAAGAATGTCCTTCACTATCCCCTCCCTTTCCTCTCTGTCATTTTTCTCAGGAACTGGGCTCATCTGCTCCCTGGCTAACCTTGAGCTCTCAACATGCTTGCTGACAGCCTTGATGTGAATTCCAACACAGTTTCCTTTGGTAATGTAATTGAAGCAAATACTCTTAAATAATTAGCCTTGGGAATACAAGTGCCTGTGAAGAGACAATCAATGTTTTATACCTTTATAGCCCATTTACTTCTCCAGAAAGATCTTAGGCAATCTAAATGCAATATTTAGCACCAATACAATGCAACCAACGTTGTTTAGAGTAAAAAATAGAAGGGCCAAATAATAATAAGATGAGAGGAGGTAGAAAAGGAGAATTCTATAGGAAGAGCTGGGTCAGAACTTGCACACTTGGATACCTTCATGGTCAGACTAGTAAGACAAATGTATGAATTAGGCCAGATGTAAGGCAATTGGTAGAGGTGAGGCCCATGGAATTGGAGACTGTGTATATGCCCCAAAGCTATGTGTTTATTGTCAAACATGGGATAGCCAAACAGAATTCATCCATAAGAAATTTTTGGCCTCCGATTTGAGACTCCCTTTGCAGATAAAGAGAATCCCTTACAAATAAGCAACAATTTGACTCGGTACTACTGGAAGAGAAGGAAAGGATGGGCAGATAAGGACCTAGAGGATCTTCAGCATCTTACAAAAACATCTATCAAGGGAGACAACCTGTTTCTTATTTCAGAGCTCTACAAAAAATTTGTTGCCTAGGTTTTTGCTAAAGGAAACTCTTGTACAACATAATGGATGGTATACTTAACTGGAGTTTTACGTAAGAAATGTACTGATACTCTACATATGGTATCTATTATATGGACCTTCGGGAAAATGCAAGTGCATGACGTTAAGCTGTAGTTCTGTAAAGGCAATCTCACTGGGAACAGAATGATAGAGACCAGGTCTGTAGCTCCCTAGAGCTCTGGTATGAAATACGGATAACATTTTGAAAATGTGGAAGAATTCCCTAAAATTGGCACTCTTTAATATCAACAGCTTCCTCTGGGCTTTTGACAGGAACTGTAATGCAGATAACTCAAACTAAACATCCCTAGAGAGGCCTGAAAATAAGGGGAGATGCTTTTCAAAGTTGACAGAGAGAGGATCTATATGCAACTCCGCATGCATGTAGCCAGAGAATCACCTGTAGGCTCGGCCTGTGCTTGTCTCAGAGGGCAGTTTCATTCATACATCTGGGGTGTATTGTTTCTTTCCCCAGCCAGCCTTTGGCTAGAACACATCTGTGCATACCACAAATACACGAGGGGCCATGATCACATCCATTCCCACAGCTTTAAATACCAAGTGTGCGCTCATAGCTTCCAAATTGATATTTCTAGTCTAGACCTCTCCCCTGAGCTTCAGACTTGCATAGTCAACTGTTCTCTTTACATCTCCCTTTGGACATTTCATGAGCATCTTAAATATTGCATAGCCCAAGCTAAAGTCCTGAATTTTAAGTCCTCCAGATTTGTTTCTTTCCCATTCATGTCCACCTCTGTAAATGGCATCAACATCTCCCCCAACTAATCAAGCCAGAAACCTGAGAGATGCAATCAATCACTCTTGATTCCCACTTCTTGAGATCACACACTAGGGCACAGCCTTAAAGAATGTGGGCTTTGAAGTCCACAGCCTGGGTTTGAATATCAGGGACACTTTTTAGTCAGTTATGTGATCTTGTGCAAGTCATTCGAAATCTCCAAGACTCATTTTTGAAACTAAAATAATAGTAACACCTATTTTTAGAGTATTAGGAGAATCAAATGAGATAGAGCATAAGAACCTCTTAGAATATTAGCCAATGCTAAGTAGTACGTGTTCAGTAAATACTGAAGTCATTATCCTCTTTTTCACATTGCATTCTCTCTAGCAGTAGTTTTATTCTTCCAAAAAATCTAGATAATACAGTCTATACTACAGGGATGTTTGAATGAGATAAAGTTCATATAGCACTTGAGTGGCAAATCCTCAAGAAATATTACCTTTTATTGGCAATGATCCTTATTATGTGAAAGTACCAAGGAGTAGGAAAAATAATTCATTTATTTATTATGACGAAACAAATATTTTAAGCATCTACTAAAAAAAGACATTTTGATAGACAACTTGGAATGGAGTAATGATCAAAGAAAGATCCCTCGTGAGGGTTCATTTTCCCGGTGGGGGTCAAGTGAAACAATAACCGTAATAAATAAGTCAACTGAATAGTATGTTACTTGGCGAAAAGTGCTTACTAGAAAGAGTAAAGAATAAGAATAAGAAGAATAAGAAGAAAAATTAAAAGAGTTTTGGAGAGGAGTGTAATTTTAAGAGGAATGTCAGAGAAGGCCTCCCTGAGACACTGTCATTTGAGAAAAAGCATCAAGGAGAGAGGAGTAAACCAAGTGGATGTCTAAGGAACGAGGGTTCTGGGTAGGGTCAAAAGCCCTTGCCAAGGCCCTTAGTCAGGCACATGGCCAACTTGTCTGAGGAACCACAGAGGCCAGCATGGTTGAAGTGGAAGGAGTGAGGAGGAGAGTGGTAGCAGATGAAATCAGATAGATAACAGGGACTGCAGTATGGAGGACCTTATAAAACCTTGTAAGGACATTGACTGTTACCATGAGTGAGATGAGGAGCCAGTGGAAAATTTCAGTGATAGAAAAAAAAGTTTTTAAAAGATTCATTCTGCTTGCTGTTGCACCAAAGTAAGCAAGAGATAATGGCAGCTTGAATCAGAGTAGCGGTGGGGATGGTGACAAGTGTTTGGGTTCAGAATGTATTTTGAAGGCAGAACTCAAGGGGTTTGCTGACTGGCTATGAGGTATTTTTAAAAAGGAGCCACAGATGATTTGAAATATAGGAATCTGAAAGATCTGGTTTCAAACTGTAGCTACTATACTTGGCTGCAAGTGGCAAATTACCATCACTGCAGTTCAGGCCGCAGGCACCTAAAACCCAGAGAGAGATGAATTTCTCCACTTAGAAGAAATTCATTCCCAAGTGAGTGAAGAATTAAGCAAAAAGCCAATGACAGAAAGATATCTGGACAATTCCCACACTTCTAGAAGTGAAAAAAAACACAGTGTTAAATATTCCACAAATGGTCAGTAAAATTTTAAAATATATTTAACAGAAAGAAATGAAAATGCAATATAACCAAATCTACAGGATGCAGCTAAATGTGGTGTAGAGGAAAAGGTATAGCACTAACTGTTTATTTTAGAAAAAAGGGAAGGTCTCAGATGAATTATCTAAGTTTCCAAGTCAAGATACAAACAAACAAACCAACAAAAACAATCAAGGAAAAGAAAGGAAATAGTAAGGATAACAGTAGAAATTAATGGAATTGAAAATTCACAATACAGAAAATCAATAAAACCAAAATTTGCTGAAAAGATTAGTAAAGTTGATGCTTGGCATGACAAAAAAAGAAAGGGAGAAAGAAAGTGGGAGAATGAAGACACAAATTATCAAAATTAGAATAACGTTGAGGATATCTTTACAGACCACACAGATAATAAAAGAACAATATGAGAATAATGTGAATTCGATGTATATACATTTGACAACTTAGATGAAATAGACCAATTCTTTGGAAACTATAAGCAAACAAAACTCATCAAATAAATCCATAATCTAGATAGTACCATATTTCCCTGAAAATAAGACTTACTGGAAAATAAGCCTTAGCATGATTTTTCAGGATGCTTGTAATATAAGCCCTACCCTCAAATAAGTCCCAGTTAAGATGGTCAGTCAAACAGATGCATTTAGTATGTTTGTTGCAACATACAATGGATGTATTGAATTGTAAAATAATAATACTAATATATTCAATATAAATAATATTGTTGATGTTGATATTTAAAATAAATGATAATATAAATTATAATTAAGTATTTGTAAATATCCAAGTGGGCGCCTTTGGACAAGAGGCAAATGCCTATGGAAACAGATGAACACAGGCCTTAGTGCCGAGGGACCACTGGGTACCACAGACACAACGGGCAGGAATAATGTGTGCACTTGATAAGGAAAAGACATGCTCATGTCTAACATGAGTCTTCATCATTCAATAGGTCCTGTGTTGTAACAGACATCACGCACTCGTGTGAAATACACAAATGTTTTTGGGTTTTGGTGCCTGCAATTTTTTGGCACTTTTGTGTGGACCATCATTCTTTTTTTGATCATAATGAAGTTTACTGGTGCAGTTTAGATATACATAATGATCACATTCATTGTATGGAATTTGTACCTGTACATGATATATCTTGATTTATATTTTTCCCATTCCTCTCCCCTCCCTTCTACCCCTCTTCCACTTATTTACAAGAGCTTTGTTTCCATCTTATCTTTCTTTTCTCATTTTTTTTCTTTTCCCCTCCTTCCTTTCCCTCTCCCCCCTCCCTTGTGTCCCTTCCCTTTTGAACATTTTCTTCATATTTCATAATAGCTATTATGTGTTTTATGGACCATCATTGTTAACTGTCATCATTTTTTGTTTCCATTCCTATTTCCTAAGTCTTCAATTAACACTTGATTTAATGGAAACTTGTAAGTGGAAGCCTAGCCTGCAAAAGGTCATTACTTGGGTGAAGAATTCATGAGATAAAATCACTGACAGCTGTGTTGCCAATGCACTATGAGCAGTGCTCATTTTAAGGACAGCTCTGTTGCTGGACATGAGAGATTGGGCCCAATGGTTCTACAGGAAATGGAGTAAAAAGAAATTCAGACTGGAATACAGGGTTTGAAGAGTTATGACAGTGTTCCAGAAGAAGATGATAAAACTGCTTTTGAGTAAATGTAGATTGTTGTACATGAAAAAAAAAAAAGACATGCCCTGAAAATAAGCCATATTGCATCTTTTGGAGCAAAATTAATATAAGGCCTGGTCTTATTTTCAGGGAAATATGGTACTACGGTTTTAGAGGTATCAAATCTATAGTTTAAATACTTTCATAAAGTTAATCTGCACTCCAAGATAGATTTATTGCAGAATATCACCAAACACTTATAGAAGATAAAACACCCATTTATGTAATCTCTTCCTGAGATCAGAAAGGGAGGGAATACTACCCAACTAATCTTATGAGGCCATCATTGCTGTGATACTAAGCCAGACAAAATAATTACAAGAAAAGTACAAGCCAGTGTTCCTTGTGAACCCAAAGTTCTTCAAGAAAATGTCTAATAAAAAGAATAATGTCACAGTCAAATGGAATCTATCTTGAAATTGCAAGGTTGGTTCCATATTATTATGGTTAATAATCAATGAATGTAATATGCCATATTAAACAGTATAAAGATAGAACCATAGAGAAGAATTCGACAAAACCAATATCCATTTATGATAAACATATTTTCAACAGATGAGGAACATCTACAGAAATATCTATAGCTAGCATTTTTCTTAATGGTTATAAAATGAATGCTTTCCTGTTAATTTGAAAGCAATATCATATTAAATAACATATTGAAAATCTTACCATGGGAAAGAAAGAAAAACAACCAAATGCCATACAGATTGGAAAGGAAGATGTATAATCCCCATGTTTTATTTGACATGATTGTTTATATAAAAAACCTAAGCAATCTACAAGAAAACCCTACAAATAATAAAGGAGTTCATCAAAATCACAGGACACAGGACAGAGGGTCCATATATAATAATCTGTCTCTATATACTAGCCATGAACATTTGGAAACCAAACTTTTAAAAAATATTGCTTGCAATGCCATTTCAAAAATAAATTACTTAGGTATAAATCTAGCAAAATATGTATTGGATGTGTATATTGAAAATTATAAAACATTTATTAAAAAACTAAGTAGAAAGAAAAATTATCTAAGTATATCAATTCTCCCAAAACTATACATATATAATGAAATTCCCATCAGAATGGCAGAATTTTTTACAGATATATACAAGCTGTTTCTAAAATTTACATAGTAAGGGGAAAGAACTAGAATACCCAGAACACTTCTGAAGGAATAAAGTTAGAAGACTCATACTACCAAATTTTACAAATTATTATAATAAATATAGTGTGGTATTGGCAGATTTTGACAGATGTAGAGAATAAATAGAACAGAGCTGAGTCCAGAAAATGACCCACAAAAAGTATGCTCAGTTCACATCTTTCACAAACAAAGGGTAGTCTTTACAACAAATGATGTTAGAAAAATTGGATATAAATAAACAAAACAAACAAACAAAATCTTACTCTACCTAACATCATAACTTATAAGTAAATGGATCATCCATCTAAATGTAAAGAATAATACTTTAAAATATTTAAAAGAAAATACAAGGGAAATCTTAAGTTTGTGTGAGTTTAAGTCAGGCAATGTATTCTTAGACATGACCAGTGGACTAATTAAATAAAAAATTGATAAATATTGCTATGCAAAAAAACTTTGCTATGCAGAAAAATCTTCTAGGAACACAAAAAAGAAAATCAAAATGCCAAGAAAAGTAATATATATAACTTATATATATGATATATATGACTTTTACTAAGAACACATGAAGAAATTCAATAATAATTCAACAATAAGAAAACAACCTAACTAGAAAGTGAGTGAAAGCACTGAAAAGACACTTTACCAAAGAGGATAATGGATGATGATCAGTATGCAAATAGAAAGAAGCTCAGCACAACTAGCTATCAGGGAAATGCAAATTAATACCACAATAAATTATTACTACATACCTATCAGAATGTCTAAAAATTTAAAAATAATGACAAATGAAATGTTGAAAAGCAGATTGAGCAACTGAATCTCAAACATTCATTTTTTTATTAGGGAAGTGCAGTTTTATTTTAATGTAACAAAAGTAGATATTAATAAAGAAAATATAAAAATCATTCTATGAAAAATAATTTTTCATAACAAAAACTTAGAGAATAACAATGGTAAATACACTGTGTATCATGATCTTAAAAGAATACATTTCAAATTGCTAATCTATATCTCAACTCATTTCCTAATAATACTATAAATTTTTGCATAAAACATATTAATTATTAACAAAGTATCTCAAACTTGGTATAATTTTGAACAATTTCTTCCTACTTCACAATATCTATTATATATTTTGGTCCTTATTTATACTTTCAATTTCTCACACCAGAGAGACAAAGCGACAATTTACACATATGGGCCCAATTTATTTCACTTACAAGTACAGTCTCAAGTTGCATCCATTTAGCTATAAATGCTTAAGTTTATCCTTCTTTATGGCTGAGTAGTGCTCCATTATATAAAAAAAACACGTCTTCTTTATTGATTCATTGGTTGATGGGCATTTGGGCTGTTTCCAAGATTTAGCTATTACAAACTGTGCCGCTATAAACATGGGTGTGCATATATTGCTGTGGTATGATTCTTTTAATTCTTTCAGGAAGATACCAAGAAGTGGAATAGCTGGGTCAAATGGGACCTTTAATCCTAGTTTTTTGAGAAATCTCCACACTGATTTCCACAGTGGTTCCACCGGTCTACACTCCCACCAGCAGTGGAGCAGGGTTCCTTTTTCCCTCAGCCCTGCCAGCATTTGTTATTGGTTGATTTCTTGATAGCGGCCATTCTTTGTGGGGTGAGGTGGAATTTCAGTGTTGTTTTCATTTACATCTGTCAAATGACCAGTGACGTTGAACATTTTTTCATATAGTTATTTGCTGTTTCTACTTCTTCATCTGAGAAATGTGTATTCATCTCAGATGTCCATTTTTGAACTGCATCTTTAAATTTGGGTGGACTAATTTTTTCAATTCTTTACATGTTCTAGATATTAGTTCTTTGTCTGAGGAACCACTGGCTAAATTTTTTCCCATTCTGTGGGTTATCTTTTCACTCTGTTGGTGGTTTCTTTTGCAGTGCAAATGCTTTTTAATAATATGAGATCCCAGTTGTTGATTTTTTTGTAGTATTTCCCATGCAGTCTGAGTTTTAAACATGAAGTTTTGGCCCTTCCTATGTCCTCAAGAATGTAACTCATGTATTCTTTTTTTTTAGAGTAGGAAAAATTTATTGGGAGAAAGAAACTTCTGCCTAAGAGAGAAAGAAGGGGGACCGGAAAGTGGGATGCCTGCCCACCCCACTTTTCAAGGATGTTTTATACAGCAAAGCCATGT
>NW_004624883.1:1835411-1879064 GCF_000247695.1 Heterocephalus glaber
CCTGTCTGCAATATTTACCCCTCTGAAGAAGTACCCCTAACTGCTGTGAGGGGCAAAGGGCGAAGACCGTTCTGGCTACTTCCAGCTGAAGAGGGCTGTAGTTGTGATCAACAGTTAGAGTTACTCTACAGAGGGTCTACCTAAAGGCCTTTGATAGGCATTGTCATCTTGGTAGCCATATAGCTTTGAGAGTGGAAAAGCCAAAGAAACAATTAAGAATACAGGGGCTAAATTATAAGGTCAGCAGGATGGAACTTGTACATTCTTGATAGGAATTCAAGATGATACAGTCACTCTCTAAAAATTTAGCAGTTTGCTGTTTTTATTATTTTTATTAGTACATGTTTGCAGCATATAATGTTTACATTCATCTTAGGGAGTGAGTACATGTACCTGATATATCTTAGTTCTTTTCTATTCCCCTGCCACTCCTCTACCTCTTCCCTCCCTCCATCTCTAGACTCCTGGCCCCATTTTTTATTCTTTTCTTAGTTCATGTTTGAGACACATAATGATCACATTTATTGTGGGAAGTTGGTACATGCACATGACACATCTTCATTCTTTTTACATCCCATTCCCTTTCTCCTTCTCCTACCTTCCATCTCTTAGACCTCTTCCCCTTTGCAAAAGATCTATCTCCCTGTTTCTTTTTATCCATCTATTATTTTGCTTCTTACTTTATTTATACTTTGATTTGACATATGAGAGAAACCATATGGTATTTAAGCTTGTGTATCTGATTTATTTCACTTACCATTGTTTTCCAGTTGCATCCATTTTCCTACAAATGACTCAAATTAATTCTTCTTTATAGCCCAGTAGTATTCTACTGTGTATAGATACCACATTTTCTTTACCCATTCATCTGTTGATGGACATATAGGCTGCTCCCAAGATTTAGCTATTATAAATTGTGCTGCCATAAGCATTGGTATGCATGTATTGTTGTAATATGATATCTTTAACTCTTTCACGAAGATGCCTAGAAGGGGAATAGCTAGGTTGAATAGAATTTCTATTTTTAGCTTTTTGAGGAATCTTCATACTGATTTCCATAATGGCCATACTAGTTTACATTTACACTAGCAATGTAGGAGGGTTCCTTTTACACTACAGCCTCATTGACTTTTGCTATTATTTGATTTCTTGATGATTGCCATCCTTTCTGCTGTAAGATGAAATTCCAAAGTTGTTTTAATTTGCATTTCTCTAATGGCCAGTGATGTTGAACATCTTTCATGTATTTATTAGCCCTTTGTATTTCTTCTTCTGAGAAGAAAGAAATTAGGAAAACAACACTATTTTCAATTACCTCAAGAAAAAAATAAATACTTAGAAATTAACCTAACCAAGGAAACGAAAAACTCCACAATGAAAATGACAGTACTGTGAAAATGAAGATGGAAGTGATTATCAGAAAATGAAAAGATATCCCCTGTTCCTGGATAGACAGAACTAATATTGTCAAAATGGCCATACTTCCAAAACTACTATGCAGATTTAATGCAATCCCAATCAAAATACCAACAGCATTTCTCACAGAACTAGAAAAAATAATTCTAAAATTCATATGGTGCCGGAAAAGACCCAGAATAGGAAAACCAATCCTGCCAACAAGAGCAAAGCAGGAGGCATCACACTCCTGGACTTCAAATTATACTGCAAAGCTACAGTGATTAAAAAAATAGCATGTTACTGGCCCAAAAACAGACATGGGGCTCAATGGAGCAGAATAGAGATCACAGAAATAACCTTAGACACATTCAGTTACCTTCCATACACTGGAAGAAAGACAGCCTCTTTCACAAATGATGCTGAGATAACTGGCTATCCACATGCAGAAGATTGAAGCTAGACCATACCTCTCACCATGTACTAAACTAAAATCAAAATTGATCAAAGATCTAAATATTAAAACAAAAATACTTGGACTGCTGGAAGGTAAAATGGATAAAACTCTTGAAGTTGTAGACATAGTCAAGGATTTTCTGAACAAAACTTTAATTGCACAAGAAATCACTGCAAGAGTCAACAAATGGGATTATATGAAATTAAAAATTTCTACATGGCAAAGGAAACAACAAACAATAAAGAGACAACCCACAGAATGAGAAAAAAGTTGTCAGCCATACCTCAGACAGAAAATTAATATTTAGAATATATAAGGAACTCAAAACAATTAGACCCCCAAAATAAAAAATCCAATCAATACATGGGCAACTGAAATGGCAGTTTGCTTTTAAAGTTAATGGTACATTGGGCCAGGGATTTAGCTCGGGAGTTCCATCGCCTGCCTTGCAAGAACAAGGTCCCGAGTTCGATCCCTGGTACCAAAAAAAAAAAAAAAAAGAATTAAAGTTAGTGGTACATGACCTGCCAGTAGTAGAAGTCTATGGCATTTTTCCCAGAAAAATAGAACTCATGTCCATACAAAAACTTACACATCTCTGCTTATGGTATTTTTCTTTTTAATAGCTCCCAAATTAGAAACAACTCAGATGTCGCCAATAGGTCAATGGATAAGCAAACATGCATGTATTGGAAAACAACTTAGGAATAAAAACAGTGAACTGTTCATACAGGTGTCCAACTTCGACAGAGGTCAAAGGCATTGTACTGATTCAGAGCTGATTCAGTGTTGTTTTAATTTGCATCTTTCGAATGACCAGTGATGCTAAACATTTTTTCAAATATTTGTTTGTCATTTGTACTTCTCATTTGGGAAGTACGTATTCATCTCAGATGCCAATTTTTGGATTGGGTCTTTAAATTGTGTCTTTATATTGTATCTCCCACTTATATAACATTGTTCAACAGGCAAAACTTAGTGGAAAAGAACAATATATTGTAGTGTTATATAGATTTATATGGCTATTGAACTATGAACTTCTCAAGCAAATCATACTGCAACCAACTTTGCCCCTCCAACCTCTTACACATAGGAGGCAGACTTCAAAGGGGCTCGATGGAAGAACACCGTCTTTAAAACTCATGTTGGAAGACACAGCTAGGCAGATTCAGAAACAGAACCCAGGTAATGATCTTTCATATTTACACACCTCTATCTATAATACCCAGACATAGTGACTAATAGAGGACATCTTCTCTAAGAAAATTAAGCATTATCTGAGCTCCCCCACATAGGTGCTGAATTGCTGTGTGCATCAGCCAAACTAACAGACAAAACCATCACAGAAGTGGCCTCACATCAAGGATTTCCACACGTTCATGAGTTGAACTCTTGTTGACATAGTTAAGGGGACTTTCATCATTCATAGTCTTCTTGACTACAAAATATATGGTAAATTGGCATGGCACCCTCAACCATCTTGCAAACATTTTCTAAAGAACCGCCAATGGCAATTTTCAAACAGGTCTTCTATTACTTCAGATTCTGATGATTTCAGGCCAAATCCTTAGCATAATTTTTATAGAGGTCATATTGTCAGTTTTGTGAAATTTGGCAAGCTATGAGTTGTTTTGGGGGTTTTTTGTTTTTGTTTTTGTTTTTTTGGCACCGGGCATCAAACTCAGGACCTTGTGCTTGCGAGGCAGGAGATGGAACCGCTGAGCTAAATCCCCAGCCCTATGTATTGTTTTTATTGGTTTACAAAGGTAGTATTTCTTATGCTTTTGTACTTTTGAGGCTAGAATTCAGCAGTTGTCCATTTGCTAATGTTTATAAGATTGGTAGCTGATACTACACACATGCACATACATATACTATCAACATTTGTAGAGATTGTAGCAAGCAGATATGGGCACAATATCCCATATTGGCCAATCAAACTTTCTTTCACCATCCAAATCAATTATATGTCTAATGGGCCCTGATTCTAGTCTTTTCTGTCATAAACAGATTTGAATATTCCTAAGGCAAATCACACAAAATAAATGAATTCAGCAAAATAAATCTTTTTGCAAATTAACATTAAAAATTTATTATTTACCCACTCAGATAGCTAATCCTGCAGACTAGTGTCTCCATGAAAGCATCTATCAAAGCTTGTGCTCTCTGCTGTGAATATTGCCCATGGAAATCCCACACTATCACATCCAGTTCACATCCAGAGGCTCATATGTCTGGAATTTACTGGCATCTGTCTGCTCATGCATCCAGGCTGGCCAGGTCACTGCTATGGGTCAATGTCCTGCATCCCACATGATAAGAGTAGTTTGGAGGAAATGCAGACTATAGAAGCTCCCAGGTTATTTGTCAATTTGGTGTGGGCCACTTGTTCTTGCTCTGCCAATGTCTGTAGCTTGACAGTTTTCAGCAAGGGCTTCACAATAGACTGAACTGAGAAGATTCTTTAAGCATAGCCATGACCAGAATCCACACAAGAGCACTTAACTCCAAATCTCTAGAGGTGAAGCCAGTCATTAATAGAGTGAAATGTTTAAAAAAAAGAGAGTGAAGTGTCTCTAGCTGTTTCCAGTGTGGATTCACAGTTCAAACATATTCCTCTGGATCAAGCACAGTCATAGACACTCTCGTTCAGTCATTGTGGCTAAATTTCTAATTTCACTTGTGATTTTCCTATTCTACAAGGACTGGGTGAAAATAGATTTGCATTTGGGGAGGAACTTGGCCTTCTAAAGAAATCACTATTCATAAAAGTATTAGGGGAGGAAGAAAGAAATGTGTAGTCAAGTAGGCCCTGGACTCTCCTTGAGGTTATTCCTCAAGTCATACAACTTTTCAGCACATTCTTCCTTTACTCCTGAGGTTTAGGAGCTTTGAGCTATGATGCAGCTTCACTAGGCTGAGTAGTAAGAGTGGCCAAGGGATTAAAGTTTTTCTCCAAGCCACATGCTCACAGTGGCATCCTTGGGGAGCCTTATAGAACAAGCTCAGTATGCTGTCTGCATGGAAAAGTCAGTGGACATTTAGTCCCACTCGATTTAAATGATTTCAGTTTACTAACACAAGCATAACTTAGGAGTGTATAAAACAATAGCTATAATAAACTACAAAGATATCACATGAAAGAATATTGTTAAAATTCCCATACTATCCAAAGTGATATAAAGATTTAAAGTAATCTCTCTCAAATTTCCAATGTCATTATTCATAGAAATAGAAAAATCTAAAATTTGTATGGCACCACAAATAGCCAACATAATTTTGAACAGAAAGAACAAAGTGATAGATATCACACTATCTGGTTTCAGATATACTACAAAACTGTATAAGCAAAACAGCATGAGACTAGACATAAGAACAGGCATATGAATCAATGGAATAGGCTAGAGAGCCTCAAAAAATCAACTTATTGATATTTGACAAAGATGCCAAGAATACACATGGACGAAAGGATAATCTCTTCAATAAATGATTCTAAGAAAACTGTTTACCAAATGCAGAATGAAGTTAGGCACTCATCTCAGAACATGCCAAAATTATACTCAAAATGGATCAAAGTCTTAAACGTAGGACCTAAAATTTTAAAACTACTGGAAGAAAACATAATGGAAAAACACTATGACATTGGTTTGGGCAATTACTTTCGAATAACACAGCAAGAGCACAAGCAACAAAAGGAAAAATCAGCAAATTAGCTTCTGTGCAGCATTAGAAACAATTAAAGCAGTGAAAACACACTCATGGAGTACTAGGAAATATTTCTAAACCATATGACAAATAAGGGTTAATAGAAAAATATGTATGAAACTCAAAGAACTCAATAGTGAGAAAAAAAAATAACCTGACTAAAAATGGGCAAATAACTGATTATATATTTCTCAAAATAAGAAATTTAAGTGACCAAGAGGTGTATAAAAATGATCGCTAATCATTAGGGAAATTTAAATGAAAACAAAAATGAGACGTGACCTCCATCCTGTTAGAATGGCTATTCCCAAAGGGAGAAGACATAAAAAGTACTGGCAAAGATATGGAGAAAAGAGAAGCATTGCATACCATTGGTGGGGATATAAATTAGTTTACCATTATGGAAATCAGTTATGAAGGTTTCTCAAAGATTAAAAATAGAACTATCAAATGATCCAGTGGCCCACTACTGAGTATATGCTATGGTTTAAATGTCTTCCCCAAAACACATGTGGAAAAATTTTATTTATCTTTTACTTCATTAGTACATGTTTGCAGTACCTACATTTTGCAATCATCTTGGGTAGTTGGTACATGTATGTATTGTAGTATGTTTCTTTTCTTAATCCTCTTCTTCCCCCTCCCACCTTCCTCCTCTAGTTCACCTTTCCCCCTTTTCATTCTTGCTGATATTAATCTTAGCTCATGTTCATGGCATATAATGTCCACATTCATCGGAGCTATTAGGATCCCATACCTAGCATGCCTTCGCTCCATCTATTTCCCCCCTTCCCTCCCCCCACCCCTCACCCTTGGTCCCCTGGACCCCTTCCCATCTGCAAGAGATCCATTCCCTTGTCTCCTTCTATCCTTCCTCTATCTCTCTTAGTTTGTACTTTGCCCTACTCAGATAAAAGATATCATATGTTATACAAGTTTGTGTGTCTGATTTATTGCACACAACATTATATTTTCCAGGTGCATCCATTTTCCCACAAATGCCTCAAATTTGTCCTTCTTATACCACATTTTCTTTATCCAGTCATCTGTTGATGGGTATACAGGTTGTTCCCAGGCTTTTGTGATTATGAATTGTGCTGCTACAAACATTGGTAATCATGAATCACTGTAATATACCTTGGGACCATACAGAAAGTCCCCACAAACAAGAACCTCATCAGGTACTTCCACAATATCTTGAACTTAGCAAACTTTAGAACTGTGGACAGGACAAATCTTTATTTTTTAATGATTACTCAGTCTGTGGCATTCAGCTATAGCAACAGAAAATGGATTAAGACAATTCATATTATAGGAATTGAAATCCATGTGTCAAGAGATATCTGTACTACTATGTGTGTGCCAGCATTCTCCATAATAGTCAAGATACAGAATTACCCTAGTGACCATCAGCAGATGAACAGATGAAGAAATTTTGGCATATATAATGTGTATCATAAACACATACACAATGTATGTTACATATCTACAATGGGATATTATCCAGCCCTAAAAGAAGGAAATCCTGTCATTTGCGACAATATGGATGAATCCAGAGGGTATTGTGTTGAAGGAAATAAACCAGATACAGTAAAACAAATGCTTGACTCTCAAAACTTTGGGAGGCTGAGTCAGTAGGACTGTAGGTTTGATTCCAGCCGTGGCAACTTAATGACAGTGAGACCTTGTCTCCAAAATGGGAGGGGGTTTCTGGAGATGTAGTTAAATGCAAAGGCCCTAAATTCAAACCCCAGTACCAGAAATCCTGCGTAATCTAACTTATATGTAGAACCTAGAAATGCAAGCTCATAGAAGCACAGAGTAAAATGATGGTTACTGGGAACTGTGGAGTGGAGACTAGTGAGATTTGGGTCAAAGATACAAATTTTCAGTTAGATAGGAGAAATATGTTCAAAAGGTTTATTGTATGTCACGATAAGCATAGATAATATCATACATCGCATACTTGATAATTGCTGAGAGGGTAAATTTTAAGTGTTCTTACCACAAAAATCACAATAAATGTGTGAGTTAATGCATATGTTAGCTTGATTTAGTCATTTTATAACATATGCTTGCATCAAAACACCAGTTTAAACAGCATAAACATACAATTTTGCTTGTCAACTCAAAAATAAATTTACAAATAATAACTATAATCATACCTGACATATATTGCCAAATGTGAAATGTTTTATGTATAATAATTGATTTAATTTTTATAACACCCTATTCAGTAGGTATTACTATTTTATAGACAGTGAAACTGAGGCATAGAACCATTAAGTAACTTGCCCAATATCACTAATAGCTAGTAAGTGGCAAAATCGAAATACAAATGCAAGCAGGTTGTCTCCAGATCATGCGTGCATAGTCACTTTGCTTCTTCCACTAGCAAATCACTCCTCTTACTTTCCTTTGTTTGACTTCTGGCTTTGTACTTTGACTCCTGTTCCCCTCTACACTTAAGCTTATTGCCATGTCTTAGGGTTGTTTTCTGCCTTGACCTTTGCCCTCACCTTTCAGAATAGCCCTTTGATTTCTTACCCTTTGTCTCCATCCACTAGGACCACACATCAGGCCTACTCCCAGTAATACCATGTGCTGCCCATCCCACTTCAGGCTCCATATTGTTTGTGACATAGTGACATGCATCCTCTCCATCCCAGACCCTCTACTCCAGACATGCTCAGAATGACCCTAACTCTCCCAGGATGCCATGTCCAGGCCTGAGCTCACCACTGGGGAAACCTGGCTAAGGTGGTAGAATAAAGCTAACATAGGAGCTACTTAACAGACCAAACTGCAAACAAAGAACTATGTGCTGCCCCTCATATTAGGCCCAGGAGCTGGTTTAATCCCATTCATCAAGGCCAGGCCTCACTCTTCCATGCTGGGTTTCAAAAACCTGGCAAGATTCTTTTAAATTTTTCTTACATTAAATTTTCCCACTGACATGTAATATCCATACATATTTATGAGGTATAAAAAGATGTTTTGATTTTACAAATATATTAGGCAGTGATCTACTCAGGGTAATTAGCATATCCATGACCTTAAACTTTTATCACTTTTTTATGGTAAGTACGTTAAAATTCTTCTCTACTAACTATACTGAAATATATGATTTATTGTTAATGATATTCACTCTGCCATAGACCACCAGAAAGTGTTCCTCTTGTCAAACAATAACATTTTATCTCTTGTTAGAGACCATTATCATGATAAGTCAACTTGTCTGGATTAAGAGATACCTAGCAGATTAGCAAAGCACAGTAGTTTGGGTGTGTCTGTCAGGTATTTGCAGAGATAATCCACATGTAGACTGTAAACTGAGAGGCGAAGACCTAGCCAGGTCGTGGGTGGACCCATCCCATAGGCTTGTAGCCTGGGTTGAATAAAAATGAAAGAAAAGGGAAGTTGGTAGGTGTTGAAAATCTCCATTCTGCTTGACCTGGTGCATTTTTTGCTGCCATCACCTGTGGACATGAGACCCCAGCCTCTTCAGCCTTCAGCGCAGACTCACACCGGTGAATCTACAGGGAGCTCCCAGACTTGACTGGCACTGCATCCTTGGTTTCTCTTTTTCTGCAGCTTCCATCTTCAACTCTCCAGCACACAAGCAGCCATTGTGGACTCTCCTGCCTCTGATCCTGGAAGACGACCTGATAAATCCCATTGTGCAACATAGGCTATTTTCTATTGATTCTCTCTTCGTAGAGAAGCCTAACCAGTATAGATCTCTCCCCACCCCACCCCCACTCTCCTAGCCTCTGCTAACCACTATTCTGCTCTCAACTTCTATGAGATCAACTGTTTTAGATTCCACATACAAATGAGGTCATGCAACGTTTGTTTCTCTGCACTTGACTTATTTTGGTTAACACAATGCCTTCCAACTCTACCCATGTTGTCACAAATGACAGGATTTCTTTCATTCTGTGGACAAATAATCTATTTTATTTACATGCCTAATTTTCTTTATATGTTAGTCTATTGATGGACATACAGGTTGTTTCCATATCCTGACTATTGTGAATAGTACTGTAATTAAACATGGGAGCACAGATATCCTTTGACATGTTGACTGCATTTTATTTGAGTATACACCCACCAGTGGGATTGCTGGATCATATCATAGTTCTATTTTTTTTACTTCACTGATAAATCTCCATACTGCTCTCTATAACAGCTTCACTAAATTAAATCCTCACCAGCAGAACACAAGGGCTTCTCTTTCTTCACATCCTCACCAACACTTGTTATTTTTTGTCTTCTTGATGCTAGCCATTCTAACTGGGCTGAGGTGATATCTCATTGTGATTTTGATTTACATGTCTCTAATGATTAACGAGATTGAATATTTTTTCCATGTATCTGTTGGGCATTTGTACTTCTTTTGGAAATTGTCTATTCAGGTCCTTTGCACATTTTTAGTTGTGTTATTTATTTTTCTGCTGTTGAGTTGCTTGAATCCTGTATGTATTGTGGATATTAACCCCTTGACAGACGTATAGTATGCAAATATTTTCTTTCATTCTGTAGGTTGTCTCATTGCTCAGTTGATTTTTTTCCTTTGGCATACAGAAGATTTGTCAACTTTTGTTTTTGTTTTCTGTATACATGGGATCCTATCCAAAAATATCATTGCCCAGCCCAAAATCCCGAAGCACATCATATATCTTTTCTTTTAGTAGTTTCATAGTTTCAAGTCTTTCATGTAAGTCTTTGATCAATTTTGAGTTGATATTTGTAATTGATCAAAGATATGGGTCTAGTTTCATTCTTTTGCATGTGGGTATCTAGTTTTTTCCAACACTAGTTATTGCAGACACAGTCCTTTCAACATTGTATGTTATTGGCACCTTTGTCAAAAATCAGTTGGCTGTAGGTATGTAGTTTTATTTCTAGAGTCTTTCTTCTGTTCCATTGGCTTGTGTGTCTGTTTTTATGCCAGTGCTTGATTAATATAGCTTTGTGATATATTTTGAGATCAGGAAATATGATTCCTCCAATGGGATGCATACATGCAACATAGAGGATTTGTAGGGCAGTGAAACTATTCTGTATAACACTCTCATGGTGGATACACATCATGATACATTTGTCCAAACCCATACAATATATAAAACTAAAGTGAACCCTAATGGAAGTTATGGAATTTGGGTTATTATGTTATATCTGTGTGACAAATCATCAATTGTAACAAATGTAACACTGGTTCCAGATGTTCACTGTGAGACAGGCTGTGCATGTGTGGGGCCACAAGGCATTTGGGAAATATCTTTGCTTTCTCTGAACATGAAACTTCTCAGAAAACAAGGACTATAAAAATTCGTACAACATAAAATTCACCATTTTAATATGCACGATTCAGTGGGTTTTTTGCTATGCTTACAATGTGTGCCGTCATCACCAATGTCTAATTCCAGAAATTTTTCATTACCCATTCCCAACCCCAAAACCTATAGCTACTAGCAATTAACGTCCCCTTCCTCCCGCATGTACACCCCATTCCTTCACAACCACTAATCTACCTTCTGTTTCTATTTATTTGTTTATTGTGCCTATTTCATCCAAATGGAAGCATACAATATATGGCCTTCTATAACTTTTATAACTTCTATCATTACTATAATGTTTTCAAGGTCTATCCATGTTGTGGAACATATCAGTACTTTATACCTAATTATGAATGAATAGTCCATTGTATGAATATTTGTGTAGTTTATACTTTGGACTATTATGAATAATGTGCCTATGAATATTTGTGTGCATGTTTTTGTGTGGACATCTCTTCATTTTTCTTGGGTTATACTTAACAGTGGAATAGCTGAGGCTTATGAAAACTCTGTTTATGTTTTTGAGCAACTGTCAAACCAATTTCCATAGCAGCTACAACCCTGATATATTCCCATAACCACTTTTTCCATAGAATTGTCTTTAAGGCCAATTTTAACATCTCTTGTTTTGCACAGAAAGATTTCAAATAGTTCAGAAGAGTTGATGCAAGGAACACTTTCTTAAAAGCCCTTCCTGACCTTCAGACCAGGATACATTTTCTTTATAGGCTGTTGACAGTCTGTGAACCTGGCATTTGGAGCACTTGTCATTGTAATTTACAATAATTAGTATGGCTACTTATTGTCTGTCTCCTCCACAAGACAGAAAAATCCTTGTAAGTGGAGATCTCAACCTTTTCACCTATGGGCCAGTAATTGGTAGACAAAAAGAGTTTAACAGATATTTGTGAATGAATGAACACAGGAATGGACTCACATACAACTCAAGAAGTGTGCTATGAACACGCTGGTCATGCTGGCAAAGGATAGGTTATGTCATATTTCTGGCATGAAAGTACACAGTACTGTACAAAAAGCACCAACCTCCAGTCCTGTTCCAATCCTAGTCCTCCAGCTTGAAGGATACTGCAGAATTACCTGGTGTCTGCTTATCAATCACCCATGCTTCCTTCCCCTTTGGACCAAAGCCTCATCTCTCTGATTTAACTGAGCCACGGAATGCATAAACTTGCTGATACTACTTGAAAATAATGCTCTTTGTAGCAACTGGGCCATCAATCTAATGGACGTGCCTCCTTCTGTGAATAGTGAGGTCACAGACAAATAAATGGCCAGTGAACAACATGAATCCCCCCTGTGGCAGGACATCCCAGAGAAAGGCATGGAGTTCAGCACATTAGTGTAAAATAAAAATGATGGGATCTGTTTTCAACAATCTGAATTTTACCTCCTCTGGCATCTGAAGTCTCCCCCAATGTCAGCTACCACGGAGCTCAAGCTGCTTGTCAGTCCTTTTTAGTGTAAAGTAGGCCAAAGGACACACATCCAAAAGGGCTCTCACTCCTTTCACTAACAGCAATGCAACCAGATCTTCCCATTTCTGCAGAACAGGGCCTGTCTGCAGAACCAACCTTATCTAAGTCTATAGAAAGAGAAAAGAAGCGCCCAGGCCCTAGACACAGGTAAGAAAGGACTGTAACTGTTAATCATGATATGGCAATTTGACTGGATTAGGATATATCTAGCAGATTAGTTCAGAATGGTTCTGGGTTTGTCTGTGGGGTGTTTCCAGAGATGAATGGCATGCAGCCAGCGGACTGAGGGAGGAATGCCCACCCTGATTGTGGATGGCACCATCCAATAAGCTTACCACCTGCATCAAATGTAAAGCAAAGAAGAGGAAAGTTGGCATGCTTTTTTTGGAAGCTCCATTCTGCTTGAACTGCTCTGTCTTTTGCTCCTGCTATTGCCTGTGGACATCAAACTTCAGTTCCTTCATCCTTCCAATGCAGACTCTTACCAGCGACTCTCCAGGGAGCTCCCAGGGCCTTCAGACTCTGATGGACTTGCATCTTGATCTCTCTTGATCTGTCTTCTAGTTTCTTGGATTGAGAAGTTACTGGATCCTCCAGTCTCCAATGCCCATTGTGGATTCTCTCACCTCTGATCCACTAATCCTACCTAATAAATCCCCTTGCATAATTATACATATATTTTCTATTGACTTTGTTCCTTTAGAGAACTCGAACAATACAAGGACCATGCATTTTCAAGCCATGCTCCCTATTTTCATTTTGCCATTGATGCAACAAATATTTTCTGTACCCACAGTGACAGATAAGCCTGTGATCTCTTTGCAGGAAGAGGTCATATCCTGTTTCTCTCATGTAAAGTGCTATAAATACAGCACAAAACAAAATGTAGTCTTGGTCCTTAAGGAGATCTCAAGATAGCAGGATAACAGATAACTAATCTGATTAAAATTCATTATGAGCAGGAAGATGATAAAGGTCGGCACAGGTGCTGTGCCAACACAGAGAAAGCACCTAGGCTCAAGTGATGGTGGGAGGTTTCCTGGATGAAGCGGAATTTAAGAAGAGATGAAAGAAATGCTTAGCACCAACTGTGATCAGAAGGAGCAAGAATGTTGCAGGCAGTTCTTTCAGGACGGGACCAAGGCTGAAGCCAACCCAAAAGCAATGGCAGGGCAGTTCTTACAAGTGACTACCCCAACCCCTCCCAACATGGAACCAAGTGAGATTCCAAAGAAAGAACTAAATGCCATAGCAATCAGTCCAAAGATTTATTGGGAGAATATATAGAGCGCTGCAGTGGTCCTTATAAATGAACAGTGAGCGAAAAGACATGTTCTACTCAATTATGTCTGCAAGGAGGGTGTTAGATTACGGAGTTTTACAGGACAATTTATGTAGTTTATTTCACAGTAGGGGCTAGTTTCAATGTGGGTAAGAACATGTTCAGTATTTTGGAAAACAGCCTAAACAAGTTTACTCAAGATCCTGGTAGCTGTGTGGTTCACACAGTAACCAAGACACTCTGTGTTTCTCAGTCAGGACAACAGAAGAAGCAGGGGAAGCAAGGTGACTGAACACAGGCAAAGAGAAGTGTGTTCGAAAGCTTAAAGGTAAATAAGAACTGAGCATACTGTCAGAACATTAAAACCCTTGTTTTTTTAGACAGCCAAGTGTAGTCTGGGTGATGGAGAAGCAACAGATGAGGACAGCAAAAAAGGCAAGAGCCTGATCACAAAGCCATGTTTAATTTTAATTATCATTGTGGCAATGAAAAGTTTTTGAAAGGCTTCAATCAAGATAGTAGCTTGTTAGATTTCCATTCTGGAACTATTTCTCTGTCTGCAGAGTGGAGGATGGGGGAAGGAGGCCAGGCTGAGCTTGTATGGCAATGGTTGCAATAGTCCAAGTAAGGGGTGATGCTGGCCTGAACGTAGGAGGAGACAGTGGGAATAAAGAAAAGTAGATAGATTCAAGAGGTATTTTTAGGAGCTCTATTCAATAGTACATGTGGGAAAAGAAGCAGGGCTGGGTCTTCCAGGGTCTTAAGTGAGAGACTAGAGACACCATCTCTGGAAGAGAGAGTAAATTCAGATATGAGTTGAGAGACTGGTGCTACTTAGAAGTCCCAAGAGGCAAAGAGGTCAGCAAAGGGACTCCAAGGATTAGGCCATGTTTGGTGCCAAAAAAGCTGTGATCTGGGTAACCACTGAGGAGCAGAATCTAGCTGGCAGGAGATTGAAGAGGTCAAGGACTGTGACCTCAAGGACTGATGAGCCCTTGAGGGCTAATAAATACAGCGTACCTCAGAGTTCCACCATGCTGCCTCCATGATGCCTGTTCCAGCCAAGATAATCTCAAGAACAGAGAAAGCCAAGGTCCAAGGTTGACAATCAACAATAGATTCAGTAGGAAGAGACAGATACAGGGCAATATTTCATTATTACATGGATCCAAAATCCTGGCAGGGCTCAGTTGGAAGCCTCTGGTCCACATAGCACCAGCTGAATTCATTCTGTGGTGTCATCTGAGGGGTGGGTCAATCTACAAGATTTAGAATGGCTTCAGCCACACATTTAGTGTGTGTGGATGGCTGAAATTTCCTTACTTCAGTGAGGTTATTGACAAGAATGCTTATACGTGGCTCCTGTGTAGTCACATTTCTTACAAGGCACCTCAAGGCTCCCAGAAATGTGTTTTAATATTGAGGAAATTTTCATAATACCTATCACTCCCATCCTATTCTTTTTTTTTTTTTTTTTTGGTACCAGGGATTGAACTCAGGACCTTGCGCTTCCGAGGCAGGTGGTGAAAACATTGAGCTAAATCCCCAGCCACTCCCATCCTATTCTACTGGTCAAAGCAATCAAAGATCCTGTCTAGACTCCAGGGGAGGGAACATAGACTCCTGTTGATGGGAGAAATGTCAAAGAGATTTTCATCCATCTTTAATTCACTGTGAAAACTGAAATAAGATGTTAGTAAAGTGCTTTGTATAGTGTCATGCATATGGTAAGCATGAAATGCATGGGTAGATGTTATTTTGTGTAGCTAATGGCAAAGTTCAAGTGAAGAAAACCATGCACTGAAAGGTCTCTCCATAGTTCTCAAAGTATTACGACTCTTCACCCATTAGTTTTATCCATTCCAGTGCCATATTCTGCTTGCAATCCCATGGAAAGTTGTATAATTACATTTTTGCCTCTTCACAGTTTTTCTGAGATCTTGTACTGAAGAAGAAATAAGTTGCTGTAGAGAATGGTGGCTGTGGACAAAATGGAAATCTACACATCGGTGTGTCCTCAGAATCAGTGAGCAAGTGGTAAGAGAAGCAAACAAAAGCCAGGGAATGCCATGGCAAAAATGTGTCCTCCTGAGAGCCCCCAACTCACAGATCTGTCACTGTTTTGGAACCCAGAATTTAATAGCAGATCCACAGTTAAGTCCCGAGATTGGAAGGCCTCCAGGTAGCAGAAAGGGTCACGTGCAGCACATGGTGGGTACCCTCCTAAAAAATTCTTCCCATGCAAGTGCTTCCTTGAAAATCCCAACTCCAGTGAAAAAGAAAAGGCTGTCAACTCTGATATATTGGGAAGACAATTCAAGCAGCTGTTATTTGTATTTTATTTTTAGACATATTTATTTTTTCCTTCAGACTGATCACAATTTCTATAATATTATTCCTTCTTCTAGGTCAAACAACATCTGCTGTATAAAAAAGAAAATGAACTAATTCACATTGTCAAGTTTACAACTTCCATTTTTATTGTGCTGCAGCAATATTGTGCAGTTATTTTATTTCCCCTCAGAAGAAGTCGTTATTGTCAATGGTGTCAATATCCCATGGATTAAGGGGTCCCCAAGCAGATTGTGGCACATTGTTGGGGCTTTTAGTGTCAATAATCCTTGAGTCAGTTCTGAGATGATAAACTACAATAGCTCCAAATTCGAAGTTTCTGCTTATCATTAAAACAGTAGTCTGATTATGCTGAGAGCCACCTCCAGAAAGTTCCCTCTCACCACAATTGTATTTATTTCTGTCTTACAATCTCTGTTAACTAAGAATTGTGGGTGAAGTCACTCCTGCTGCTTGTCCCTAATGATGAGGAATGAATGTTATTGAACAATTAGAATGAGCAGGGTTTGGACTAATGAGCGGGTTACTATAGCTAAAAATTACCAAAAGTATCAACCCCCAGGCCTCCTTTCAATTTGGTAGACATGCTATGTGTTCCTTCTTTGTGCAAAGCTCTTCCGTCTCCCCCTTCTTACTTAATTAATGTCTGCACATTCTTCAGATCTTAGTGCAGTTTTCACTGCCATATGTATTATTCAGGTTTTTTTATTATTCGGTTTGTCATAGCTATCCTGAAATACCCAAAACAAGCTCCTTATGAAGGAAATAAGTTTATTTAGCTCACGCTTTTGGAGGTTCAATTCCACATAGCATGCACGGTCTCTGTAGTGAGAGGCACTCCTTACCTGTAGCACCTCATGATGGGTGGCAATGGTGAGAGTGTGTATGGGAACAAGCACGTAGCATCTTGATACTAGAAACCATAGAAAAGAGTTAAGCTATACAGGAAGATCCAGCCTTGCACTTTTCATAACAACCCTCTCTTAAGCACTCAAGAGGTTGCAGGAGAACTATCAAGGCATTACACAAAAATTGTTTCTTGTCTCAAGTGACCTCCCACTAGGTCATACATCTTAAATGTTGCAGGAGTACTCAATAGTGCCACCCTAGGGACTAAGCCTCCAATGCATGAATTTTAGGGAACACCATTAAACCATATTTAAACCATAGCACTATCCTTAAACCCTTCCTCAAAAGAAGAGGTCAAATCCTCTTTTTACATATCCTCACCACAAAATCCCATTTATATTTATATTAGCACAATCATTTGCTTTAATGGCTATCTCCCCTCACCAAATTTAGGTTTGGCGTACAGAAACAATGTCTGATTTCCTTATCACTACATCCTTAGCACGAAAGAACAGCACCTGGAGTATAGTGAGCATTTGATAACTATTTGAAGAATCTTCAACCCTGTGTCTGTATTGGTCAGCACAGATAGCTTTTGTTTCTTACCATGTACAACCCCCAAATGTCAGGAGCTTAAACCCATAAAGATTTATTTTCCATTCACATCGAAATCTAATGAAATCCAGTCACGTGCCAAAACCTAAGCACGGGAGTGAATGGGAAATGTAGTCTTTTGTATGTCCAGAGAGAGAAACAGGACAAGAGAATAGTCAATCTGTCTGCCGCACTCTCTACCTCTACTTGAAGTTTGAAGTCTTCTACAGCTGGAAGTACCAACAAGGAGTCAAAGCAAACAAGTAAGCGAACCCTAAAACATCCTGCTCACTCCTTCTCCCCACCATAACCTACTTTAGTTATTCCTGGTATATTCTAGAGTTGGGTTTTAAATAAATGATTAAATCTTGTCTAAAAAGCAAGTATATACATCGAGAGCTGAGGAATATGAACAATCCAGGTCAGATTTCCTGATCAAACCCCTTTAAGAACTTCCCATTTCCTACCATGATCTTATAAAGTTTTCCATGATTTACTCCTTCGCATCTTTCCAAAATCAAGTGACAGATTTGCTTCTGGAAGATAACTTGCTCCATCTTAAGTATTCACTTAGGAGTTTGCATTCTGCTCCAAAATATACCAATAGATGTAAAGAATTTCCCAAGAAATGTCTAAATACAGTTATTCCAGGAAGATTACCTGTATTTGTTCAGTGGATTTAGCTGCTTCTTGGCATGGGTGCAAACACTTCTAGGAGCATGACCTTCTAGGTCCTGAGAAATGGTGTTTTAAACTGTTCCTCACCACACGGGACTCTGTCTTCATTTGCTTGGGCTGCCATAGCAAAGTACCGTGGACTGAGTGTCTCAAATCACAAACATTTATTATCTTCCAATTCTAGAGGCTAGAAATCTTAGATTAAGGTGCTCATAGGATGAATTTCTTCTGACACCTCTCTCCTTGGCTTACAAATGGTTGAATTCACCCAGTATTGTCACATAATCTTTTCTCTGTGTGTGTGTGTGTGTATAAGTGTGTGTGTCCATCTCCTCTTTTTATAAGGGCACCAGTCAGATTGGATTAAGGCCTGCTCATATGACCTTATTTCATCTCTTTAACGGCTCTATCTCCAAATACAGTCACAATCTGAAGTATTAATATTAGAATTTCAATGTATAAATTGAGAGGGGTCATAATTCAGCCTATAACAGACCTCCAAGTTAATCTGATGAGCAGGAAGTTCTGGTACTGATAAAAGAAGGAAAATTTGCCAGCAAATTCATCACAAGAAATAAATGACTCTTTCCTCTCCACACACACACACACACACACACACACACACACGCACGCACACACTTCTCTGATTTTGGCAGGTTCAAATTCAGAGCATTTTGATTTTGATTTAGGGAATCTTTACATCTGCCTACTGACTACGGAGGAATTGTGTGCTTTGTAGCATTCTTTATAGTTGATTTTGCCATGGCTGCTGCACATCTCAAGCAATAAAGGGGCTGTGAATTGCAATAATTTTCCTTCTTTCTGTCATTCACATTGCCCTGACTTGCTTGTCGAGCTTTTGAGGAAAATCACAATTACACATACACTCTCTGTGCTGATACCTGCCACCCCTCTATTTGTTTTCAGATAAATATGCCCTTTCCCAAGAATTCTATTCAAATGCCAGGCTGTAATAGATTCCCATGCCTGTCTCGTCCCAGTGTTATGTGACAGCCCTGCCCGCAGATGAGGCCCTGCCCCTTCAGAGAGATGTGCTCAGAGATCAGTCTCCTCACTCCCCCTCGAACCAACACTCAGCAGCTGTGGAGCAGAAATAGGTTTGGGGAATGCCGATGTGAGAATTACACAGGTACCTGGAAGGGTCCAAAGCTCTGGTCTGCCGCAGGATGGCTACAGGGAAATTAAGTGCAAGCTGTTTGGAGAATATTTCTCCTTACGAAATCATGAAATCTCAGAAGTGGGGGTGTATGGACAGTGCCTGCTTGTCCCTCGCCTGGCAGCTTCCAGAAAAAAAGAACGCAAAAGCTGCAGCTTAGTATTTGATGCTTAGAATTAATTAGAGCCCCAAATCCCACACCAGCCAGCAGGCTTTTTAATGAGGCCAATGCACTCATCTTCTTCAGGGACCCTTACAGTGCCTCACGATGCCCTGTGGGTTTTAAAGCACTATTGCATGCTGCTGCCTCATCTGGCCCCCACAATCACCCCAGTAAGTGCGCAAGAGAGAAATCATTCTCCCCAATTTCTAGATGAGTTTTGGGGGAGGTTGAGTCCCTTTCCCAAGGTCACATCGCTAACGAACAGTAGAAACTGGATTTGAACTCAGCTGGTCTAGCACCAGGGCCCATGTGGTGAGCCACTGCTGCTCTATGCTGCCTTTGCACACAGAGGCACAACGATTTCAGTGTCAGAGATGAACCTGAGACTCCAGGGACAGGGTTACTCAGGAATGCAAGGTGAAATACAGGAGGTTCAGTGCAATTTGAATTTCAGATGAACAAAGAAAGAAAAGCTTTCCAGTATAGGTGTATTCCAGAGTCACACTTATCCCAAATACTGCATTGCATAAACCTGTATGTCCTAAGAATTGATTTGATATTTATCTGAAAATCAAATTGAACTAGATATCCTGTTTTATGTTAGCTAAATCAGCCAACGCCATACTCAGCACTATCTTGACAAGTTTAGCCAGCCACATGATCCTCTAGTTAGGGCTACTCTAGCTCTGTCCAAGTGTATTTAACACCCCCTCACGCCACAGACCCAGGCCTGAAGCCTACGAGCCATGCCTTCGCCCTCTTCCTGACTTTACCTGTCTAATCTTCTACCAATCCACAGGAGCCCTGAATTAGCTTGTGCTCTCCAATCTGATCCTTTCTCCCCAGTCTCCTAACCACCATCCTGGCCCAGAAACCTACTACCGCTCACTTAGATCATGACCAAAGTTTTTCGGGTTGCTCCACTCGATAGACAATTCCCGGACTTTTTCTGACCAAATCACAAGATATTTTCCTATCCCAAACCTTCTGTAGGCTCACTAAGCTCCTTAGTGTGGTCTTTAAAACTGTGGATTTAGGTCCAACCCGACAACGTTACTTCCTTCTCTGCCACAGTTGAGTGCAGAAGCAAAGCCTAAGCAACACTGGGGATCCAGCTTCCCACAGTACACTTATGCGTGTTGTATTCCTCCAGTGGCTTTGATTACCACTTCCCTTACCATCTTTAGGTCTAGTTCAGTTACTGTTGTCTCCAGGAAATCTTAAGCTCTCCATTCCCAGGAGCACTAGTCACTTTGTCATTCTGCCTCAACCCTCACATTTCCTAACCCTCTGGTACATGCATATTATGCTTGTGTTCTTGTTATTTTGGCTCATGTCTTAGCTTCTCTCTCCATTGTTTTGCATTCCTAGGGGGAAAAGAGCTATTTTGTGTGCTTTGTTTCCCATTCTAAATAGCTTAGCACAGTTTCTGGCACATGACAGATGTTCCATAGAAATGTTTGGATGTAAGTGAATGGCTTGATCTCAGAAACATTTTCTATGGTACGTACTGTACGCCATGTCTGAGTAAAACCATGGGGTCTCAGTCACTTTCTTCATTGCTGAGGCACAATACCTGACAACCACAACTTAAAGGAAGAGAGGCTTATTTTGGGCTCACATTTCAGTAGTTAATCCTTGCACAGTCAGCTGACTCCAAGGCAGGATGGCATAGCACAGGTACATGGCAGAGGAATAGCTGCTCACCTCATGGCAGCCAGGAATCAGACAAAGAGGGGAGATAGGAGCCAGGGAGGGAGATCTATCTTCCAGGTCACATCCACAGTGGCCCACCTTTTCCCCTTTCCCACCTAATCCCATCTCCTAACAGTAAATCAACTATAATGCCCCATAATCCAATCACCTTTCAAGAGTCCCCCACAAGATCACATGAGGCATTAGGGGGCCATGTAGATATAAACCATAACACATGAAGACAGAGCAACAATCTGGTCTGGTCCTCAAAGAATACAGTGAAAGCAGAGCAACCTCTAACTAGAATGAAAGCAGATAACTCTGAGTCCAACTGCAACACAGTGTTTCTGGCAAAGGATCACACATACACACACACACACACACACACACAAACACACAACTCTAGATGCTTTCTGTTAGTCTTGATGGTGTTATATCTTTAATTCTCCCCTCTCCTGGGATTTCATTTCATTTTTTAAAACTGTTGCACATTTTCTCATATTGAACTATTGAGCCGAGCCCTTCATTTGGTTTCCATGGCTACATCTCCATGTACTACATGGATTTCCTAAAGAGATCCCCACATTAATCTTTTTTCCCCCTGTGAGAGCCTTCTAGGGGTATGCAGAGAAGTCTCAGAAAGAAGAAAGGAGTTGGAGGAAAGGCCTGAAGAAGTAACCAGGAGCCCACATTACTCTTCTACTTTTGATGATGCTATTTCTTCCAAGGTTTGCTTGCAACTTGCAGTAAACAATCTCCAAAGTCACCCCCAATGCCTTCTCTTGATAAGAACTGCCTTGTATAATCCCATCCACATAGGCTTGGGCTGTACCTAGTGATTCACTTATAACAATGGAATGTGGCAGAATGTCACTCCTAAATGGAGATATTAAAAGACTTAAAAGCCTTGTATATTTAGGATATTCTAAAACTCCAGCTTCTATCTTGTTTTCTCAATCTTGCTCTTTTCTGTGTTCTCTTATCCTCTTGTAGTAGAATACTCCTCCTAGGGAAACCACCTGCCATGTCATGATGCAGCCATTTGGAGCAGTCCATGTGAGTAAGCTTGGAAGCAGAGTCCCCTACGGTCCAACCTCGAGGTGCCTGTAGCTCCAATTGGCATAAAGATTTCAGCTTCATGAGAGACCTCAAGCTACAGGCCCTCAGATAATCTGTGAGATAGTTGTTTGTTGTTTTGAGTCACTAAGTTTTGGGGTAATTTTGTTATGCAGCAATAGATAGCTAGCTGATATCTCCACATGCTTCTCTCTGACTCAAGACAAAAGTGCCACTGCTGGCTTTAGGGGTCCAGGCAGCATGTAAAGATGACTGCAAGAAGCACACTCCTCTTACTTCATATCTAAATGTCATTTTATAATGCTGCAGTCAAAATGGTAAAGCTGATGGTCCCCAGAGACAGTCATGGGGCTTTTATAGCTATTACAAATCCTGCTTCATGAATCCCAGACCCATATGCAAATGTGAAGCTCAACCTTTGATAAGCCATTTGATTTCCCTTTTAGTTAATGAAGTGAAAATACACCATTTTACACTAAGATTAAATTGCTAAAATGTTTCACTCTGGTCCCCAGTTAGTTGTAATTAAAAATAGAAATGTAAGAACAGGAAAAGTCACTTGCTCTCTGCTAGCATCCTGAAGCATGGCATGGGCACCCTCTGAGTAGACAAAAAAGGTCAAGGAGGAGAGGGGAGGAGGGAGCACAGAGGGCTGTCTGCAGGACCTACCCAAGCTGGCGAAGATGTGATGCATGGCTACATCCCCAGCAGCTTAGGGTGCCAGGAAAAACCCCACTGCCATGCTTTTGGGGATGGGAAGAGAGGGAGGGCTAGAACTACCAGCTTTCAATCCTTGTTTGAAATCCTGTTTGAATTGTGCTTCTCAACTTAAGGTCCACAATACCTAGGAAACAGGTGGCAAACCTATAGCACATGTGTTATTTGTTTTTCTTTTAAGATAAAAGATATTAATGGATGAGTTGTTTTCTCTAAACTAAAACCTCAGTATTCAGGTTTAATTGCCTGAATTGTGTTGGCACTTGACAGCAAATAAGTGCGTTTTGGGTCTCAGTTTGGGCACTCAACTCAAAGGTTCACCATCACTGACCTAGGAGGACATGGGTGAGTTTTAAAGGGTTTCAAAATTTCTGGCACACAGTAAGAATTCGAATATATAAAAATGTGTGCATGTGTATGTGTTTGTGTGGGTGTGGGTGGTGCTTAGGTACCTGTGAGGGTGAGAGACAGAATGGTGAGTGGATGTATATGTACTCTGTATGTGTTGAGAGTACTGGGTACAGGGAATGATGTGTGTGAGACAAAACGAATGAGGAAATACGTGCAAATGTATGAGTGAGGTGGTGCACAGTTACCTATGTACATGTAAGAAAAAATATGTTTGTAAGAACAGTGTATAGTGCATGTGAGAGAAAATGGATGAGAGATGTATATATATATATATATATATATACCTGTATGCATATAGATTATGTGTAAATAATTGATGTAGTTATATGTGTAAATGTGTGTAGGTGTCCATATTTGAGTGTATGAGCCTACATATACCTGTTGGGAATGCTTGTGCTAGGGTACGAGTTAAGGATATGTGCATGTATATGTGCGTGTGTAGGTTTGGAAGAGTGGTGTATACGCATGGATGCATGTGAGAGAGATTAGGTGAGAAAATTTATCATATATGTGCGTGCGCATTGATACCAACATAGATGAAAAGATTCATACATATGTGTTAGTGCATGGATGAAGAGCTGCATATATATGTCAGGCAAAATGCAGGTAATCTATAAGGAAAAGAGAGTATGTACACATACTTATGTGAGTGAATATGTGTGTTTGAGCAAGAGGAATATATATATTATACATGTGTGTATATACATGTGTATATGTGTGTATATAAACATGTGTATATGTGTGTGTATATATGTGTATATATACACATGTGTAAGGGCAGGAGTTATTAAGGGCTATAGGCATGTAACTGTATGAAAAAAGGAAATAAATATATATGTGTGTGTGCCAGTCTATAAATATAAGAGTGAAAGTATATATGTATTATGAGCGTGTATAAAGGTGTCTGGAAAATATATATATTCAAAATATATATGTGGGTGAGGCAGTTGTACATCAATGTGGGTGAATTTATGTCTGGTTGAGAGTGCATTTATGAGTGTGGTGGATTGTGAGCCCATGAATGAGGGGTTTGAGTGTACATGTGTGAGTGGATAAGGAATGAATATATATAAATGTGCACATGCATGTGTAAGGACTACATAAATTAAGAGTGTATGTGTATACGTCACTGTATGACTATATGAATGAGGGGATGCATGTGTAAATGTCTGTGAGAGTGGATGAGGCTGTTGTGTAATTTATACATATTCATGTGTGCATGCTCTATACAGTAATGGTGCGTGCACAGGTGCGTGAATGGCTGGGTGATGAGTATGTTTCTTTTTTATTAGTGCCTGTTTGCAGTACATAATGCTCACATTCATCATGGGGGGATTTGTACATGTACATAACACACTTTAATTCTTAGTTTTTGTCCTCTTCCTCTCCCCTCTCTCCAACCCTTCTTCCTCTCCCCATTTACAAAAGCTCTATTACCATTTTTCCCTCCATTTCTTTTTCTTCTTTAAATCTTTTTTCCTTCCCTCCACCTCTCCCCTCCCTGTTCCCCTTCCCATTTGAACAAGTTCTCCAATTTCGTGATATCTAGCCTCCATTTTGCTCCGTGGTGAGACAAGTACATGTATGCATACATTTATTTATAAGAACATGTAAGTGTATTACCTAGATTACCTGCTTTCATTCATCTGTGCATGTGTGTGTGAGTGTTTATGTGAGGGGAGGATTTATGTGCACTTGTGTGTTAATTATGACTGAAATATAAATTTTGTGATTATATAATTGTAGGGATTTTGTATGTATATGACTAAAATAGTATAAATGTATGTGTATATTTGAGGACATGGGTAAAATAGTGGATATGCATGCATTTGTGAGTTTGAGTACGAGGTTATATATGTATGCGGGAGTGTAACTTATAAATGTTATATATGTGTGCATATATAGCATGATTGAAAAATATGAATGTTCAAATTTTTAAAAATTACAATGAAAACAGAATTGCCATTAACTTCCCCAAAATACTCCCTCTTGCTTCCAACATACTTATCCCATTGTTCTTGTCACTTTCTAAAACAGCTCTGAAAATTCTCTTTCACGAATGTTTAGTTGCACTGTTGTGTGTGGCCTTTATGTCCTGAGTTGATTCACCATGTTCAACTTTTATGATCATTCGACTTCGGAGAAGAGCCAGAGGTCACAGAGTGCGTCAGTTCCAGTGAGTAAGGTGATTGAGGACACACCATAATGTTTGTACAAGCCTGCCTTTTAATTAGATGGCACCCTGCAGCAGCGTTCACTGTATTTTTGTCCACACCATTTAAAGACATGAAAGATTTCCAGAGCTGCTCCAGAAAGTAATAGCAAGATGGAATAAGCATATTCAAAGCGAGGGAGAGTATTTTGAGGTTGATTAGAAGCAATGCCTTCTACTGTAATACATTTTTTAAATGTAAACATTTTAAGCATATGGATATATACTTATGAATATGTGAGTGAGGGCCAGTATGTGCAAGATGTATGTTTGTGTAAGTGTATTGGTAAATGGTTATATGCATAACATATGTGTAGATGAGCATTTGCATGAGGTATGTGTGTGTGGATAGATGGATTTAAGAGTAAGTGTGTATATAAATGATTATATGTGATGAAGGCTGTGTTATGTACATATGTATGATTGTATGGAAGGAAAGGACGTGTATATACGTCTTCCTCTGACTGTGGGGGAGTTGATGTATACATAGTGTGAATGAGTGTATGAGTATAACGGTTTGTACATTCATATGCATGTGTATGGGCAAACATGTTGTGTGTGTATGCATGATCATACATGTGAAATTGTGAACATGCATGTGAATGAGTGTATGAGTGATGGCCATATGTGTACCTCTGTCTGTATTTATGTATGAATGAGAGGAACTGTGTGTGTATGTGTTTGAGAGGTAGAATATTTGTCTATTTAAGTGTATATGTAAGGAGAGCGAATGGTTTATGTGTGTTTAGGAATGCTTGTGCCAATGAATGTTTTTCTGCATTACAAAATAATATCTAGGCTTACAAGAGAGTACATGGATGAGGGATGTTTATATATGGATGTGTCTGTGTGTGCATTCGTGCATGCAGGTACGTGAATGCATAGTTGAGCAGAATATATGTGCATATGCTAAAGCGTACCTATGAGTGTGATGTGTGAAATATATATATATATTTATATATTATATATAATATATAAATACATTATATATAATATATAAATATATATTATATATATTGTGGTGTGTACCTGGGTAAAGGGTTATATATGTAACTACATGTGTGAGGGGAGGGTATGGGTATGCACGTGATGAGTCCTTGTGTATCTATGTGAATTATTTCATGTGACAGAGGTGGATACTATGCCTGCATTTAGTGTATGCTTCTGGACAAAGGTGATAGATATGTACATGGGGAGGGTGCATTTATGAGGGAGGGGTGTGCATAAGAGTTTGTGTGAGTGAATGGACTATAGAAAAATATATGTACCTATGTCTGCATAAATGAATGTCTGAGGAGGTGTGCATTTGCTTGTGTGGGTAAGTGTATTGGTGAGTGAAATGTACATGCGTGTGTGTTTGTGAGGGTATGGTTGAATGGGTTGTATATTTGTCTGCGTATATTTAAATAAGGACACTATATTCACATGGTATTTAAGAGAATATATGAGTGGTTATATACATTTTGCATATAAGTATGTATTTCTATGTTTTATATATACTTGTGTATGACTATATATTTGAGTGGGTTGTATATGCATATGTATAGTAGTGGAGTGGATTGTATATGTGTTTGTAAGCATATGGCTAAGGGGGATTTATTGGTAACTTTGTGTTGCATATATGAGTGTACGTGTGAGTGGGTTGTGTGTGCACCTCTGTGCATATATGTGTATTGCTTTTTGTTTTATGAGACAGGCTCTCACTACGTAGCCCAGGCTGGCCTCAAACTCCCAGAGTTCCTCCTGCCTCAGTCTCCTGAGTGCTGGGATTACAGGTGTGTGCCACTACACCCAGCACTTACGTGTATATATGGATGTGAGATGTGAGATGCATTTGCGTATTTTTTTGTGTCTCTGCTGTAT
Organism: Heterocephalus glaber; assembly: GCF_000247695.1. The sequence goes on from NW_004624883.1 coordinate 1,862,877, forward strand.
GAGTGTGTACCCATTTTCTTCATAGTGTGCATCAATATGGTATAAAGTTTTAGAGCATAGCTTCTATGAGGTGTGATCAAAATATACAGTGAATGTTTTCAAAGTTATTATAGTAAAAAACACATTGCCACATTAATCCGCCTCAAAATATTCTCCCTCACTTGGAACACTCTTATCCCATCATTCTTGCCACTAAGTTTCTTTTTTTTTTTTGGTTCCAGGGATTGAAATCGGGTCCTTGCACTTGTGCAGCAGGCGGCGAAACCACTGAGCTAAATCCTCGGCCCTCTTGCCACTTTCTGAAGCAGTTCTGGAAGTCCTCTTTCATGAGTGTCTATAGCCTGGTGTTATGATTTGTGTCTAGATGTTCCCTCAAAGCCTCATGTGATCATAGGCTATTTTGGAGGTGGCTGAATTTAAAGTGTGTGATTGAGTCATGGTGGTGCTAGGCCTGAGGGCATTAGGATTTAAGGATGTGAGTACTGAAGACATCTGCAGTTAGGTTCCAGTATCCTGCCCAGTATACGACACAGGCCTGAGAAATAAAACTAAAAGAGAACTAGGAGAGAAAGCAGGGCGCCAGGATGACCAATGCCAGTGCAACTGACAAGTCCCTGGCCAGTCCTAGGCACTGACTTTTATTGGCAATCAAGTGAGGTAAAGGTGAGCTACGTGCAGTTTCTATGGAAATTAATGTAAACAAGGCTCATAAAGAACAAGACAATTCTCGAATTAGGAATAGAATAGACAAAATGTATGGTTGTAATTAGAACATTGTCCTTCAAGTCAGAAGGTTTTAGCTGTGGGAATGGAATTTGGGTGTGAGTTACTCCAACCTGGGCACATAGGCTTCGGCCAGACTTGCTTCGCAGCCTGCCTTTCGCATAATCAATATTACGGTTCCCTGCACGTGAGTGCTACCCACCCTAAGTAGTGTGAATAAGATAAAAGGGACAGACAGATGCTATTAAGGCTCTTGTTGCGTTTGTTACCTTCTGGCCTCCATGAACTGTTTCTCCTCTGCGACACCCCTCTGCCACACCACCCTGTCTTGGAGCCAGCTGATTATGTGCCCTAGAATCCTGCAGTAAGTCTCTAGTCCCCACCTGCCCAGTGTCCAATGCAGGCCTGAGAAAAGAATACATTAAGAGACAGAACTAAGAGAGACAAAGTGGGGCACCAGGACGATCAAGGCCGGTGCAATCAACAAAGGCCCTGGCCAGTCCCAGGCACTGACTTTTATTGGCAATCGATTGGGGTGAAGGTGAAGTGTGGTTTCTATGGAAATTAATGTAAATAAGGCTCAGAAAGGACAAGACAAAGCATTCTCGAATTAGGAACAGAAGAGACAAAATAATACATGATTATAATTGGAACATTGCCCTTCTAGTCTGAAGAGTTTATCTGTGGGAATGGAATTTGGGTGCGAGTTACTCTGACCTCGGCACATAGGCTTCTGCCAGACTCACTTCTATAAACAAGCCAGCTGTGGGGTTAGCTCTTTATAGCCTGCCTTGGGCATAATCAATATTACAGTCTGCTGCAATTATGGACTGAGACCTCTGTGAGCTGCAAGCCAAATAAACCTTTCCTCCTCTAACTTTGGGTGTTGGGTATTTTGTCTCAGCACAGAAAAGTAACTAACACACCTGGGTTGGCTCTGTATTCTTTTACTTGTAGCTTTGCACCCTTAAGCAAGTTACTTAAGCTTCCTGTGTCTCTACTTCTTCATCTATAAAAATGAGAATAATAGAGTATAGCTGTCCCACCATATGTATGACTTCCACATTTGTGGATTCAAACAGAAAAATACTAGAAAATATTGCATCTGTTCTGATAATATACAGAATGTGTTCTTATCGTTAGTCTCTAAATAATATAGCAACTATTTACATTGTATTAAGTATGATAAGTAATCTAGAGATTATTTAAAGTTTACAGAAAGATGTGTGCATAAGTGCTATACAAATACTACATGAGGGACCTGTCAACTTTACTACCTTCAGGGGGTCCTGAAACCAACCCTCCCCATGGATACCCAGGGAAGACTGTACCTACCTTGTAGTATTGCGATATTTTAAAAGATTACATATAATACTATGTTTGTGAAAATGTTTAGCGCAGTGCCTGGTACCTAATAAACTTTCCCAATAAATGTCAGTAGTCATATAGATAATGTCTTGATTATGATTATCAGCAGCAAATTCTCAAAGGAACCCATAGAGCTAACGGGCGCTGTATTTATGAGTCCCTCCTGGGCATGAGGGAAGAGTTGTAGGAACAGCTGTGAGGAACATAAATGTTTGCTGGATGTTCTCTCTTCCAAGAACAGCAGCGAAAGCATCCAGAAGCCTGAGTTAACCCCAAACCTTTTCACACTTGGATGGGTTCTTGTGCAACTTGCCCCCGGAAGGTCAAAGGTGTCTCTGGGCAGCTCCAAACCTGCCAGCCCTTTGATCATAAAATCATGAAGCCAAACTACACTGCAGGGTGAGGCTGGAAGCATGGGAGACACTGGACACTTACCATGTGAATGTGATGTCTGGCTCTTTTCACTGACTTCTTTCATCTCAGTTAACATAGACTCTTTCTCATGCACTAATGCCTGTGATCAGTAGGCAGCTCCTACTGTGTGTTCTCTACTTGTGCTTGTGGCAAGGGAGCTGTCGAGTCAGTTATTTAACAGAATCTTTGTAAGCACCTTGTGTGGGTTAGTTACTGTGTGACTCTGTGTGAGCTCTCACAGCCCCTTCAGCCCTCTTGTGATTCCCCACCCCGTGCCCCTCTCCACGACTCTCCGTCATCCTTACCGCCAGCCCAGGTCTTTCACGAAGTCCCTTCCTCGTGTAGGATGGAGGAAAGCCAAGATGGGAACCAAAGACCACAACCAGCTGTATAGGAATGTGAAGGTAACAAAGCCAAGGAGCCTAAATGCTTTTCCAAGGCAATAAAGTGACAAAGTCACCATAGCTAGCAGTCTTGATTTGCATACACATCTGCAGCAATTGAAGAGTGCTGTACAGCTGCCAGAAAGGTCTACACTTCTCTTCTTGGGGAAGATATTTCATTATTCACAGGGTAGCAAACCACTGTGTTATTGACATGCGGGACAAGTAGCTCTCTGATACTGTAATACATAAGAATCACCTGGAAGCTTGTCAGAGAAACAGACTCCCCAATCTCCTCCCCTCACATTCTGATCTTGTCATCTGGGGCTGGGCCTAGAAATCTTCATGTGTCCGCCCCAGGTGACTCCTAAGCGGGCAAGGCCAGAGAGTAGCACCAGAATGGAAGCACATAGATCCCAAGGAAACAGGAACTACAGAAGTCATCATTCCAGAGATGAGGAAGTTCCTCTAATGAGAAGTGGCTTGTCCCACACAACTAACCAACAATAGGGCCACATCGGCTGCTTCCCAGCTCAGCGCTCATTCATCCACAGCAGTGCTTCTCGTCTGGAAAAGCCTAAGCAGAAGAATGCAGTCACACAAGGGTTCTCTTCCTCTCTCATTCAGTAGATGGATGTAGAAGCCCAGGTTTAGTGTTTGGATAGAACCTGTGTGTACATCCATCTGGATATTTTAAATCGTCTTTTGGAGGGTGGCCGCGATTTCCCCACCGGATCCCATCATGGCCCTTGAGGGCCCTGCCACAGTGTGCATCTGTTAGTGCATGCTCATTCTATGCTAGGAGGGTGTTGGGGAAGAAGAATGTTATTGGAAATCGGGACACAATATCATGTTGCACCCCTGCTAAGTCTGCTGTATTGAACAGCAAAGGGCAAGTCTGAAAATTGAGCCCTGCTGAGGAGGAAATCGTTTTTGGAGGTCCCAGATATTTTACCTAGGTACTGGTGGGGGTGAGGAGCTCGTGGGGGATTCTAGTTTCAGAGAAACTGGGCGTGGCCACTGCCATTTGCTGGGAGAGAGCCATCAAAGGCATGCTTACAAAAGGGTCTGGTGCTATTTTTAATTCAACCCTCACGCATCTGACAGCCTCTCCTATTACCCTCTACCTTGCCCATTCATCTCAGATGCTGAACACTGTCAGATGCTTTTTAAAACTCTAAGCACACTGTAGCCCTGAGTTTCCTTTGTCTTCCATGACAGCCGTGTCTTCAAACCTTCCGCGGGTTACTTTACAAATGACCTCCCCTAGCTTGGCGCTCAGTTTCCCAGAGAGCTTTCACTCCAGTGCAGGATAGGAGGGTGGGGGGAAGGCTGCTCCAGCAACCCGGCTGAGGTGACACGTGATCCCCTGGCAGAGGACTGTGTGGCTGGCCCACAGTGGAAGAGGAAGTTGTAACAGGAGCTGTGCTTCTATCATGAGTGGACTCTAATTCCGTAATTCCCAGTGTCTTCACTTCCACAAGGGGCACACAGAGGAAAAACAGAGCCACTTCTGTCCCTACTCTCACCAACCCACTTATCACAGGGACTTCTAGCTGGGCAGCAGCCCCAAATGACAGTTGCTCCCCAAAGAGGTGGATGGGACCACAAACCTGCAATCCATTGTCTGTGTGCTCTTTCCGCTGTAAGGCAGGTGGCTAATAAACAGTCAAGCCATCCAGGACTGAGTAGAAAGTACATCCCTGGCTGTCTGTGAAAGCCGTGTTACAGGACCCCACAGATATTCAAATCCTCAGATATTCAATTCCTTTGTATAAAATGCCATGGTATTTGCATATAACCTATGCACATCCTCCCATACACTTTAAATCATCTCTAGATTACTTATAATATCTCATACAATGTGAATGCTGTGCAAATATTTGTTGTAATGTATTGTTTAGGGAATAATGACAAGAAAAAATGTGTCTGTATGTGTTCAGACACAATTTTTCCCTGAATATTTTTGATCCCGGGTTAGAAGCCTTGCTGCCAGCAGAGCTCATGAGTGTGGACCTGTTGTAGGGGACTAGGGCACCTGAAGTCTCTGCATGGATCAAACAAGGTTGGGCCAGTGATGGGAAGCATCATCGGTGCAGTCCAAGCTTGCAATAAGCTTTACCAGCTGGACCACAGAGCTGCTGATCCTGCCTGGGATTTTCCCATCATTCCCTGTTTCATGTGGAGATAAACTAAAGCCTGATTTCTGGGGCTTCCTGGCCTTCCCTACCTAGGTCCATCCTTCAGGGTCTCATAACTTTTCCCTGAACCTTTCTAGGACCTGTGCTTTCTGGACCCTCTACTTCATCACTGCTGTAAATTTGTCAGGTAGGGTATAACTCTGGAAGGAAGAGCCTCGGTGTCCTGCATGCTCCACGTCCACAGCCCTGCAAACTGTGGGTGACAGAAATGTGCTTCCCCTGTTGCTGGGTCAAAGTCAGATATGGGTGTTTAGAGTCCCCTCCACTGGAGACTAGGATGTGTTCCTAGTATGGGTGGCCATGCACTGCCCTCTGATAGGAGAATCATGGGGAAGAGAGTAGAAAATCACCTCTCTAGGTGCCCACATGTCCCAGGTACAGGTGTAAGATCTCAGTCCTCACAAGGACACTCAATTACCTTCCAATTACAAAATTACAATGGAAGAAATTGGGGCCTGGGAGTAGTTGGTAATTTACCCACATAGCTTGCAAATTGGCGGGGCCAGATTGGAACCCAGATCACAATCGGGATTGAAGGAGCTCATACAGGTAAAACAGCAGCCTGCGTGGCAGAGTTCTGTGAGTGGTCACAGTCATCAGGCTCCTCTTAGGCAGCAGTTTACTTGTGGCACCAGGATAAGGAATCAATGCACTCTGGGCCTGGGTCAATCTCTAACATGTCCCTCCTTGAAACTAGGCTTTTGCGAGACAAAAGGAGAAAGAAGAAAGGAGCAAAGGGAAGGACATCTAGTGGTACTTCTTAAGCCAGGGTCCATGGAGAGGCTTCAAGCAATGGGAAGACCTCTGGAAGCAGTCCATAGCTTCAGTTCAGGTCCAACACCCAAAAGAAGGAATTAGAGGGCACAGTAGATACCTCAAGAGTGGATCAACCAATACCACTGGTCATTTATTCCTAGCTCATGTCCTTGTCACTTGGACATCTACCTTCACTTAAAAGAAATCTACTTACAAATTTGAGGCATCATTTGTAAGTGGATTAAGTAAATCAGGAGAGGCCTTGGAATCATATAGACGGAAATTCGACCTCAACTCTACTACCTGTTGACTGAGAGACCCCAGCCCAGTCCTTACTGAGTCTCAATGCCCACATCTACGCAACAGACACAGTTGTCATGAAAGTTTCATGAGGAAAAATATTACTACAACCTGGCATACAGTAGGCATTGAGTAAATGCTATTCTCCTTTCCTTGTCTCATAATCTCAACTTGAAATGGTCATTGCTGCTATTGTTGTTATTAGCTTATATTCATGGAGCACATACTATATGCCAGACACTGGACTAAACAATATATATATAACATATAATGAATACTTAAATTAAAAAATTATTACAGTAGAAGACACATTGTCATGAATCCCCTCCCCAGTACACTCCCCATTGCTTCAAAACACTTCTCCCATCATTCTTGCCACTTTCTGAAGCACTTCTGGAGGTCCTATTTCATGAGTGTCTTTAGTTGCATTGTTGTGGTTTCCTGGATTAATTCAAAGCATTTACCATTTATGGTCATTTTGACTTTAGGGAAGAGCCAGAAGTCACATGGTGCCAGATCTGGTAAATAAGGTGGATGAGGACACAGCGTCATGTTTTTATGTGCTGCCATTCCTTTGGATGACATTTGGCAGGTGCATACAATATATGTTTTTTGTTTTTTGGTTTTTGGGGTTTTTTTTTTCGGTACCAGGGATCAAACTCGGGTCCTTGCACTTGCGCAGCAGGTGGCAGAACCACTGGGCTAAATCCCCGGCCCACATTCACTATATTTTTTATCACACCTTATAAACACAAGTGAAGAAATGGAGACAAGCACTTAGCTGGTAAACATCTTGCCCAAGATCGCCAAACTAACAAACTAACAGAGCTAGAATTCTAAACCCAAATGAACCCAGTGGAAATAATTGTAGGCTGTTACAATAAATAAACTCCTGTTGATTAGCAATGAGAAGTATTCATAAACCTTAGCTTTCTTCCCACTTCTTTGAGAAGAATGTGCTTACCCCTGACCCAGGGATCCTCAACTCTGTCAATGACTTAGAGGTTCATAGCTAGACCATAAGCACCACATTATTCTCATCCAAGGCTGATTTCAATCATACTTACTGTACTCAGGAAACCAGACTCATATCAGTTCCTGCCTTTACATTCTCTACTCCACTCACTCATTCATTCATTTACGCGTAAGTCCATGGCATTATCATTCATTCATTTGACATTACTTTCCCTTTTGGCATCTTCTTCCCCTTCCTTTCATCTCCTCCTGCTTCTGCCTCATTCCCTGTGTTACATGTCTATCATCTGGATTGTATCCTTCCATATTTTTCTGCATGTTCAGGCAATCACATTCAGATGCACATGCATGTGTGAGCATGCATGTACATGCACACACACAAATACATTCGGGATGATTGGTTATTGTTTTATAAAACTGAAATCAGGCTGTGTATACTTTTCTGTATCTTTGTTTTTTGTTTTTTGTACTGGGGATCAAACTCAGGACCTTCTGCTTGAGAGTCAGGTAGTGGAAACACCAAGCTAAATCCCCGGCCCTACTTTTCTGTATCTTGCTTTCCTTACTAAGCCATCTATTCCTGAAGTCCTTCTGGCTCAACTGGCAGAGTTTTAGCTCAGTTTTCTTTCATGTCTGCAGTCAACTCCATCATTCACCTTATCTTTCAGGCTCATGGAAGAGCTGGAAGCTCACTGAATGCTCTTGACTGTGTCATGCCCCTGTATGTTTGCCAGCCTGCTCCCTGAGCCTGAAAAGCTCATTTCCTTGTCCAGTTGGGAGAAATTTCCTCATCTTTCAAGACTCAGCGGACATCAACTGACCTGTCAGAATTGATCTTGCTCTGTTTTTTTAGGCACCTTAAACAGATTTTTATCTCAGAATGTCTAAAATGTTATTAAAGTGATGTGTTTACATCTGTGTTCACCAACTAGACCTAAGCTCTAGAAAAAACTGGTACTCAGTAAGTATTTGTTCACACGGTGAAAGAATGAGTGAATGAACAAAGATGATGCGAGTCTGAACCAGAGGACTAGCAGTAGAGAGGAAAAGCGGGGGTGGACTTCAGAGCTACTTAGAGGGAGATCTTGTGAGACTTGAGAAATTGTTTCCTTTCCTCAAAAACATATTGTCTTGTTCATATTTCATCTCCTTTTCCTAGACTGAGTATTCCCTGGTGCATAGTTGGTGCTTGGTAAACATTTGTAAATTAACTCCACTGGACACAGGGATCTCGGGCTGGGACTTTTCTTTGACCCAGAGGGATGTACTTTTCTGTAGCCCAAACTGATCAGAGTCCTCAAAGATTTCTGTCATCTGCTTGCTGAAGTGATCTGTCAAAATTCAGGTGCAAAGAACTCCTTCTTGGAATCTTTCTGTAGTGTACATATCGGCTTGTCTCCAAAAGCGAGGTATTTCTGACCATCTCCACTTCAGTGCAGAAAAATAGATTTTCTCTTTTGCTTCCAGCTACCACCCCCAGGCCCTGTCCCATATTTCCTCACTTTTCTGTCAGCACCAGACCAGAATATGGGCTATGCAGAACAACCTTTAGTCCCAAGCAAACTAAAAGATAGACCTAACTGCTGGAAATTTACCTTGGGATATGCTTAGGAACCGTGGGTGTCTGAGAACACTCATAGCAGAAAAAAATTCCAACCTTCAATCCAACTCTTCAAGCAGGGCTTTATCAAGAGAGGATCTCCTCAATCATTCTAGCCCTACGTACATGAGGGTCCACAGAGGCTGAACACTACTCGACGGGGACAAGGACTACAGTAGGGAAGAGGGTTCCTCACCAAGATCTGTGGCCACACTGTCCTACAGCCCCTCTCATAAGTCCAGGTTAGAGGCCCAAGCAATTCATCATTCTAGGACAGTAATAACCTGGGTGAATGCAGTGACACTGACAAGCACAGAAATTTCTCCAGGCCACAGGGAGGGTCTCTGCTGTGTATCAGGAGGTACGTGAAGATCAGGCATGAGAAACTGGGCTGAATGGGAAAGTGGGAAGAAGAAGGTAGTGTTCCTCGAAGCCCTTGTTAAAAGTTTGGGCTTTATTTTGAAGGCAATTTGAGGAAAGGGAGTTTAATTCATAAAAAGTTTAGGCAGAGTTGAGGGATGGCACAACCAGGAGAATAAGAACAGGGGCAAGGGGATGTAGAGCAGGCCTGAATGTTAAGCAGATGATTTGGAATTGTGGCATGCAGATTGGAAAGAAGGCTTGAATGTGGGGAGCAAGAGTCAAATTCAAGGTGAAGGGAGCTTTACAAAGAGCCAGGGACGGAAAAACATCAGAAGTTTCAGGGGAGTGTTTGTGTGATGGGAGGGTTTGAGGGCAACAGGAGTTCAGAGCTCTATCTTGACAAGTTAAGCTGAGGTCTCAGCAGCCAGCCTAGTGCAGGCACTTGGAAGGCAATTGGGAAGAGGTGAGTCAAGCCCAAACTATGTCGCTGCTCCAGAACATGGAATTTCAGGCAGGGTGGGTGATCCCGGCCTGCAGCTTGCTACAAAGCACATACTTTGGAGCTTCGCAGCAGTGAGTTCTCACAGCCTCAAATCCACCTCCCTTATATATGACTTGAAGGAGATGCATTTAACTGTTTGGAATATAAAATGTTTATACAACCATTTATTCCATTAGTACGTTCACTACCCACTTCAGAATTAAATGTCTCTACTAATTAAATACATTTATTTTAACTGCAGAAGTATTTATTTCCAAAATAAGGACATGTTAATTACCTGCAGAGTGAAATTAACCCCAGGATGCTAATCTATACATTCATATGCCTGGGTATATGTTACCCATGGATGCCTGTTATGCTGCCAGCTGTTCCACCGCACTGGTCAATGCACTTTTACCACTTTGATCCACACACTGCTTGGTATCCCCTCACTTAGATCTGCATAGCTGGTGTGGAGTGTGGAATTTAAATATTATCGTGCCCATTCCAAATTCCAGAACACTAGGGATTCAAGATTCACAAGCATGTGCCCATATAATTCAAGGGCATTTTTACTGGGAGAGGAGGTAACTGTCTCCAATTACCCTGAGGAGTTTTTTGCTCGTGTTTTATGAGAACTGACACCTTAATTCTCTTGTCACTGACACTTCCTAGACATGGATACATATCTGTAATTCTCATGATAAGTCATTAGTATTAATTAAGCCACATCAATAGCATAATTTAGCTAGTCAGTCAGCATCTTCTGAGAGCTCACAGAAAGGGCAGCTCCAACTCAGTGCACCACAGTTACTAAGGGAAGAGAGAAGGCAGCATGAAAAAATCCTCCATAACAACAGCATAAATGCCTTCACTGCCACTGGAGAGTCATTTGCAGAAACCCAAAAGAGTGAAGTTTCCTTTTATGAGATGACATCTGTTTTGCTCATCTGCACAATGGAGCAGCAATATCTTGCAGCTGTCTAGCACCAAGGGTGAGGCGCTTTAGAGAAACTGGGCATGCAGATGAATAGAATTTTTTACCTTCATGGGCTTGACTTTTGGTCTACCAAGCTTGGTCAGTCAAAAGTGAAAACGTAGGAAGGCTCTCTGAATTAACAAGACTTATTCCTTCCTTCTTTGCTCCCTGTCTATTTCCTTTCCTCTCTGACTCCCTCACTCATTCCTTCTTCTCTTCCTTCCTTTCTTCCAAAATACTCATTTAGCATTTACTTTGTGACTGATACTGGGCTCAATAGTGGAGAGAAAGTAGTGAACAAATAAAAATCCCTGCTCCCAAGAACTGAGATCCTAGTGAGGAGAAGGTGTCATAAATGAATAAACAAATAGTATGTCACGTGGTGATAAGTGCTATAAAAGAAAATAAAGAATGGCAAAGGGACAGAGATAAGAGGGTTTACTCTTTTAATCCTACTTAGTCATTTTTGCAACACAGAGACATACTAGCCCAATGAAAGGATCACTTAACAGAGACATGCACAAGTCCAGTCAAGAGCTTCTATAGCCTATGGGCAGGGTAAGTATTCATTGACACCTAAAGATCTTTTAAATCATCATTCTTATTCTTCCCTGGGATGATCAAAACATTGAGCATTTCAGGGATTTTATGAATTGGGCGTATGTAATTTCATCGAAGTGTGGAGCTTTTCCAGGTCTTGTTGGGTTCCATTAGACTGAACATTTCCAAGGAGGCGGGAGAAATCAGCAAGAAAGAGAATACTTCATTCTTAGATATCCAGACTCAGGAGGCACATACACAGCATTAGTAATGGTTGGAATAAATTATAACACTTTTAAAGTGCTAGGTAGGTGCGTTAGGACTACTGATTTTAAACACCCAAATGGCTTTCCTAGCCAAGTACCATGTGCCAGTCAATCCCTCCAGAATGACAAAGACCGTTATCACCATTATAAGTGTGAAGGCCCTGTGTTCAATCCCTGGTACTGAAAAAAATTAAAAAATAAAAAACCTTAATCTATGCACATGACTATTACATACCAATTTATGCATTTGTTTTTGTCTATCTCCTCTAAAATGCAGCCCCTTAGGGTACCAGGCTGTCTAGAGAGAACTGATCTCTTATTATAACATTTGGGAGTTCTTCATACTGTATATCCTAGATGTAAATCCTTTGCTAGGTATGTGATTTGCAAACATGTTCTCTGTTAACATTCCCACGGAGGTAGGAGAAGTTTTTGGTTTTGTTGTTTTCTTTTGTTTTGCTTTTGGTGTTGTTTGTCTTCCAGTGCTGAGGATCAAACTCAGGACCTTACACTTGCCAGGCAGGCGAGGAACCACTGAGCTACATCCCTGACAGGAGAAGTCCTTTGAAGGACCTGGAAGTTTTAATTTTGATGAAGTCTAGTTTATCATTTAATTCTTTTCTGTTATTATATCTGAGAAATCTTTATATAACCCAAGATGACAGTTTTCTTCTAAGTTTTCGTGGGACATGTTTCTTAGATATTTAAAAGTTTATGGTTTTATATTTAAGTGCATGATCTATTTTGTTAATTTCTGATTGTGAGTTGGTGGTAGTCTAGGTTAATTCTTTGCATTTGAATATCTAGTTGTTCTAGTACCATTTATTGAAAAGATGATGTTTCAACCCATGTAGCTTATTCCTACTAGTACACTATACTATAGGAAACAATCTAAATGCTCATCAATGGAAACCAGTTAAATAATTCTGTCACATCCATCCAGTGGCAATCCATGGCATCATTAAAAACAAAGTAACAGCTCTATAATACTGATTTTGAGTAATCTATGTACTCTATTAAGTAAACACATAAAAATTTAAATTCAAATAACATTCATTTGCATTCCCCTTTCTGTGAACTCTTTGTTCACATCTTTTCATTCAATAACTGTTCATTGAATTCTTCTTGTATGCCAGTCACTGTTCTAGGCACTGAGGATCTAGTGGGAAAAAACAGACAATAAACTAGTGGTAACTTGTGGGAAGAAGCAGACAATAAATAATTGGTGAGATGGTTAATTGAATGTGTCATCTTGGCTGGGATAAAAGATGTCCAGATAGGTGGTAAAATATTATTTCTAGAAGTATCTTGGAAGGGGTATCTGGAAGAGAGTAGCAATTTTGAATCAGTAGACTGAGTAAGGAAGATCTACATTCACCAGTGTGGGTGCATAGCATCCAATCTGTTGAGTACTTAAATAGAACAAAAGGGCAGAAGAAGGCTAAATTCTTTCCCTTTCCTCTTGGAGCTGAGACATTTGTTTTCTCCTTCCTTGAGACATTCCCAATACTGGTGCTCAGGCCTTCAGGCTCAGCGTAGGATTTGCACCAAATCCTTTCTGTTTTATCTGGCAGGTGCCAGCTGGTGTTTAGCCTACTTGTCTCTCTGTTTGTTTGTTTTGACTATCTTTGTACTTTTGGTTTCACTTTTTGGCAGAGATATGTGTTTTTCAGATTACTTTTTGCTTGTGTGTACTTTTTTCTAAAACACTATGAAATATTAAAGCTATACTTTATTTAAATTTATTTTATGCATCAAAAGTTGCATTGAATCTCTGTGTTAATATAGTGTAATTTAACATCTGTATAAGGTTGAGTCATCCTATACAATGTGTCTTTCCATATATTCATTCTTCTTTCATGTCCTTGAATAATTTCTCATATATAAATGTTAACTTCATTCTTGTTTTCTTAATCTGCTTGTTAGGGACATTTTAAATGTGATCTTTTTTCCCCTGTATTTTTTAGCAGTAATCAGCAAACTACAGCCTGCAGGCTAAATACAACCCACTGGCTGCTTTCATAAAAATGTTTTCTAATAGAGTTTAAGTGGTCATACCCTTTCCATTGCATATGGTCTATGGGCATGTTCAGGCTGCAGCAGCAGAAGTGAGTAGTCATAGAAGAGACTATGTAGCCCACAAAACTGAAAGTATTCACTAGATGACAATTTACAGAAAAAATTTGCCAACTTCTGCTCCTTATTTTTGAGATAGTTGTTTAAAAAAAAAAAAGAGCTTTTGATATTTGTATGTTAATTTTATACCCAACTACCTTACTCAGTGTTTTTACCATTTAATAGCTTGTGGTATTTTCTTGGGTATTCCAAGCATAACATCTGCAAATATTAATGAAGCTATTTGCTAATATTTCTTTCTAATTGATACATAAAACTGTTCATATTTTGGGGTACCATGTAATGTTTTAATGTGTGTACATTGTGTAATGTTTAAGTCAATTTAAACATACCTCCTCAAATATTTATCATTCACTTCTAGCTTTTTTGAAATATAATACACATTACAGTTATCTATAGTCATCCTTCTGAGTAATAGAACATCAGAATTTATTTCTCCTATCTAACTATGTTTTAGTACACATTAATACATTTTCTGTTTCTCCCTCCTCTGTGCTCTCCCCAGCCTCTGGTAAATTCTATTCTACTCTCAACTTTTACGAGTTCCACTTTTCTGGATTCCACATATGACTGATATAAAGCAGTATTTTTCTTTCTGTGCCTGGTTATTTCACTGACCATAATTATCTCGAGTTCATCCATGTTGTTGCAAATGACAAAAATTTATCCTTTTATGGTTGAATAGTATTCTACTGTGTATATACTTCCTTTAGCCTTTTATTAGCGGGTGGAAACAGGTTGTTTTCATTTCTAGGCTATTGTGAATAGTGCCACAATGAACATGAGAGTCCAGATGTCTCTTTGATATATTGGTTTGAATTTTTGGATATTTATCCATAAGTGGGGTTTATTGATTATATGGCAGTTGTTTCTCATTTTTGAGGAACCATCATATTGTTTTCTATAATAACTGTACTAATTTATTTTCCCATCAGCAATGTGAAAGGGTTCTCTTTCCTTTACATCCTTGCCAGCACTTGTTATCTTTATCTTTTTTTATTAAGTTTATTGGTACATTTTAGGTATAAAATAAATACAGTTACATTCATCATTGGGAACTTGTACCTTTACATGATGTATCTTGGTTCCTATTTTTTCCCATTCCCTGCCCTCCCTTCAACCCCTCCACCCCTCTCTATTTACAGAGACTTTGTTAAAAGGGAAAGGAAAAAATACAAGAAAAATAAAATATTGAAACAAAGTCTTTGTTCTTTTATAATAACCATTTTAACTGGGGTGAGGTGATATCTTATTGTACCTCTCATTCACATTTCCTTGATGATTAGTGATGTTGATTCCTTGATGATTGGTGATTTTTTATATGCCTGTTGGCCATGTGTGTCTCTTCTTTTGATAAATTATGATTTAGGTCTATTGCTCATTTGAAATCATATTATTTGGGGTTTTGTTTCTTTGCTATTGAGTTTCTCAAGTTCTCATATATCTGGTTATTGCTCCTTATCAGTTATATAGTTCAGAAATATTTTCATTGTGTAGATTGTCTCTGCACTCTGTTGATTTGTTTCCTTTGTTATGCACAAGCTTTATAGTTTGATGCAATCTCATTTGTCTATTTTGTTTTTGTTTTTTTGGTTTGGAGTTTTATGCAAAAAATCCTTCCCTATTTCATGCCATAAAGCATCTCCCCTATGTTTTCTTTTAGTAGTTTCATAGTTCTGAGTCTTAATTTTAAGTCTTTAATCCATGTTAGTTGATTTTGTTACTAGTGAGAAATGAGGGTCTACTTTTTTCTTCTGCAGGTGGATATACAGTTTTCCCTATATTGCATATGGAAGATCCTGCCTTTTTTCCCTGCATGTGTTCTTACCATTTTTGTTGAAGCTAAGTTTGTTATTAGTGCATATACTTACTTCTAGTCCCTTTATTATCATGTTTCCCTGAAAATAATACCTAGCTGGAAAATGACCAGCCTTAAAAACTAGAGATTTAAAATGCCAGCCCCAAGCCCAGAGGAAGGGGCTTCCAGGCTGCTGTTCCACCACTCCAAGCTCAGAGAAGGTGAGCCGCGGGGGCCACAACAGCCCCCCTCCCCCAATGGAAGTGAGAAGACACATAAACAAGTCTCAAAACCACACTTCCAGATAAGCTACAGCAACCCAAAAGGGAAATGAGATGGAACATTCTGATACTCAACAACCTGGACTCCCTGAACAGCAACAGAAGAGGATCTGGAAAAAATGAAACCAGAAATAATTTCTCAGATAATGGCAGAGATTGTGCTAGTAGTGCAAGACATTATTAATAAATCTACAAAGGATCTGAGAAACATGATGGGATCCCAACATAGGAAAAAATGGAATCCTTTAAACGGACAGAAACAGATTTCCAGGAGATCAAAAACTCCATTGAAAGTCTACAGAGCAGAATGAGCCAATGTGAGGACAGAATTTCAGATATAGAAAATAAGATTGCAAATAGTGAACAGGAAAAGAAAAATTGCTTCAAAATTGTAAGGGACCAGGAGAAATCAATCCAGCGGCTGCTAGACGATGCAAAGAAGAATAACATAAGACTGACTGCAGTCAATAAAGAAACAGAAAAGAGGCCAGATGACATTGAAAAAACTGTTTACAGAAGTAATGGCAGAAAACTTCCCAAGTAGGGGAAAAGACCTTGACATACAGATAAGTGAGGCATATAGGACTCCAAATAGCCTTGATCAAAAAAAATCTACACATAGGC
>NW_004624883.1:1887214-1907676 GCF_000247695.1 Heterocephalus glaber
TTTTTTGGTACCAGGGATCGAACTCAGGACCTTGCGCTTGCAAGGCAGGTGCCAAAACCACTGAGCTAAACCCCCGGTCCTTAGTTTTCCCTTCTACTTGTGTCTGAAATAGATAACTCAATTTTTATCTTCTTTTGTTGCCTTTCCTGATTCCTTATACTTATGCATTGAATTCTTAATTCCCAAAATACTTCCTTTGTCAAGATATTTGGGTTCTTAGAAAAATATGGGGTTATGATTTTCATCAGCTACATATCCAAAGTTTCACTATGCAAGCTTAATTTACCTTTTTTGTCCTGTTATTTTCCATCATTTTGAGATATTTTTGTATTTCTGTTCTTGTTCTTTTTTCATTATTAGTCATCCTTGAATGAGTTGGAATCTTTCTAGACAAGATATTTGAAAGGAATGTTGTGACACAAGGTGAGAGCAGAGTTCTAGGTTAGCAGAAAATCTCCTGATTTTTAGTGAGATGCTTTATGATTCATAGTCTTGTGGAAGAAGATAGTGAGGTGGGTTTTATGAATGTGTTTTGTGTGTGATAGTGAAAGAATGACTGAAGAGGTAGTTTAACCTTGCTTTTCAGCTCACAAAGAATGACTGGTCCAGAGCTGCTTAACACCTACAGTTTTTCCTCCACATGCAGCACATTTACAAAGAGGGATTGTCTGTGAGTGTTATCGTTCATCCCACCCTCTCCTGCCATTTTAAAGTATCCAAGAGGTTTCAGGAGATTCCTGCAGCCAAGCAAGCACCCAGATCCTGTTCCAAACAAAAGATGGTTACATTTTCCTTCGGAGTAGGCCACCTACTCTGGAGAAGTTTGCGCTCTGGTAGTTCTCCTCAAGATCTGGAAAGCTATTTTATCCCTTTGTCGTCCCTATCACTCCCATGCAATGTCCACTGCATCCGTCCATCTTGTTTTTGCGCTTCATAATTACAGGTATTTTTTTAGTTTCAATATGGACAGAGGTTTTATTTTTGTCATTCATTTTTTCCCATTTGGTTTCATAGAAGAGTAAGATATTTTTACTCCAAAATATTAGTGCATGGAAGGAACCTAGACCACTCACTAATATTTCTGTGCTGTATATAATTCTGCAGACAACTATTCACCACAATGCATTTAGTAGTCTTAGATACACAGAATGACTACATTTCTCATCTTCTTTTGTAAGGACACGTGGCCATGTGATTGTGGGCCAAGTCTAGGCCCAACTCACTAAAAGCTTCTATTATAAAATCTTCTATCCTTTTCTAATTCTACCTGATTGTGTTGGAGATAACCGTGATGACACTGAATGCCACATGCACAATCCAGACTTTCTGGAACTCAGCAATGAACTGGACCAGGTAGCTGATGGCTGAGAGCCCACAGAGTATTACTTCCAGACATTGCCATCCAGCCAGAAGGTGCCTCCGAAGAATGGGGTACACAGGTGTCATTTGCAAGTTTCCCCTTCCACACAAGGTGAGTTCAGGTTTTAGACTTCTTAGGCCCTGTTTCTGCTTCTTCTCACTCAGCAGTCACAGGGTACCTCCCAGACAGGAGGCTTTACAGTGAGAAGAGCACAAAGGACAGCAGCATTTTACTAGCGCCTGGTGGAACTGAAGCCATGCCCCTTCCCTCAAGAAACTTCCTGTGACAATGCTCTTCCTTCCCAAGCCAGACAGACTGTGCAAAAGCAGCAGTCACAAGTGAATTTATTGAGAAACTAATGAAGACTCAACTAAATGGGTCATAATCTCGGGGGTCCCTTCCAAGGTTCTGCCTGTGGTTTCATATTTGTAATTTTGAATTCTTTCTCCAAAAGCCCCCACGTACATTATATGAGTTTCAGGCCCTATAAAACTTGGACCTCTTCCCTTGAAACCACATATACTGATCAGAAGTAACTTTCAGGGTTCATCAGATGCAGGGAAAGTCATGGTTAGATATTTAAATAAAAATGTAGAGGATCTGCAGGACCTTCTGACTGAGATCAAGGCTTTCCTTCTAGTAGCTTGACGACCAGAAAACAGAAAGTGGGCCATCTCCATCTGCTGGCAGAACACCAAAACTGCACCACATTGCCTTCGTTGTTGACATGAGGCTTTGTTTCCCTTTAAGTGAATAAGAAAAATCAATCCTTCAACTTCATACTGAGTTAGGAAAATAGATGAAGACTCACACCACACTCCCCAACACAGCCATCCCTTTATTTTGAAGATGCCCTTTCTGACACTTTCCACAAGCCTTCGCATTTTTACATGAATGTAATGGTGTTCCAGACAGTGCTGCTTTACAGAACACATTTTTCACTGATTGTAAGTATTGTAATGGTTGAGCATTGTCCTCATGGCCAGTTCTTTTAATTGCTGAATCACATATACTGGCAGCCCTGGAGTGTTTTCAGCAGTCTCTTCCAGGTAGATTGCTTTTGTATAAGTATAGAACTTTGACTTTCCCAGGGATTACTTAGGGGTAACTGGGGCAACCAAACCCACTATATAGCCTGGTTTAAGGGAAGCCGGATTCCCATGGACAGAGGGGCTGGCCTAGTCAGAGCTCAGCATGTGCATAGTTGTTTGCTACATGAATGAGAGAGTGAATATGAGGGTCTATTCCAGTGGAAAACGTGCAAAACAGTGCCAATGGTTCACTCCAGTTTCCACAATCCCTAGAACCTTCCATTGTGCCAGTCTTGCTGCATTCTCATTAACACTGACAAGCATCATTCAGAGAATTTTGACTGTGAAGTTCTGAGATCACGGAGTTTTAACTGTTTTAGCAACTTACATACTCAATCAAATGTATAATCTAGTGAATTATTTAGAACAATTTCACTCCACATAGTGAAAGAGTATTCTTCATTAATCAATTAAAACTGTGACATATTGTTTCTAAAAATTATACATATGAACCCAGATAAGTGCAAGCCCCTTTGTCAGGCTTGGTCCCCATCAGTCCACATGCATCCCTGGCTATGGCAGAGTGCTCAGGGAGCAGAGGCAAGAGGATGTTCCGAACGGGCAGCTGTCCAGAAGTCAGACCCCCTGCTCTTTGCACTTTCCCCTCCATGGTACATGTATTCTGTGTCTCGGGACAAGTCATATCCGATCTCCATTCCCTTAACTTTTAAACTGAACAGGAACAGACTGTTGCATTCTGAGGCCCCTGCTAATGCTAGAGCTCTATGAGTTTATATGATCTCACAGTCTTGGATCTTCGGGAGATCACTTGGCATAAGAATGCCCTAGCACACCACTTTCCTATACCAACCACCCCACGTCAGGGCCTTAAGAATAAGCCTGTGCTGGCATCCATTTATATAATGAAGAGGACAGCATGGGTCACAAGAAAGCCTGTTGCAAACCCAGGAACTAGGGTGTGAGTCCAGTAGTCATTCTGTAGGGAAGCAACAACAGAAGACTGGCCTACCCAGGGGAGGGTTGGCATGGCTGTGTTTCCATGACAAAGCACGTACCTTTATGCCAGGCAGCAGGGTGGAAATAAAATGCCACTGAGTACCACACCTCGGGGTACTGCAGTCAGCCTGTCGTGGAGTCACTGAGCTCAAAATATGACTCACCACACCGTAAGTCACAGTGCAGGTCAATCGAGGCCAGCCCCTGAAGAACTCCAGAGGCAAGGCAGGTGTGGTGCTTGTCCCCAGGGAGCTCAGAGTCCATAGAGAAGAAGGCCCCACAGCTTATATAGGAATGTCCAGATACAATTACTGAGCTCTTAAAGACAGGCAGAAGACAAGGAGGGATGTAGGCAGGGCAGGGAAGTGGAGAGAGCTGATGTCAAGAATGGTTTCCTGAGGAAATGTCATGTGGATGAGTGTCCTAGGTGAGTTGGATTTTGAGAGAAAGCTGCGAGAAGCATGAGGAGGGCCTGTCAGAAAATGCAGTGTGTCAGACAGTCCAGAAGCAGAAAGGCAAGGGTGTGCTTGTAGAACAGTGAAGAGTGTAGTGTGGCCAGAGCACAGGGCTCACAGAAGGACCCTCCACCCTTCAGCAGGCTCTCCTGCTGGGCCGAAGTCCACCATGGCTGGACAAGGAACAGATCAAAATGGGTCGCATCTGATGCTCCGTCTACCACAGGGCCTGCCAGCTCTTGACCATCCTTAGTTCTCCCTGACTCCCAAAGCTGTCCGGGAACTGTACCAAGAAAGATGTACACCAAGATGTGGTCATCGAAGGCCTGGCTTGTTTTACTTGTTTTAAAAAGATGTAAGTGAAATATTGATGTCTCCAAGAGAAGGCAGGACTGGGTCAGCCCCAAGGAAGCCGACGCTTCTCCGCCATTGCTGTTCTCCCCATGCCACACAGGCAGGGGTCCCAGTGCCCCTGCTGCCAGGCCTGATGCTCCCCATATGGTCAGCTCAGATGTGCAACACTTCTCCATTTTTATTATTCAAGCAATATAATCATTATTGCTCTCATTACCCAAAATCATATAAATGCCCATTTAAAATAATGTAGGAGTCATTTTTCTCTTTTATTTGATGAGATAATCTTTCCAGTTGGCGCTTCCGGTGGGAGGAGTGAATAAGCAGTGGGGAGCAGCCTGCCTCATCATACCCTCCCCTTAGCCTCCTCACACTCCACAGACTCCACCTCTGCAGAGGGGCTCGGGGAGGCGATCAAGGGCCAGAGCCTCTTTGGCCTGATACCCTGGAACATCACAAAGTGAGAACCATGACGTCCTCAAGCCAGGTTGCCAACACCCTTAGATTCCTGGATTGCGAACAGCAAGTAGGCCTGATTTCATTGTCCAACGCTTTTTTTAAAATTTTATTAGTGTATGTTAGCAATACATGAAGTTTACATTCATCTTGAGGAGTAAGTGCACTTCTTTCTTTGTTTTAATCCTTTTCCCTTCCCCACCCACCTACCTGCATCTCTAAATCCCTTTCCCCATTTTCATTCTTCTTGTTGTTATTCTTACTTCATGTTTATGACATGTCATGCTTACATTTGTTGTGGATATTTGGCACCTGTACATGGCGTATCTTAAACTCCATTCTGAATGACTGGGAGTGGTTGCCTGGAGTGCTGGCTGCATTGATATGGACTTTCAGGTACCATCTGGGCCTTGCATCAATATGCCTTCTCCAGTCCAGTTGAAGCTTTCAGGAAGGACCTGGGATTTGAGAAAGTTTAGGCTGTCATGCTAGATTGTGTGCAGGCGCGGAGTGAGATGAGTAACAGCCATCATACACTAATATCTATTGTGCCATGAGCTGTGGCCACTCCCCCATCTCTGCTCTGTTCTTTGTTCATGATGCCCACCCCCATGGGCCTGAACTTATGCAGGTTCTCAAGAGACAGTCCCTTGAATGAACAAGTGGACACACTCAGAAGGGATCTGACTTCAAAATCCTGGCCTTCCTCCTTTCAAGCATGGCAAACATCCCTAGGGAGTGTCACTGCATGGAGGGCCAGGCCTGCAGACAGGGCTCATTTTCACCTGTTCCGTTGCCAACCTATGGACGATTTGCTCAAAGGGCCTGAGGCACTGAGGTTTACTACAGTCTTTTACCCCACACCTAATAAACAACTCTGGCCCAGCTTCCCCACTGCAGGGCTCATGGCTCTGACAAAGCCAGAGTGGCAGAGTTCTCAACTGAGGCTCTAACTGCCTGCAAGAACAGGCTGGAGTCTCCTCAGCCCTATGAAGACAGCCGGTGGCTGCATGGATCGGAAACCTTATCCCAACCTAGCCTCTGGCAACAACTCTACGATAAGGAGCCTCTAGATTCATCTCTGTTTCAAAGATGTGTGACTGAGTACCTACTGAACTGGACAAGCCTTGGGCAGTGACTGAATGCCACTGAATGTGACACCCTAGACCAATACCCTAAGGCCCATGGAAGACAGCAGCAGCATATATCCAGAGCTGGCATTCCAAGGAATTTCGGATTTTCAGAAAAGGCAGAAATACTGAAGGTCATCTGGTCGGCAGTGTGGCTTCTAGGGTGGAGGGTTGGGCTGGAAGAGGACTCCAAACATAGGATTCTGGAATCTCTGCTCCCACATTTTTATCTACAGGAATCCCCCAACTAAAAATTAGTTTTGAAAAAGAAAAGATCCTCTCCCTAAAAACAAAAAGAGTGAACATTGCACCAGTTAAAATAACTCAATCATAGAAAAGCCAATGGGGGGCCGGGGATTTAGCTCAGTGGTTTCGCCTCCTGCCGCACAAGCGCAAGGACTGGAGTTAGATCCCCGGTACCAAAAAAAAAGAAGAAAAGCCAATGGGACCAGAGAAAGAACCGTCATGCCCTTTATCCCACAGTTGGTTCTTCGCAAAGTCCTGGCTAAAATGTATTCTTCCTGAACCATGTGGAATGGACTAAATACGAGTATTGCTGCTATCTTCCTAAATTCATATGTTGAAACTTAAGACCCAATTGAATGGTATTAAGAGGTGGTTATTTAGGAGGTAATTAGCTTGTAAGGGTAAAGCCATCATGAATGGAATTAATGCTCTTACAAGAAGAAACCCAAGAGAAATGGTCTCTCCTGGGCCATGTGAAACTATTGCAAGAAGATGGCATCTGAAAACCAGGATAAAAGCCCTCAGAAGATTCCAGATCTCCCAGCACCTTGATCTTGGACTTCCTCATCTCCAGAATTATGAGAAATGCATGACACCATGCTTTCAAAACACATTGAACCAAGCCTAACTCATCCTGAGAGCTCTTGCTAGAGAACATTGGCCCATGTGACTTATTGAGTGACAGATGGAGCAAGAAGGCAGGCATCTTAGTTTGCTGTGACAGCTGTAATAAAGTATCACAAACTACAGAAATGCATTGCTTAAACAACATGAATATATTGACTTACAGTTTCAAAGCCCAGAAGTCTGAGATCAAGGTGTTGGCATGGCTACTTCTATGACTTGTAGAAGGATAACCCTAATCTCCACCTGTGTCTTCAGTTAGTGTTCTCCCTGTGTATGTGTTTTTCCCTGTATTTCTTCTTATGAGGACACTGTTGTATAGACTTGGAGCCAACCCTAACCCTAATGACTTAATCTTAACTGGATTGTACCTGTTCACAGGTAATGGTGGTTAGGACATCAGAATATAAATGTGAGGGTATACAATTCGCCCCTTAACAGCAATTGTAGTCAGAGGCAGAGTTCAGCAATGAACAGTGAGTTCACAAGAGCCTAAAGGCTTTTGGAGAGAGAGAGGAAAAAGCCGGGTGCTGGGAAAAGGGTGAGGAAGGCACCTTTTCCCCCTTGGCATCTGCTGTCCTGCTTCTGCTTGTTCTCCCTGCCCCTTTCTCCTTGGATTACTGGGGAGGAGATGGGAAGAAAGGTGTTACTGAAGCACCGGTGGGGGCATCACACTTTACTGTCCCCCCTTCCCTCTTGCTGTCAGGCCCTTGCGCTCACCAACAGGCAGAACAGCGCAGTCAGGCACATGATCCCAGAAACCTCCTTGAAGACATTAAACTGCATAAAGCCCTTCCCTTTTGCACCAGAACAGGCCACTTGCCTTTCAGTGGAAGAGCAGAACTTGTCACTCTTACCTCCTCTAGCCTCGTGATTCTCCACAGAAGACTGGCAATTGAATTTTGGAAAAGCTGGTTGCAGATTTTATGTAATCCTACGTGGAGAATCAGTGGTCCACAGAGAAGAAATGTGCCCAAAGTCACACACTGGTTTGAAACAACCTGCAACTCAGTCCCCAGTTCCCAGCATTTTACAACACATGGATTTGCCTTCTGTTCTACCTTCCTTCCAGTATTCCAATCTGCTGATCTTGCTAAGAAGGTGGCAACAGGTTTTCCTACCCTGCACAGACCCTAGGTACTATGAATAAGAGTCTCCTAGAGACACTGCCTCGCTCCAAAGAAAGGACACATTGGGGGTGGCATTTCCAGTGGTAAAGTACTTTCACACAAGTTGCATGTCCCTGCCTCCTCTGCCAGTAGTAACTTCCTATTCTTTGGAAACCTGCCCTGGGAAACGTGTTGTCCTGAGTCTCAGCACTCTTTCTGCTCTGTTGGTAAGCCAGGAAACAGACAGCAAGTAAAGACCTACTATGTGGGGGCTGCAAGAGAGATTGCTGAACAAAGCCCATCTGAGGTGAGTGAGGAAGGGTCCTTAGAAGGCCGTGTTCAAGTTTAGACACTTGGCAGCCATGACCTTAGAGTACAGGAGAGTAGGAGCACTTGCTTGGTAATCAAGAGAAGGGGCACTCGGACATCTGGCTCTTGCTAACGGTACTTCCGGATAGTGTGCACCCCTGAAGCATGTCCTCTTCTCTGGCAGAGCCTTTGACCCCTGTGCCAAGGCACTTGTCAGCCATTTGGTTAAAGACAGTCCTTGTAAATGTTTCCTCTGTTAGACCTATGACACAAAATTCATCTGGGGACACTTGCATTTGTCACCTTTCAAACTGCCAACTATTATTAAAGATATTAGAATAGATCTAAAGTAACTATTTCACCATTAACAGAGAAATGGCTTTTAAGTTGTCCTGGAATAAAAGAAATCGTGGGACTGTTCAAATGCCTGAGGTCAAGAACCTTAGTAAGTAGCTGTTCCATTCTTTAAAGTATCCAACAATTTGCATGTAAGAGATTTCATGCAATGAAATAAATTGAAAGTGAAGATGGGAGTAATGTTTATCTTACCTGTCTAAACTACAAAATGTACTAGAGAACTGAAATGTCATAGTAGTACAATGCATTTTATAAGCTACACATTTTATAATGGCTTTTAAATCATACTTCTAGATGTATCATCAGAAACCCTCGGGTCTATCCTTATTTTAAGGTCTACCAGAAAATCAAATTGACAACCAATTCACTACCCTTCTTATTAATATATGTCAAGCTGTATGACAGGTCCCACACTGGGTAACTTATGTATTATTTCCTATGATCTTGGCAATAATCTGGTGAGGAAGCTACTGTATGAACATCACTTTATGGGAGGGGAAACTGAGGCCCAGAAAAGTGAAGAAACTTGTCCCCAAGGCACACAGCTAGTAAAAAGTAGAGACAGGATTTAAATCAAGGTCTTTTGCACCTTTTTTCCCTACTCTATGTCCAATAATCAACCAATAGTAGCTCTGCATAGACCATGTTAGAGATTTACTTAGCCTGAATGCTTTCCTCTTTTGTGGGAGATAAGAGACCAGTTTGTATAGTCATATTAACTGTGAAATGCCTCTCTCATTTCTTCTCCTATATGGTCCCATTGACATGCCAATTCAAGGCTTCTCTCCAATGAGACATGGGCACTTGTGAGAATGAATCTACGTTACCCTCCAAATGGAATGTTAATGTGCCTTTCTTGGGCAGCCTAGCTCCATATCTTATTTTCTTCCCTGAATTAACTCCATGGGGTACCTTGTATGTAGGGTGCACCATATATATATGTTTAAGGAATGAACAAAGAAATGAATGAGGGACTATTGTTTGTTTGGGGTTTTTTCAGTACCGGGGATCGAACTCTGGTCCTCGTGCTTGCGAAGCAGGCGGCGAAACCACTGAGCTAAATCCCCGCCCCGAATGAGGGACTATTGGATCCTCCCTTGCTTTCTGTTCTTTAAACTGAGTGTCCAGAACTCTTTCATCTTTCCCAGTCCATAACCAGCAGTACAGACTTGCACGAAAAAGAGCTGGGACCAAAGGTGTCCTAGAAATAAAGAGAAGCAAGGAAGATTCAAGAAACTTTGCATTAAGATAAGCGAAGTTATGCTTTTGAATCTAGGCCACTGCAAAGCCTTTTTCCATTGCTCTCAGATTTGGTGATTTTTTTCTAAATGTCTAATTACACAAAGTCTTTCCTCTATATGTAAGAAATCAACCTAAAACTTTCTCCAGGCTAAACATAGCTAAGAAGCATCATGGTGGGAGACAGAGGGGGTGCTACAGAGGAGGGGTCTCCAACAGTGAGCGGAGTGAGACCCAAATGAGATGAAAAACTTTTGGTGTTTGGGGGGAACATCCAAGGCCCCAAGACCTAAGACTCCTTGTATAATAGACTCAGTTAAAACAGATTTGCTGTGTTAATGAGTTCACTCCTTATGACTTGGGCGACATGGGCGAGACAACATGTTCTCCTGGAACAAATGCAGATTTTGGATTCTCTTCTCTCCCTGTGGGTAGGAAACATTTCTGAAAGAAATGGGAAACATCTGGGGAAAAACAACCCAGTAGTGAACATCAGATGCCATCCACCAGATTAGCTCCTGAGATACATTTCCTGAGGAAGAACAATACACCCTTAATGCAATTAGATGACAATATTGCAAGCCAATCAAGAAGCTAAAAGGCTTAGGTAGCTCTCTAAGTTTTAAGTGGCTTTGTGTGCACCAGTTTAACTTTCCACCAAGATTTTAAGAGTGTGACATTGGAGCCTATGAATTTAGATAGCTCATTGGTTGTGGGACACTAACCACGCACCAGTATCAAGTATGTTTTTAGATCCTTCAAACATGAGGAGAATTCAGGTAGAGTATCACACATTACCACCCACTGCAGACTCGGACACAGCTCTGAATTTCTATTATGGGCTTATCCATAACTTTCAGACTTCATTAATTTGGGTAGAATTATGATTTTGCTTTGGCTTTTTATTAAGGTTGTGTGTGACAAAAAAATTATGCTTTCAATTTGTAAAACCAAATACCTACATGGGACCTGTTATGGTCAACATGAGCTGTAGACAGTCACATTGATGGAGTTAATTACCATTTTAAAATAATTCACTGCTTCCAGATTGATTCTTCTGTTTTTCTGTCTTTACACAACATTACTGTGTCTCACTCTAATTATTCAATGCTAAGTTCATACTTCTAAAGCAGGAGACTGGAGTCAGAGGAAATGGTGTTTGATTTGTTGCCATGGAAATATCTCACTGTAGATGGACTCTAATCCCATGACAACTCTCTCTCTTAAGAACCATTTTTTTTCTGACATAATAAAAATCTGATCAAGGTCAGATTTAATAACCATCTCAATTCCTCGACTTTCTCCTATATTTGGTGTCATGGAGTCATTTTTGACAAAGCAAAGCTTAAAAGAACTTTTGCTTGCTTTCTGTATAAAATTACTGTTTATCCCTCTAAACACATAAACCTGGCTCTGTGTCATATTAATTTACAGCCATACCTTTTGTCATTGCATAATTCCTGCATTAAAAGAAAGTTACTTATAATTGTTTGCACTGTGTTGGCAGATGTTAACATTGTGTGGTGCATTGTTCTTGCTAATACATACATTGAGGTATCAATAAAGCTTATCATTTGCCAGCAAACGGTGTTTACAGTATTAACAAATGCCATGACCATTTATCTTTCACTTTGCACTGTAGTAATTTTCCAAACTGATTATCATGCAAGCATGCTGTTCAGTGAGACAGGAACTGTGCAATGCCATACTGAAATGAAATGCTTCATGTTGGAGAAAGGCAAATGAGAAATTGCCTGCTGTGTGATATTAAGCAAGGCGTTTCCCCTGTCTAGGCCTAGGCAGTCACCTCTGTACAGTGAACATTGGACAACATGCTCTCTAAGAACCCCTCTTGTAGCTGGCAGACCTAGATAGGGTTCATTTCTACATGTAGGGATCACAGGCTCCTGAGCCCCTGCCTGGCCCCTTCTTTCTGAGTATTTTATGGAGTCCTGGGCCTGGGATCAACTCTCCTACTTACCATACATAAGGCACTTGGCCAGTCCTGAGAGCTTTCAGTTTGCTTAATTATATCCTTATGCATGTCCTCTGAAAGTGAAAGGTAGGGATTTTTAACTCCAGTTTACAGGTGAAGAGCCTGAGAGTCAGATAGGTTAAGCCACTGTCCAACATCACGTAGCTTATATTTAGTAGATCCAGGTTTCATATTACCACTTCTCCACATGGCCAAAGAAGGGTTACAAGTGCATTCGATCTTTTCCCTACTGGGATGTCGAATCTCAGTTCCACCTCTTAGTACTTAGGTGTCCTGGGGAAAATTATTTCAGCTCTGTCTACCTCAGTTTCCTGATCTGTAAGAAGGAAAAGCTGATGATACTACCTCACTGAGCTGCAGTGAATTAAAGGAGATTATGCATATGCAGTTCTCACCACTGAGCACTCCAGATGGAGCCTTGCCCACTGCCAGAGTGTGGGCTCCTCCGAGCTACACACCCCCTGAAGGCCTTTCCTTAGTCTGCAGATCCAGGCTTCGCTTCCTTTCCCAGGCTTTGGCACACCCATCATTTCCAATGACTGCAAATCTTACAGGACACCACACATAAAATAAACCAGATGCCTACATGCTTAAATCATTCAATTCCTTGACAGTCATTCTGCAACCATGATTCTGATCTCCCTTTAGACACAAAAGCCTCATGATTTGTGTGACAAATGTAGCACATGCAAATATTATTCTTGCCTACTTATCTGCTTTCCTTCCACCAGTCATCAAAGCTTGTTGTAAAGAAATTTGTGAAAATGTCATCCTCTATGGTAAGAGTCTTTACAGGACCAGGTCATTTGGACCATCTAGATAGGGGGATTTTTTTTCCCCCAAAGACATTACTTATTTTTGAATTTTATCAAAGTCTGAAAACACTGGCCTGGTGTAAGACTTGGAGTGGTGCATAAGGAAAATGAACAATTTCATGGCTGCAGGACATGGGTTCACCTCCCTGCTTCCCAGCAAGGAAACATTGTCCCAAGTACCTTCAGCTGTTTCTCATCTTTGTTCTTTTTTTTTTGATACCGGGGATAGAACTCAGGACCTTGCGCTTGTGAGGCAGGCACGGTGCTGTTGAGCTAAATTCCCAGCCCTCTTATCTTTGCTCTTACTTAGAGGTTGCCAAGTGCCAAGGCACACAGGACAACCCACTTCTGGATATAGGGCTTGCATGAATTGCTCATGCAACTCTTTTCCCCTAGCTTCCCATCCAACCTCCCATCAACACACACTCGTGGTATACACACACACACACACACACACACACACACACACCATACTCACCTTAAAATGAACACATTGCAGTAAATGGCTTCCAGTGAGTCCTCTGGTGCTTCCAGTGTAGAAGTAGATCATCTGTCCCAGCTGCCCTGCTGGAAACAAGTCCAGCTAGCAGGATTGTGATTAATGGTTCTTAGGCACCCAGGCTCAAGAAGAAGCAAACATTGAGTCACTCTTGGCCACTTCTCTTGTAAAACTCACTATTTTTCATTTAAAAGAAGCCAATGAAGAAATGTGTTAAACAAGTAAAGCATTTTACAGACTTATGGCTGGGATTCACTCTCTGAATACTAGCAGTACACTAGAATATAGGGAGGAGAGTAGATGAATTGCACTCTCTTAAATGGCCATAACAATGCCTTCCTCACTCGTGAGATTTGAAATAATTGAATGAACTGTATGATGTAAGGCTCAGGTGGTAACAGCACAAAAGAGAAGCCAAATGGAGGCCAGATTTCCATTTCTCTCCTGACTCCTGGTCAACCCTCAGTCGTGGTTTATCCAGTCTGATCTTAGGCTACTCAGTTTTCCTTTATAGCAAATCTCATCTTAAAATGTATTTTAAAGTAATACTATTTCCCCCATTACCCTCCAAAATGGTGGGTCTCTCTATTCCCTCTGCTACTACCATAAATCAAACTTTCCCTACTTCTTTCCTGTCCTTTGGGCAAGCCTCTCAACTAATCTCGCTGTCCTCTGTTGCTCTTTTTCCAATCTATTATAGTTAGAATCCATTGCACCCCTTAACAGGCTTATTATGTTGAAGCTTTAACAGGCTTGGTTGCTGATGAGCTTTTGGGAAGTGATTGGATCATGAGTACTCTAACTTCCTCAATGGATTAATCCATTGATGAGATTGTCATTCAAGGACATTCCTGAGAAGTGATGGAAATGGGTAGAACCTAGCTGAAGGAAGTAGATCAGGGGATGTGACCCTGGGGACTACAGCTGGTCCCCAGTCCCTTCCTCCTTTCTCCTTCCTAGTTGCCATGAGTTAAGCAGCTTAGCTCCACTCTGCCCTTCCACCATGTGTTTCTGCTTTGCCACCAGAATAAAAGAAATTGAGTCAGCCAACCAGAGCCTGAAACTTCTGTGAGCAAAACTTAACCTTTCCTCGTCTAAGTTGTGTTTCTTTAGTATTTGGCTACAGCAATGGAAAGCTGACTGACACATAACCTTACCAGGAAGAGCTTGCTGAAACACAAGTCTCTCAAAAATGAAATTCACAACTAATAATGTTTTTAAATTCCTTGTTCCACGCTCTTGACTTCAGAATAAAGCCCGAGTTCTAAAGGGGACCCCTCTGTGCCCACTTGATCTGGCCCCAGTACTCTCTCTGGCTCTATTCTTCTCTTGTGTCATGGGCAATTCATACAACCCTCTGATTCGTTCATCAGTTAGTTCATTACTTTTCTTCCTCTGCTGCCACCACTGGTAAAAATGAACTGTTGCTATGGATTGAATACATTCTGTTGTAGATTATCTACAAAAGAGCTCATCATTAATTTCTCCACTTCCTGGGGACACATGCTTTTCCTCGAGGCAAATGTATTTGCTCTCCTCTTCACACTGCAATGGATAGCCCTGTGACTTGCTTTGACCAAGAGAGTGTGGTGGAAGAGACACTGTGTAACTTCTAGGTTTAGGCCTTCAAAAACCTTGCAAGTTTACACTCTTGGAACAGAATTTTGTACAGAAGCATGGACTAAATTACACAATAACAAGAGAACATGTGAAGAAAGAAGCCATGAGACACATACAGAGAGACCCAAGGATCCAGCTGCTAGATGCAAACACATGAGGAAGCCCAACAAAGATATGCAAAAGAATCATCCAGCTGATGCACAGATTTGTGAGAAAGAACAGAGCTGTTGTGTTGTCAAGTTGTGGGGTACCTTGTTACCCAGGAATAAACCACTAAAATTTCCTCTATGTGCCTAGTACTATTCCAGTTTGAAAATTATGATCTCTACCTTGCCTTTTAAAAGCATATTTCTAGTTATATTTCTCTCTCACACATGCACTAATGAAGAAGAGGAGACAATCTCTAGTTATCACTGTGGTATTGTAGAAAAATGTCAGAATCAGGGTTCACATCCCAGCCTAGCTGTGTGACCCTTGAGAATTTAACTCTCTGATCTGGTTTTTAATTTGCTTCTGGAAACATGAAAGGATTGTCCTCAAACTCAGGGGGACCTGCCAGCCCCACGTATAAAATGTTCCTAGTGGACTATCTAAGAGCTGTTCAGGAATGACATAAAAAGAGCACTTGAAAGGAATCAAAAAATATTCAGCCTGTGGCAAAATACTTAACAAGAATGTACCCCAGTGCCAGCACTGAGCCCAATGAAAGCACCAAGGACACAGAAATGAACATTGATAGGTCTTCTCATATGACAGGCATAGTGCCTTAGTCACTTTTCTCATTGCTGGGACTCAGTGGCTGACACCAACAAATTAAAAGAAGTCTGCTGGCTCCAAGGCAGAACAGCATATGGCAGAGGAGCATAGCAAAGGGAAAGCCACTCATGTCATGGCAGCCAGGAAGCAGAGGAAGAATGGAGAAGTCTGGAAAGGAGATAAATGTTCCAGGTCATAATCCCAGTGCCCACATCTTGCAATAGATCCCACCTCCCAACAGCAGGTAAGTTACATCACCCCTATGACTCAATCACATTCTGAAAAGCCTACCTGGGAGTGCATGAGGCTTTGGAGTCACAT
Source organism: Heterocephalus glaber (assembly GCF_000247695.1). Next base: position 1,902,909 of record NW_004624883.1, read on the forward strand.
TTAGATGTAAACCATAACATATGGCTTGGGCTGGGATCCAGAATAGAGATCATTCCATTTCTACCACTTACATTGCCTCTGAGACCTTGAACAGAAGAACGTGTATCTTCTCTGGGCCTCAGGCCCCTTGACTCTACAATGGATATAAAAGGGATAGCTCCTCCTATCTCATAGAGCTGTGGGAAGAGTCAGGTGAGGTCCTGTCGCCAGAATACAAGGCTCCATCCACCACGAAATGCTATATCCAGGTAAGGTGTTGTCCCTGTTGGCTCAAGCAAGGACTTAGGAACCTGAGTAGAGAAGATTTCACTAAACAATGGGGGAAAGTAAAGGAGCTTGCCTAGGTCATAAGTTTTTCTTACAATATTACAACTAAGAGAGACAGATATTATTTGTAGCACTGGGAATTGAATCCAGAGCCTCTCCCATGCTAGGGAAGTGCTCTACCACTGAACTATGCCCACAGCCGCATATCTATTCTTGATCACCAACCCAGGGTGGCTGTCTCTGTGAGCAAAGGGCACATTCCCTTCATTTACCCCAAATGTCACTGCAGAGTAGAGAGCAAGTTAGCAGACTTCCAGAGCTAAAAAGAAAACGAGCAATCAGAAGGGGCTATGAGAAATTGAACTGCTGTCAATGTTCTGATGACTAAAGCCATTGTTTTTTCTCCCTCACTGCTCCAGTTTCTCTACATCCCAATCTTACTATTTTGTAAGAAAACATATCAAATAATTTATAGCAGGAACCAAAAACTGAAAAGAAATTTGCCGCAGGCAAATCAGAATCAGTGCTATCAGAAAACAGCCCCCCCACACACACACACACACAGATTGGGTTTGGCAAATTCCAGGAAATGTCTTATCGTGTCCCAGTGAGCACTGAGAAGTGCCCCCAAAGAGATCCTACTGACAGTAGAGGCAGCAGGGTGAAGATTGAGGGACAAAGAACAGGAGAAAGGCGCTCCCTTCCATTCTGTAGGAAGTCTCCACAACCTAATGAGCACTGGTCAGCTTGCCTTCCTAACTGGTGAGTTCACCTGTTGTCTTTGGAGAAATCATGCTGGGTGGGAAATTAGGAAACCCCACTTGGAGTCCCTTGTTTGCCTCCTACAAGATGAGTGGCCTTGGACAGAGTCCTTGACCTCCTGAGTCTTAGTTTTCGTGTCTGTGGCATGGGGTATATCTGTACCTACACCATGAGCTTATATGAGAGAAGGAAAGACAATATAATTTGAGGGCTGCAAAATTCTAGACAAATGGAAGTGATTTTTATTATTAAATCTAGCCTTGGAATGTACACATTTATTTCCTGCTCTCAGGGTTGAAAATTGAGCTCAAAGGTCAAGTGCAATTCATTAAAACCTAATTAGAAGACAAATTGTCCTTCATTTGAATGTGTGATATAGAATCCAGCACCTCAAAGAATGAAGGTGGTTTATTTTAAACTCTTTGATTTTATTCAAAGTTTCCAGGATTTGTCAAACAGCTACTCTGTGCAGGCCCTCTGAGGGGGACACACAGAAGCAGAGCACTCATTGTCCAATGTGGATGAAAAGACAAGGCCAGAAATAAACAAGAGAGAAAGCAGGCTTGAAGGCTGACACAGCTACAGGCCCAGTGCCCTAGGCCAAGTTCTCTTGGGAGCAGCAGTAGTGTCTAATTGGGAAGAATAGAACGCAGTTCTAAAACAAGGACTTGAAAGACCAAAACAGAAGCATGTGTGTTGGCAGAGACAGGCAGCAGACAGAAGCAAAGTAACAGAAGTGGGAGAATGTGGGCAGGGTCCTGAGTGCCTTGAGGTGTAGCCTGGCCATGACAGCTGCGCCCCATGAACAAGATGAGAAAATGGGTCCTGCCCTGGAAGCCAGGAAGATTAGATTAAGAAATTTGGCCTTAAGTCAGTTCTCAGTGCAGAGCTACAGACAGCAAGAGGTTTGTCAGTAATTATTCCATCTATTTTGGTTTTCTGCTGGCAGGAGTGACTCCAACATCTTCCTGTTCCACTGTCCTCCCGAAATGCAAGACTGTACCTACTCACTGTGACCTCAGTCTACAGTGACCCAGCCTTTTCACTTGAGTTGCTAGTTGTGCTTTCTCCTTCTATAATCATTTATTGAGCACTGTGATGGGTTAGGTGTTTTTCAGTACCTAGAACTTCATACATGCTAGGCAAGTGATTGATCACTGAGCTACATTCTCAGCCTTTTTTATTTCATTTTAAGTCCCACTAAATTTTCTAGGCTGGCCTCAAACTTGTTATCCTCCTGCTTCATCCTCCAGAGTAGTTGGGATTATAGGCATGTGATACCATACCTGGCCACTGTGATAGATTTTTGATGTATCAATTGGTTAGGCTAAGCTACAATTCCCATCTATTTACCAACACTAATCCAAGTGCTACAGTGAAAAGGATTTTGCAGATGTGATTAAATTCCTTAATCATCTGATTTAAATTAATCCAAGACAGAGTATCCTGAGTGGAATTGACCTACCCAAGTGAGCCCTTTCAAAGGCTTAGGCCTTCCCTAAGGCAGAGACCCCAAACAGCCCCTGCTCAAAGGGTTTCAGCTGCCCTGATCTTCCCTCCTGACTGGTGCCTGTGGATAATAAGCTTCAGCCAGCGCCGTGCAGTTTCAACCTGCTTGTGATCTTCCCTTTCTGCCTGCCTGCTCTATGGACATCAGACTTGGTTAGCCAACCCTGAAAATTATGTCGATTCTAGATAGACAATATATACATTATGTACATGTCTGTATATCTGCTATACATCTATATCTATGTAGCTTATTGTTACTTTTGCTTCTCTGCTTGAATCCTGAGTGATACAAGGAACTACCCCATGCCAAACTGTGTGCAGGGCACTAATGGCACAGTAGTGAGCAAGACATAGCCCCTCCACTCAAGGAGAATTCACAATCTCTTAAAGATCAACTAGGCAAGTCACTGGCATTTGCAGACAGCAGATCAGTGCTGGGAAATGGTAATATGGAAGCATAAACAAAGCACATTTAATCCAGAGTGGAGAGGAAAGGGATGCTGTAGTGAGAACATGGTGCCAAAGTAGAAACCTTAAGGATAAGGAATTTGTCATGTGAACAGGGAGTAGGAGGAGTTCCCAGTACTAGAAGCATCCCCAAAGGTGACAGTATCTTGCTACTCAATCTAGAAACTTCTGAATTAAAATAACCTGAATTCATAACCCATCACCTAGCAGAGAGCCTGACACATAGTAACTGCTCAGTAAGTACGTGCAGAATGAACTGCCTTATTTACCTAAGGAAAACAGAAGGCCTTCCTCTGTGTAGGGAGAGTCAGGCCCAAAGCAGGGCTGGTTGAAGTAAGGAGGGAAAGAGAAACCAGGTGACGTGCAATGATCCTTTGGCTAAAGAGCTCCCCTAACAGCAGTTCAGGAGTGGCCCGCTAGGCCTCTTCCCTCATACAGAATCTTGTCTTTGCTTTCAAAGATCAATGTGAAAGAGCTACCTGATCCAGGCCTTTACAGAGATGGCAGTGTAGTTAAAAAATGGAAGAAGCTTAGGACTGGAAGAATCTCCATGAGTATAGGCCAAAGGAAGGACAAGGTCAAACGGTAGAAAAGATCCTGTCTGATAAAGAAACAATACCTCTCAGGTTAAAGAACCATGGCCACATGTTGCGGGTATAATCTTCCAAAACGCTTTATTTCTTATTCACGGTTTCAATATAATTGATACTAGTCCTGGAAAATATAAAGGGGGAAAGACTATGGCCACCTTAAGTTTAAAAAGAGGAACAGAATACTGCACAGTAAAAATCTGGCCTGGAAACATAGATCTGATAACAATGGTGGAAACTGTTTAAAGGTGCCTGATACTGCTCTACAGAACAAAATTGGCGAGATATTGATCCCTTGAGAAGACAAACAAGTCTGCCAAGCAGCAATCCCCAGGAAGGTTTCTCTGAAAATGAGGGAAAACAACTCATTTTTTTCATGGTGGGTCAGTCCTCCTGATTCAAGTGACATTCAGCAGCTGATTTCTTAGAGTGTGAAACTACACTTACCAAGAGAAAACTGTACTGACAAAACTATTGATACAATAATAGTAATACACCATGCGATCTCTCCCTTTCTTTACCAAATCTCCAAGGCTAACCATGCCGTACACATCCACTTGATCATGCCTCATACCAGGCCCTACAGTTCTACACATGAGTCAGCTACAGTCCCTGCCCTTGAGGAATATCCCTGAGTGATCACAAAAGATAAAAATTGAGGAAAAACTAGAAGAAAAGTTTTAATGGGACTCCAACAGGTCAGTTGTATAGAATGGGAAATGGCTTTCAGTTGGGGTGGGTATTTACCAAGTGGACAGACATCATGAAGTGAGGATATTCCAGGGAGAGCAAGTCCTGAGAGACAAGATTCAGAGCATGGCAATTTCTTGAACTAGGGGGCTCTACCAGCTGTAGTGAGTGTCATGGGAAAAGGGAGTGCTGAAAGGAAGGTAAGAGTCAGACCATAAAGGCCCATCTGTGCTGTGTTAGAAGGTTGAAACTGATCCTGTAACCAGTGGTTCTCTACTCTGCATGAGAATCACGTGGAAACTTGTACAAATGCAAGATGCATGAACCCCATTGGAGCCCACAGAATCAAGATCTCTGATCCAGACTGAGGGTGGCAAACAAAGGCTAAAGATACTGAAGAACCCTTGCAGGAATATTTTTTTAAATTACTTAAATTCTTTTATTGGTACATTGTATGTACACAACACAATTACATTTCTCAT
>NW_004624883.1:1907776-1917878 GCF_000247695.1 Heterocephalus glaber
TTTCCATTTTTTCCATTTCTCATCATTTTTCCTTTCCCTTCTTTCCTTTCCCCTGCCCCTCCCACTACCCCTACCCCTTTGGACCTTTTCTTTCTATTTAAAGCTACTGCTATGGTTTTTTTTTTGTTTTTTTGTTTTTGTTTGTTTGTTTTTTTGGTACCAGGGATCGAACTCGGGACCTTGTGCTTGCAAGGCAGGCAGCGGAACCACTGAGCTAAATCCCCGACCCCCTTGCAGGGATATTTGATGGTGGATGCCTGATTCATCAGACACTCACTGATGTTAATGATATTTACAGTCTTAATAGGCATTTCAGCCACAGGTATTTTCCATTAAAACCTTTAGATGTGCTGACTGTTATTAAATCTATCTGCAGTTTTTTTTTTTCTTTTGGTCCCAGTGATCGGCGGCGACATTATTGAATCTAAAAAAACATTTCAACCTGCTTTTTTCACTAAGCCTAAAGAGTATGTTGTGTATCATTGTGCTGAGACAACAGGGTTACTCTACTGTAATTCATTCCAGTCAGGGGCAATCCTCACTCTCAAATTTCTGAGCCTCTCTTTTTAAATTTCTCTACTTTTGTTTGCCAGGACAGAGGCCTTCCCCATGACCTCCCTCAAGCACCAGCCTTAGCATTCAAAAAACTGGCTTTGCTGGCTTCCAGGCATTGTGAGTAAAGGAAGTACAGAACTGAGGACTGCCCCAAAACAATTCTAGGGAGAGGACTGCAATGTGGAACCCCTGCATGAGCTAGTAAGTATGCTGGGAATATAATTTGTTTCAGAAGTTGAAAAGAGGAAAGAGAATAAAAAAAAAGACTTTCCACTCCCGTCGCCAGGTAGTTCTCAATTGGGTACACAAGACTGCTTAAACATAGGAAAAGGTAGTCAACTGACACATATTAAGAGAAATACAAATTAAAACTACGCAGAGACTTTTAGTTTGTCAGGGAAATGGAATTTTTCCCATTGTAGACTTCCAAATCCTTGAGAAAAATGGCATTTCTGCCTATTCGTCCCACTAACTACAGCTAAAAACTCTGGACACTCGTATGTAAAACAAGCATGAGAAGATTCTGAATGTTGGGGAGATGAAGATATTGCAAGGCCTGTAAGTGGCAGAGCAGTGGGTTCTCTGGCCACACTTTTTTTTTTTGCCTCAAATACTGTAGACCTCGAGGTAAAGAATCTTGCAACATAAAAAGGCCCATAGGTGGCAACAAAAGAACGCCTCCACAAAAGCTTGCTCTCTCCAGCCACAGGATCTGGAAAGGAGCAGCCATGCAAGACCAGAAACTTTGGCACAATAGTCCCTCTACTCCAACCCAATACCACTGAAAGACTGTGGCTCTAGCCCATTCCAGCCAACAAAGATTAAGTGAGGACCACAGACTGCCATCTTTGTGAAACTGCAACTGGACATCCCACCACCGCTGCGGCCGCCATCACCGAGGTGTTGTCAAAGAAGGGAGCCAGGACTTTCATCCCCGCCCAGCATCCAGGAGGCTGCCAAAATGCAGAGTCACTGGAAGGTACAGGAAGCCTGGATTTCTAGCCTGCTCATTAGTAACAAGGAGCCCACCTCCTGCTGTGTCAGGGGACCCCCACTGGGGAGTCATAATGAGGTACCTTCCCTCCTCCTGCAAACTATGTATGTGTCAGTGGAGGCCCAGTGGGAAATCTCAACTTCTACCTCCATCCCATAGAGCAGATCTGTGAAATTCTTTTTTTTTTTTTTTTTTTTTTTTTTCCGGTACTGGAGATCAAACTCGGGTCCTTGCACTTTCGAGGCAGGCAATGGAACCACTGAGCTAAATCCTGGGCCCCAATCTGTCAAATTCTTATGACTGATTTCTGAGATGCTACACACATAGGTTTTCTTCAGTTACTTTGTGATCTTAAGCAAGTTCCTCAAATCCCCTATAATTCACTTTCCCCATTGGCAAATGAGTAGTGATAACATCTACCCTACAGGTAGCTGAGGGTCCTGTATCCTTCACTGATGTGGTGGTTAAGCTTAATTGTGCCAATGTAATCCATTTGGGACTTGCCCATAGGACTAATAAAGCAAACTTCTGGGTGTCTCTGGCTGGGTCATGGAGGCGTGACCTTGGGTACTCTATCCGGTCCCTTGCCACTTCCTCTTTGTTCCTGCGCTCTGCTTCCCAGAGGCCATGAAGTAAGCATCTTTGCTTCACTATGCCCTTCCACCATGATGTTTCTGCCTTGGAGCCAGCTGACCATGGACTGAATTCTCTGGAAGCATGAAGCAAATTAAATCTCTCCTCCTTTAACTTGTGGATGTCAGGTATTGTATCCCAGCAATAGGATGGGGTACAACTGACTAATACAACTGAAGTAACCCCTTGAAAGGTCAGCCAGCCTGATGAGTAGCTCTCAGGCAGCAGGTGAGTGGGCCTTTCTTTTCTCAGGGCAATTTTAGTAAAAGAACTTCCTGCTCAGAGATCAGGGCTGGGAAGGAAAGACATTAAAAGCTACATCCATAAATGTGGATTAAAAAATCTAATTTATGGCAATATAGTCATAGCCATACTGCATTGAGTACTAACCATGTGCCAAGCACTTTGTTGAACTTTATTTATGACATAGCTAATCATTCCTACTTTACAGAAGAAACTGAAGCAACTGAGAAACTGAACAATTATGACAAGTGACTATCCTTCTTATATAAAAAGCTCTCATAAAGCAATAAAAACTCAACACAAAAGAGACAAAAGACCCAAATAGATGATTATATAGCATGGTTTCTCTTATATGAGAATCCCAAATTATAATTAAAGAGCAAACTAAAAGAGAGATGATAGGAATTAGAGAGACAGATCTTTCTCAAAGGGGAAGGGGACTGACAGATGGAGGGGGGGGGAAGGGAATGATAAAAGGAATGAAGATGTATTATGTACATGTACCAACTCCTCACAAGGAATGTAAACATTATGTACTGCAAACGTGGACTAATAAAGAAAAAAGAATATGCATCATGTGTTTAATAAATATTAAAATGCCAACATGACTTGTAATCAAAGAAATACAAATGAAAATGTGACAATATAATTTGCCCACCAAGCTGGCAACATTTTAAACACTAAAATACATATGATTGGCAATGATGTTAATATACTTATGTAAAAGGATCAATGGGTAGGTAAGGATTTTCTGAAAGGTAATTTGGCAAATTAATATATTATATATTAATATATATATATTAATATATATAATAAATATAAAAAGCCTTTAGCCAGGGATTTAGCTCAGTGTTTCCACCACCTGCCTTCTAAGCATAAGGTCCCAAGTTCGATCCCTCGTACCAAAAAAATAAATAAATAAAAGTTAAAAATAAATAAAAAAATAAAAATAAAATTATATATTGTTTGGCTCAATATTTGTACTCATAAAAATTTGTTCTACAGGGGTAATTAGAAAAATATACCCACTTTTCATTTATAAATAAAAGCATTCAACAATATTATATCAAAACTCCAATTAGTTAACTAAATTCTGGCATATTTATATGGTAGAATATAATTCAACAATAAAATGTATTTTTAAATGTATTGCTCATGATATAATTAATAAATGAAAAGATGAAAGATGCATTCAGAATGACTCCAATCTTACATTTATATAGACACACAACTTGACATATTCATGTATATATTTACATATGCAGAGAAAAGTACTAAAATAACACACAAATAATATTCTAACAAGAAAATCTTGGAGAGGCAGGAGTATGGTGATTTTTAAATTTCCTTACTTTTCTCTATTTTCCAAATTGTATTCAGAACTTTATAATCAGAAAATATATGTATTGATCAAAATGCAGCTGCAAGTTTTTCTAAATAATTTCATGTTGCCTGGTCAAGTTGACTTCTGCCAAGGTTCAACATAGAAAGGGAATAGTTCAAGTCTGGCTTTCCTTAAGGAATTTCTCTTGTAAAACTATGAATGATACAGAAAAAATAGAAAAGGAAAAATTGTATCCTAATTTTCCGAAGAGAGAAGGCAGCCAGTTCTACAAATCTCAGTACAGTGTAGTGGGTTCCTAACCAACTGAATGACTAAGTGTATGCGCCAAATTCTAATTAACCATGTGAGCTGGAGGAGGATTTTGAACCCATCTAGTTTCACAATTTCCAGCAGACCTTTAGATGTAGATATTGACAGCTTGGAGATGGAATTTACAGATACCATAAGCAGAGAGGGAAATCAGATATATTGAACAGTATAAGGACACACTTATTTGAAAGAAAGAGTTGCAGCTGAAGCTGTAAAGACGAAGCTTACTAATGGTGCAAGGTTCTGCCCTTGGTCCAAAATGCCAGCGTTTCAAGAGAAGACTTGAATTAATGGCACACAGGAAGATGACTTGTGGATTGTAAACAAGGCCCTGTTGTTTTCCAGGCAATTGTGAGATGGATGCAGAAGCCTGGAAGACCAGAACCTGCCTGGGCTGAATGAATAGAATCTGTGGCTCAGAACAAGTGAGGTGATGGCTCACCCAGTTGTGCCCTGAAGAGACCACAGCTGCAGGCACAGAGTGAGTTCTGGGAAGCAGCATACTCTCTTGACCTTCAGGAGTTTGATCCAAAGAGAGAGACCAGGAAGGGGAGATAGATCTTTTACAAGTGGGAAGGGGACCAAGACGTGGAAGGAGTGGGGAGGGAGGGGGAGAAGAGGAGATGTAAAAAGAATTAAGATGTGTTATGTACGTGTACCTACTCCCCACAAGGAATGGAATCATTATGCACTGCAAATATGTACAAATAAAAATGAAAATTTGAAAAAAGTAAATGATAAACCAATATCCCTGATAAATATAGATGCAAAAATTCTTAACAAAATACTAAGGGGAGGAGTAAAAAGAATTAAGATGTGTTATGTGCATGCACCAACTCCCCATGATGAATATAATCATTATGTACTACAAACACGAATGAATAAAAAAAACTTTTTAATTTTTAAAGAGAGTGACCAGCAGGACAAGCTGGCTCAGGTGCCATACGTATTTTTGAACTAGAGATGTTCAGTTCAATGAAGACTACTCTTAGGAGGAGTGCAGGGACTGGGCTTGCACTCGGTATTCCCAAGAAGGCTCAATGGGACTCAACACCAAGGCAGTATTTGCTTTATGAGGGAGTTACAGCCTGGAGGGCCCTTAGGTGTTGAAACTACATGGGCCCCAAGACTCCCACCCATGAGCAATTTACCTGCCATGCACCAAAACTATGTGCAGTGCTCATGTATAATAATTGCATAGACCTAAAAGTCTAGTGATAGCTGTCCTATAATCAACAAAATAGAGTTTAAATGAGTGAGCTGTTAAAGCAACCTTGGCAAACTCTTGCCTGTGGTTCTCCCATGGTCCCAAGAACGGGAGATGTGATGAGAGTAGCAAGCAAATGTTCTCTTAGGTCCCTCCCAGGCCCGACATTGCAGATGATGATCATGGTGGGAGAACAAGAATCTCATAAGTGGTTTGCCTGTCTCATGCTTTTGTTCAGATCCAGTCCACATAATTTCCAAAACAAGCTGTTCTTAAAAAAAATTCTATGCAAAATTCTTCACTATTTTCTTGGTGTGCAGAGGAACAAGGGAGCCCTTTCTTCTTTTAGCCAAGCATCCAGGGCCTGCCACAGTCTGTTCCTGTGTCACTCCTTGTGATTCCTCAGCTTTCTGCCTCCTGCCCTAGCACACCCTGCACATTCCCACCACCACACATCTGCTTCTGGTGTGATCCTTCCTGGAAGACCTTCTTGGCCTGTCCTCCTCTCCACCAATCTGACCCTCTGCTTCCTGATGGCCTTCCCACCCCACAAAGGTCCTGCCTATGGCCCCCTTTAGGCAACCAACCAAGGACACCAGGCAGCATCTGCTTTCTGAGGGTGGCTGTAAATCCCTCAATAATGTATCCTGTGCCCCAACACAGACCCTGCTCAACAGACATCTGGCAGGGAGAGCACAGATGTGGCACTGCAGCCCCAGAGACCTGGGAAGGTCATTAAGTAGAATAATATCACAGAAGGGTGTGCATTCCGTTCTGTTCCCCATTATCCTGCATGCCTGTACCTTTCAGGTCCTGGACAATTTATGGCACGGCAAAAATCCCATTAGAATAGGCTACAGGAAGGTGTTCAGATTATGTCATTGTACTGGAATTCGGATGTGTTGAAGGCAGTTCCAAATGAAAGAGCCACTGGCCAGGGACTTTGGCAGTTTCCACAGAGAGGAATTTGCTTTATAATTTCATTAACAGGAATAAGATTTGCCTAGTCTGGAGGGTGCCCATGGAATGAAGTGATAAACACCTGGGTGAAAACTGTAACTACAATTTGTAAAAGCTAAATATAGCCCTTCTCGTGTATAATTAGAGGATATGTTATGTAGCTGAAGATGACCAATGGATGGGAATTTTGCCCATAGGATCAGAGACAAGTGACAAGCAAGTGACTTAGATGACGTAGCTTGTGATGCTAAACACTGGCTATTTCTTTTCATTTTGTGTGTAAACATGATGACCCCTTGTCACTCTCAGGAATCTCTGATAATTCACATGTGAAATTAAAGGCATCTTATTCATTCAGTTATTTATTATTCTCTGTAAAATGAGTTAGGAATTTGTCCCCGTGAATAATGTTAGCCATAATAGTTAATTTACTCCTATTCATTGGCAGTAATAAAAATGTACAAGGGGAGGCAGAAACATTATTATTTCTTGCTTGAAGTGCAATTTCATGTGGTGAGAAAAACATGTTAATATGCTGCAAAGTGCTACAGGAATTTAGTTCTCAAAGGAATGGCGGTATTAAATGTATTCTGACAAGAAGGAGCCTCGGAAGGGAAACATTTATCTTCATAAAGTCATTAAATTTACTGAGCAGCATCGCATTCTCCCTGCAATCTGCTCACTCCATTAAAGGCGAAGCTGTGGAACTGGCACTGCTACACGAGAGGCCCCTGCATTTCTGAAAAGAGGAAGAATTGGGCTGTTTCCCCTCATAATGTGTTTCTCCCCTCCAAACCCACGATCTCAAGCCCAGATACACATGTGGGTGCTCTGCTACCTCTTTCCAAAATAAATAAATGTGGTGCTGACAAGTGATAAGTCTCTTCCTTTCCCCACCATCAGGAGCTTGTCCACGTGACTATGAGAAAAACTCTGCCCATGTTACTGTCACAGGAGGCCCTTGGCTCTGGGGCTATTTTCCATCCTTCTGACGTAGAGCCCGGGCAACGTACACAGGTCTGCAGCCACATCGTGGCAGGAGTTGTTCTGCAAAACAGTTTTGTGTGGGTGCATATCTTAGCCAAGGTACCTATCCATACACAATACCACAAATCACTGTTCTTCAAAACTGCAGAGAGGGACAGGCCTCTTGTTCCTTAAAGTTATGCATTTCCCTTGGCTTTGCAGTAATTGGGTGTCATTAACGAGCTAAAATACAGGAAAATGCAAACAGACTTCCGAAGCAAAGCCACACTGCCAGCTTGGACACGTGGTAAGGAAGGAAAACAAATTGAATAGTTTTCAATACACCATAATAACATTTTCCACTTACCTGATACCTTTCCTCCCACCACTTTACAAATAGCTCTAATTCTGGGAATGAGGACAAATATCCTCTCTGCATGCATGTTATGAGAAGGAATGCAATTTCAAGTGCAGTGCAGGACAGGATGGGTATTTACAGCACAAAATAAAGCTACTAAATTAAAAAGAGGTGCTGAACATCGTGGTTTTAAAATTTCAGTGTAGGTTTATCTAGAGAAGAATCTGAACCAGAAAGCTGAGGCCTCCTTCATGTTGCACCATGAGCCACAGCTGGGGCTATCTAAAGACAAATACAAAAGAGTCAAGCTGCTTGTTTCATGGCATGGACACCACACATTTAAGGGTGCCTATTGTAAGTTCCAAGAGGCAGAGACAGTGTTTCTTGGACACTATTATAATACCAGCACCAAACTCATAGCAGGTGCCCAACAATTATTTGTTAAGTAAAAGAATGGATGGATAGATGAACTCCTTGCTCAGTTTGGACCTGGGAGTTGGCCACATGGAGCCATTCCTAATCTTGTCTTCCAAGTGATGTTGGCCTATCTAAAGAAAATTGCATTTTATTAGCAGGTTGGATTTTGAAATATTTGACCAGGTGGAGAAAATCTATAGTGCCAGTTCCAGAAGTCTAGTTCTCTGCTCTGAAAGACTAATACTAGTTTAGTGTTCATCATGTGCTAATTATTGTGTTTTAATGAGTCCTAAGAACAGCCACTTTACCAATGCTGATCTTTAGAAAGGCTACATAATTTGCATAAGAGCACACAGCTAGTAACTGGTAGAATCGTATCTATGCATTATTCATTTATTTGACAGCTATTCAGTATGTGGTTACAACATGTCTGTTCTCAGTGCTGGGCTTGTCACAGTGAACAAGATAGAAAACCATGTCAGTGGTTTTGAATTGGAAAGCACCATTAAACAATAATCCAATTAATGGTATGGCTACACCAGTGATAAGTGCTACAAAAAAGGAACACACAGTGGTATGAGAACAAACAACAGACGAGACTAATCTTTTCTTGGACAAGGGTCACAGAGGCTTCCCTGACATGGTGACATTTGAGCAGCATTTTAAGGATCAATAAGAATTAACTAGATCAAAAGAGCAGAAGGGGAGCATATTCCATGTGCAAAGAAAGGCTCATAGACTGAAAGGAATGTATATCTTTTGAGAAAACAAATGGTAGCCTATGTTACAAGAGGGCAGAGAGAGAAGGGACAAGCGGCTGAGATGAGGCCGAGATAAGCAAAAAGGACCATGTAGCTTGTGTTAAGGATTTGGTCCAAGACAAATAGAAGTACTTTGAAAGGTTTTAAGCAAAGAATAAAGAGAACTGTTAATATCTATATATTAAGAGTTACTTTAGGCAATGTACAGGTTCCAGATTGAAAGTGGGTAAAAAGAGGGGCTAGGAGATGAGTTGGGAAACTAAGACACTCATCCAGATGAGAGGTAATGATGGTGTGGGCTCACAAGAAGGGTAAATAGAGGTGGACATAGGGCAAAGATACAAAAGAGGTGGGCTCTATAGGGCTAGGTGAAAGATTGGCTGCAAGGAGCCAGGGAGAAGTTGGTGTTAGTAACGACTCTCAGATTTTGGCTTGAGTAATAAAATGGATGAGAGATCTCTTTATGATGCAGGGCTTGTAAGAAGGAGAACATTTTACCCAACTAGCACCAATGTACTCTCTATCCCAGCAGGAAAACCCTTTTGACTCGACCTCGGAGAGAATTCCATTCTTGGCCTGGTGATTTGCATCAATTTTAGAGGTAAATGGTTATTTGTACTCCAAAAGGCGTGTGAAAGGCATATGAAATGGTGGATGCTCAAATGGCATTCTGTGACAAGGCTCAGACCCATCTCCATTACACAGCATCAGGCTTTTCCTCAGAAATGATGCGGGCAACCCTGTCACCATTAAAGCAGCCAACTCTTTTCTGCCTGTCCACGGTGTTACCAACAGTGGCCCAACCTCAACCATTAATACCTCCCTAATACAATATGCAGCATAAGGTACTAGAGATGGGCCCAAGTGCTTGTCTAAGCCACACACAGCCTGTCTAATGATTTTTAAAAAGACCTTTAAGGTCACCCCGCTCCCGGCTCAGAGGTAGGAGCTTCTGAGCTGCCGTCCCACTGTTCCTGGTCCAGAGGAAGGGGCTTTCCGGCCACCATTCCTCCTGCTGCTCCCAGCCCAGAGGAAAGGGCTTTTGGGCCATGTTCTGTCCTGCTGCTCCAGGCCCAGAGGTAGGAGCTTCTGAGCCGCTGTCCCACTGCTTCTGGTCGAGAGGAAGGGGCTTCCTGGCCACCATCCCTACCACCGCTCCCGGCCCCTGTCCCACCTCTCCCAGCTCAGAGGAGGTGAGCCACACGGGCTCCAACAGCAACCCCCCCTGCCCCCCCCCAGTTGAAATGAGAAAACACATAAGAAAGTCTCAAAACCAGACTTCCAGATCACCTACAGCAACCCCAAAGGGAAATGAGATGGAACACTCTGATACTCAACCACCTGGACCCACTGA
>NW_004624883.1:1937595-1981336 GCF_000247695.1 Heterocephalus glaber
CCTCAGCCCCTACAAACCCCACCCCAGTCTCTATAAAAGACTCTCCCTGCCCCAGCCAAATTGCTTTTGTCTCTCCTTTGTTCAGAGACAGCCCGGCAGATCTATTCCCCTAATAAAGGCTTGTTGTGGCCTGGTCTGGTCTTGGTCTTTGGCCCTTTTACCTGACATGATTTAGTATAATTATCTTATTTTTTTGCCTATTAGTTTGGTCGTTAATCTGTATCTATGAAAATTTACTTTATAAAGACTTACAAGATAAATGAATGAATCTGATGCCAGCAAAATAAAAGAAAGGGTAGAGGGAAAGGGAAAAAAAGAACTGAGATGTTATATACATGAACCGATTCCCTACAATGAATATAATCATTATGTACTGCAAACATGTACTAATAAAAATGAAAAATAAAAAAGTTTAAGAATTGCTATTATTCCATGTTATGATAAAGTTAGTCAAGGAAAAGTCCAGAAAGGGAGGTGATGTCCAAGTCTCTGGACTACTGAATCGGGACTGTTGAGAGGCTGCCCATGTGCTCTGCAGCACACAGCTGTCTGCAACACTCTTACACTTACGCATGAGTGCTCACACAGCATCCCGGGGCTTCCCGGAAGGCATGAGCAAAGCTCCTCCCAGTCTGCCTCTTGCACAAGCCAGACTCATTAGTACCCAAAACATCCTCAAAGGAGACCCAGCACAGGCTGAGCCCCCTTCCTGCTGATCAGACCCTAAGCTGCATCTTTTTTGCAAACCTATTTCTCCTAAACATCAGTGAGGAGAAATGTGTGTCAGTTTTCGGTGTGTCCCTTGCTAGGTAGGAAAAATGCAGTGTGCTAGAACTGCATCTTCAAGCCAACTCCTTGTGCTTTCCCCTTGTAGCAACAACTGGATGGGGGGGGGGCTTGAACTCTGGTAGGAGCTTGCTGGCACTATAGGAAATTCTCTTGCAGCAATTAAAAGAGTCAATGACCCAAGCCCCTTTTGTGTGTATAGTGCTTTCCAGTTCCTAAGCCGCTTTCATAGACTTTACCATATTTAGTTCCCTCAAATAATTCTGTGAGGTAGTTATGAGTAAACCCATTTTACAGAGCATGAAACTATAGGCTTAGAAAAGTAAAGTGATTGATTTAAAGTGTCTCTCCTTCTGTGTGTGTGTATGTGTGTGAGTGTGTGTTTCTCTTTATCTCCATATTTTTTCAACTCAAATTCAAACAGGACTCCATTTGGTGACTGTAAGACTCTTTCTACCCCACCCCACTATCTCTCACTAATTCCTTCTTTCTTCTTTACTACTCAGCCATCAAACTGCATCATCCCCTAATCTTGAGCCCCTTTGTGGTGTGGTTCCTGCTCACCAAGGAGTTTTATGGCTACAGAGTCTAGCCAAGTCTTCAGGCCAGAAAGATGAAGATGCTTACAAGTACTGACCTGGCAGCTTCTGCTTTTAACAGTTTAGTTTCAAAGGAAATGGACCTCACTTAACTAAATTTCCTTTTCTATTTTTTCTAACTATTAGAGAACTAGCATATCTAATAAATATTTAATAGGAATTCCCCTCCAGCTGAATTCAGGCCCCTCAGCATCTCATTACCATGTCTTAGAATAGTATCCTCATTGTCACTTGCTTAATTATGCTAAGAAAGAGTTGAATTGTGTGGCTGTTGGGATCAGAAAGTGATTAAATTCACTTGGCAAGGCTTTGGATATCTCATTATGATCCTCATTTAGCACTTCTAATGGAGTTATTTTTCCCCCAACACTGACTTGGGAAAGGTTTGCTCTGTGTAGCTATTTCCCTAAGCCTCACACAACTTTGCACTGTGCCAAAAAAGATCAGAAGTTACTTCATACCTCATTTGCACTCCGAGAACACAAACCACCCAAAGAGCAATGACAAAAAGCCCTGGAGAAAGGGTGGGGCCTTTGGACTTTCAGACTCTCCTAAAAGCAAGCAATCCAGTCCCCTCTGAGAGTTCAGTCTCTTCTGCTGCCACAGCATCAAGGGCTAGTCCAGGCCCTGTTTGGACTCCTCCAGTGTCATAGAGTTCTCAGCTAGCACCACTCCCCAGGGTATTCCATGGCAGGTTGATTACATTAGACTGCTTCCATCATAGAAAGGACAGTGTTGCATCCTTGCTAGTACAGACACTAGATATGGATTTGCCTTCCCTTCATGAAACATTTCTATGAAGCTACAATCATGGAGTAGGGCACTTGGTTCTACCATTCCCATCTTATTTCACATAGCATTGCTTCTAAGCAAATAACTCATTTCAAAACAACAGAAGCACAAGAGAGCCCCACAGTCCTGGAATTAGTAGATTTTACCATGTTTTCCACCATTCTGAAGTGCAATTTACGGAACAGTGGAATGGCCTTTGGAAGACTCAGTTGCAATGACAACAAAATGGTAATACTTCACAGGGTTAGGCATAGTTCTCCAGCAGGCTGTATATACTCTGAATCAATGCCCAATATAAGCTGCTGTTTTTCCCATAGCCAGGATTCATGAGTACAGAAATCAAGGGAATTGCACTACTCACCGTTATGCCTAGTGACCTGCTAGGAAAATTTTTCCTTCCTGTTTCTGAGACTTTGTTCTGTTGATCTAGAGGTTTTAATTCCAGCGAAAGGAATACTTCTACCTAGAGGCAAAACAATTATTCCATTGAACCTGAGGTTAAAACTACCACCAAGCCAGGCTGGGGATTTAGCTCAGTGGTTCCGCCGCCTGCCTCACAAGTGCAAGGTCCAGAGTTTGATCCCCGGTACCAAAAAAAAACTACCACCAAGCCACTCTGGGTTCCTCATGCCTCTGAGTCAACAACCCAAGAAGGGTGTTACACTCTTTGTGGAGGTGATTGATTCATAAAACAAAGGGGAAATGGACTGCAACATCACAAGGAAGAGTAGGCCTGGAAGACAGGAAATCTCTTAGTGTACTTCACCATTACCATGTCTTGCAATTAATATCAGTGCGAAATTATAGCAACCCAATCCAAATAGGACTATGAATAGCTGAGGACCTTCAGGAATGAAAGTGTGAGTCACTCTACCAGGTAAAGAACCACAACTTGCTAAGGTGCTTGCTGGAGGCAAAGGGAGTACAGAATGGATAGCAGAAGAAGATAGTTATAAATACCAGGTATCACCACATGATCAGTTGTAAAAATGAAGGAGCTACATGTTATGTGTATTTTCTCCTTGCTTTATTAGGAATGTATTTATGTGTTTAAATGTATATATTAAGCAAATGCTTTTGTTTTCATTCCTCTCTTATTCCTCTATCATGTAACATAAATCTATTGACTTTGCATCAGTGTTTAAGCAATGGTAATTTTACATCACAGCATCTAAGTTAAAGGATATCAAGAGAAGAATAAACATCACTCAAAGACTTTACCTCCTTTTCTAGAGAGAGGATTAGTGTGTTTTCAGTTATACAATTTAGTAGAAACTATAACCTTTTTTTTTTTTGCCTTATTTGGGGATTGAGTACGGTTTAAGGAGATGCATATCATGAGGACTAGATTTGTGATGGTTAATTTTAGGTGTCAACTTGACTGACCTGGAGGATGCTCAGCTCTCTGGTAAAGCTATTTCTGGGTGTGTCCGTGAGGGAATTTCTGGGAGAGATCAGCATTTGAATCCCTGAGCTGATTAAAGCAGATGGTCCTCCCAAACCTGAGTGTACAGCATCCAATCCACTGACAGCCTAAATGGCAGGGCAGGAAGTGTGAACTCATTCCCTTGGCTTCAGATGGGCCCTTCATCTTCTCCTTCTCTAGAATACTGGCACTCTGGTACTTTGAGTTTGGATTCAGGCTGGGACTTGGCTCCCCTGGTTCTCAGACACCGAAATTTGGACGGCAACACCACCACTGGCTCCCCTGGGTTCCCGCTTGCAGACAACAGATCATGGGACTGGTACCTCTCAGCCACCATAATCGCATAAGCCAAATCCCTGGGCTGCCCCTCTCTCATTCTCTCCCCACCCCATTGGTTCTGTTTCTCTAGAGGTCCCTGACTAATACAATGTCTATTGTTCCAGTATGGCAAGAACATACTTAGTATGAAGAACTAGGGAAGAAATTTAATTGGGTAAATGATTGATATAGCATTTATGATGTGCCAGACACCATCTTAGGCCCTTCACAGTTATTATTAGCTCATTTAATCTTCATCACAATCTTTTGAGTTGCATAGCATTGCTCTTTTTATTACAGAAGAAGAAAATGAAGTCACAGAGAGATTCAGCAACTTGCCTCAGGTCACAGGGTATGCGGGCAGCTGAGTTGGAATCTGAAGCAAGCTATTCTCTCTCTAGAATCTGGACTCGTCACCACGTCATTACACTGAGGAACAGAAGCTGTTTTCACAAGGATGCTCCTTCATTACACATCACTAACAGGCTTGGACTCCCCGTGCACTGCTCTTTACCCCACATGGCACTGCCCCTCACATACCTGTCTGTTAACAGAAGATCTGTCATGCAAAGCTACACCTAGAGGAAGCTGATATTTCTCAAGACCATGATCAGACCATAGATCAGTACTTCTCCAAAGGACCATTTGAAGTTCCTGTGAAGTTTCACAGGAGACTTGCTTCTGAGGTCCACGGCATTGATCGTATTCACAGCCATGTCTTCATTTCTCATGATCTTTAATCAATAGCTACTTCAGCAACTGGAACTTGGGGCTTCACGGAGGTGACATTTGGCTAGGGCCAGCCTCCTTTAGGGCAGCGCCTGCAACTCCCCTATCAGGGAGCAGATCCAAGCCTCCTGCACTTTCTGAGGCCTAAGCCTTTTCCTGTGCAGAAGGTGAGGCTATGGTTCAAAGCTGTCACTTCACTTTCGTATAATGAATGTCAGCCTTGGGAGATTAACGGGCTTCATTTCCTTTTCCTTCATTTTATGTGGCCTACTTTGTTTGCAGGTAGTTTTAATAGTAAGAAGAGGAGATGGAAACGTCATTGAAAGCAATGCAGAGCTCCCTCAGTTCTCCGCAGGACATTTTCCAGAGGCTCTCTCCTCGTCCACATCCCCCCTCCGTGAGCAGTGCTATAAAATGGCAGAATGTCTTCTGTCAGAATCTGCAGGCTGGAAGATAATTCTCTGGAGAGACACACCAACTAACCAGTTCAGAGTGCTCCCTTACCCCGAAGCCTTGGAGCAGATTTCACAGCCTTCTCTGAATTCTCGTATCTAAATACATGCAGGTAATAAAACTACAATGACATAGTTCAACAAAAATGTCCTATGGTTTTATTCTTGTTTTATCCTTCATCTCTGAGAAGGAGAAAATCTTGCAGACACTTTAACAAGGGAGCCCTGCCTTGAGAGAAGATGAGGCAGTGTTTTCCTACAGCTTACCTCTTGGTCTTACCTTTCAGTGCACTTGATTTTAATTCCCAAAATCTTCATCACTAAAGTCATCTTTCTAAGACTGCTCTGGCAAAGAAAGACAAGCCTAAAACATAAAAAGTAATGCTCTTTCTTCAGTCTGAAAGGAAATCACACATGATCAGAAATTCTTCTTTGTTATGAGGGTCAGCAAAAATACCAGGGAAAGAGGGAATGATTACAAACAGGACAGCTGAAAGAAGAACTGGCCAATAGTTGATTAAATTTTGAAGTTAGACCCTATGGAAAAATAGCTCCATCATGTGCTCCTTCAGAAGCATCCGTATGGGCTCCTTTATGGCATTCGATGAAGGAAATAATGTATGGAGGAAAATCAATTTTCATTAAGTTTTTACAGAGTGAGGGCTTGATGCTATGTGATTTAACATATGCGACCTCATTTAAACTGCAAAATGCTCCTGAGAGGTTGGTGCTATTACCGTTCATTTCACAGATGAGGAAACCAAGGTTCAGAGGGGGAAGTGGTTTTTCAGAGGGTCACATGACTAGAAGTGGTAGAGCTGGGTTTCAAACATCATCATGTTTCACTTTTTCTTAGGAAACTATAGAGGGGCACTGTAAGAAATGTCACTCATCATTTTGACTTGCAAGAAACCTGGATTTCCCAGGTCTGATGCCCTTCTATACACACTGCCAGTTCATATAACCACCTCACTTAGTAAGAAAATGATTCCCAGTGTCCCTTTACTCTGACTTAGTCACTGTTCTGTGTAGATATTGTTTGAGTTTTGGTGACTTAGGTAGTTATGTGATTCATTCTTCTGGTATTTTCCAGAAGACACAAAATAGATTCTTGGCCACCTCCCTTACTTAGGAAATTTTGTTTGGAAGTGACAGAAACCAAATTCAATCTCTTCTATATCTCCCACAACACACCAAATAATTTCTTAATGTAATGTTTTAGATCAAAAAGTCAAGGAAAGCTTAAAAGTCTAAGGCCTGAGAAGAACAAGAATTCTCAGAAACAGTATTAACCAGGATTTCAAATCCCGTCACCCACGAATGTGTTCCCACTCACTTGTGAACTCTGTGTGCACATGAGAATGTGCACAAAAAGAGCACATGCATTCTAAAGCCTTACAACATGTTGATTCACGCCCAACTCTATTGACATCAGTCAATTTCTAAACTCCTGCAGAAGGAAGGTCATCCAGCTTTGGGTAATGTCTACAGCCAGGAACCAAACAACAGTGGCCAAAGGGCCAGTGCAGAACATGATATTCTTGAGGGGAATCATGAGAAAGGAAAGAAGTTCAAGGAAGGAGAGGAAGAGAGACAGGCAATCGTATTGAAGCCTGCATATCAATTTACAGAGTAGCTGCCCAGGAAAGTGCCTGTCTAGTCGAGTCAGCTACAACTGAGAACAATCAAGTATAAACATGTCTCACTAAGGGCTGCTCCTCGAGCTGGGGCTGAGGGTGGGACAGGCACAATACTAAACACATCCAAAGCTCACACAGAATCCGGGATGTGTGGAAGCCCTTAGATGTGGCACTTAATTCCTTTCTAGCCGCATACAAAAGGGCAAGGCTCAGAAAATCTGTTGGTAAGAAACTTCTGGTCCACTGTTTACCTTGAACCTAATCTCTCAAGCCATCTTATTCAGGCCCTGACTGGCTGAGACTCTGCCACAACCCACTCAGTGGTCCCTAAGGAAACACTGTCAGGAAGAATTTGCCACAAAACGACTAGTGTGAGCTCTGCTCATGAGCCATTTAATTTCGGTTCATTTTTCCATATCTACAGTGAGTACTTCCTGCCCAATATCATTGGCCTCCATTTCTTTTCCTGTCATGACCAGGAACAAAATTAGTGTCCCTCTTTGTCTTACCTGCAGTGAAGCTCAGAGATTACTTTAATGTTCGTTGTCACCTCCGACAAGGTTCCGAGAAGAAAATCCTCTCTCTCATTATCAGAGCTGCAAAGCGGTGGCCCACTGGGTGACTCTAGTCTATATTGGTTGATCGCAATTTGCTGCATTGCACAATGTGTACAGTATCTTTAAAATCTGAATTGCTTGCCAACTTTTGGAACTGAGATTCATACATAAATATTCAAATTTGTGGTTCCTCATGAAAACTTGAGAGAGCTGGTCACCCTTAGCCTACAGTTCCTCCTGGCAACAGTAAGCCAGAGCTGGGTACCTTGTCCAGGACAGGTCACTCCCTGTTCTTTTAAATATACCTCAATCACTCTTTACTCACTACCTGCCTGTACAGGCTTTTGAGTTTGAAAGCCCTGCCCTCAATGTTTGTTTTTGTAAATTTCTGCTTTGTGTAATAAGACTGATGTCTTTCTTTTCCACCTTAAATGATTCTACAACCATTTACTTAAAAGTTATAAAACACTGGGCCGGGGATTTAACTCAGTGGTTTCGCCGCCTGCTGTGTAAGCACAAGGACCCGAGTTCGATCTCCGGTACCAAAAAAAAGCCAAAAAAAAAGTTATAAAACATTGCCTTTTAAAAATGAGATTAATACAAAATCTTTGATGGCCTCTACAGTACCTTTGTGATAAAACCCAAACTCTCAGCACAATATTCCAGATCCTTTGTGATCTAATTCTGAACCATGTTTCCAGACCACAAGACTACCATGTGTGCTCCACAACAGCCACACCCAGCCACACTGTTTCCCAGAGACAATATTGTGACTTTCTGCCTCCCTCTGCCTGCCATGTGCTTTACCTCACCACCCAACTCCTATGACTCCTGCATAGCCCAGGGCCAATGCCATAGCTCTTCTAATAATTTACCTGTCCAAGGTTACTTGCTAAGCCACAGAGTAACTTAGTGAGAATTTTATAAGTAATGTCACCTCCTTCATCTATACATGATCTTTCATTGGCAAGAAAACTACCCTAATATTTTCATTTTCATTCCTACAATATGAATAGATTCCACTTAAACATCTCACCCATGTGTAATATATGACCTGTATACTGTACATAGCAGTTTTGTTCCTACCAGTATGGAATTAGCAACTCTCCTCTGTTTGCACAATAGTGCTACACCTTCTGCCATAGACTAGGAAACACCATAGTATAATATTTCACCTGTGCCTGTGATAAATTATATCACAGACAGGTTATGAGTTCCTGGGGCAGTGACCACATCTTGATGATTTCAGTATTCTCATGACACATGGAGGACGGTCTAAAATGAGCTCTGAATCAGTTTGTCAAGTAGCGGATCGTGTACTCCAGCAGCCGAATGGAACAGATGGAATGTAGCAAGATCACACAGCCCAAAGGCACAACTAGCAAGGAGGGGATGGTTTAGCTAACACCAGCTCGTGGGCAAAGGGGACCAGAGAACCCCATAGAAGCAACTGGTTTTGAATTATCAGAAACAACATTATACTTAGAGAACTACAAATCCCACTTTTTAAAAAACTAAGCTAAAATGTGTTGTGTAATTTCATTCTCAAAATGGGTTTTTCTTTATATTTTCAGACTTGTAATACAATAAAATAGCTTAGATCTGACAGCCATCTTACTTAAAACATATATTTACCAGAATGACACTTCAGGAACTGCAAACCATGGAAATATTTGACATTAAATGGCAAGGAGAGTGAGGGAATGAAAGGTAGGCAAGGCAAGAGAAGAAAGGCCAAAGAAGGCTGCTTCTGTAGGTGCACAAAAGTTTATTTTAGGGTTGTCAGGTCTCTAAGTAGGGTGAGTGGCTGGACCAGGGAATGAATGAGAAGAATGAGGTCTAGCAGATAGATAGGAGTAAAAGACAAGGTGTGACACAGAGGTTGGTACAATCAAGGTAACTGGCTTTGCTGACCAGAGATGATGGCAGGACCAGGGAGAGCTCTGTGTGCAGATGTCTCTGTTGACCACGGAGAACACAATTGACAGGGCCATTTGCCATTGGCTTTGCAGCTCAAGTGTGTTCTTTCCAAGGCACATCCTCCAGGGCAGGATTGCCAAGACCTAGAAAGTTCCGTGGCAATTGGCATGATATCTTGTACCTGCAAAAGTAGGAATTCTCCCCAAACAGCCAGGTCTGCAGCCAGGACTCCATCCTCCAGCTTGATTGAAGACTTGGGGTCTCACTGGAACAATCCAGGGTGTCATTTGCTCACTGTAGAATGTCCCTTTCTCCCGGTGCTGTGGCCTAGGCTGAGGCTTGCTGTACTTACTCTGCAGCCTTTTCTCTACTGTTTTTGCTTTCTTCTTTTCCCAGGCCTAATGAGTGGAGGAGTCAAGAGGTATTTTCTTTCATAGCTGTAGCCAGTGCTATTAAACTTCCTCTCATCTGCCTTTGGCCAAAAGCGAAGTTCCACCAACTTCTCCTCTGCTGGAATGACCATGGGCTCCATAAGGCAGGGTCTATTTCTGAAATCCAGCACCAGGCTCCTACCCCACCTCAGTCCATTCCTAAACCATACCTCTGGACATCACTCACCTGCTCAGGACTTATTACTATGTACAGTGGACCCTTGACTTATGAACTCAATTGGTTCCCGAGGGCTGGTTGTAACTCAAGTTGGTTGTGAGTCAATTTAGCTGAGATCTGGATATTTACCTGAGTACATGCTAGAGATACCAAGTGGCCGATAAATTGTCCATTAACCTAATTAACCCAAGTTGTTCGTATGTCAGGCCAGTCATAACTTGAGGGTCCACCACATCAGGCTTCATGCTCAGTACTTTACATGTAATTAATCATGTAATCATCACCTACACCCCACTGGGCAGGTATGATTATTACCCCCATTTCAATCTCACAGGTGAGGCTTAGAGCCATTAATTAACATACTCAAAGTTACACCATTAAATAAGTGATGAGTATGGTGTATGAAAACAAGACTAAACCAAAATTCCTCAAGCCCAGTGCTAATCAACAGAACTGTGATGACTCCGCTTCCGTGAGTCTGGAGTGGGCCTGAGAGTTTGCATTTCTGAAAAGTTCCCAAAATGTGCTGATTCTGTGATCTTCAAATCACACTTTGAACTTTACGGCTCTAGAGCTTTTTATTTCCCAGAGGCAAGATCCAATACTTATGGTTCTTCTGTCTTAGAAACATGAATAGTTTTAGCATATAATCGTCCTCTGACCTACCAGCCAGGGACGTAATTTGCCAAAAGTCCTGATGGCCAAGACATGATCATTATACTCCCAGTCTTCCTAGGAAATAACAGAGAAGAAGCTAAGAGTAGTTAGCCTTAGCTTCAGCTCCCCCAGAAAACAGACCAGAGGAATTCGTCAACAGCATGGCTCAGTCCTAAATCCCACTGAGACACTAACATCTAGCCACTCGCACACTTTCGTACAAGTTTGGAACTCAGTAACTAAATAGGCAGTTGCTATAAATGTGCCCTCCTCTAATAGGAACTTAGAAAATGTCAAATGAAGGAAAAAATTACAATGGCACCTTGGTTCACGAATGCCTTTGTTCGCAAACACTTTGGTTTGCGAGCAGAAGCATTTGGTGAATTTTTGTGTTTGTTTGCAAACTCTGCACTGGGTGACAAACATTACCACAGCTATCTGTTCCACCCACACGCAAATGTGGTCACCTTTTCTAGAATCGTGGAACAAAATGAGTTCATGAACCAAGGTACCACTGTACGCCGAGGGTAAAAGCATGTCAAGCAAGTGTTCAGCTTTGCAAGAGTATTCACCATGACCTTCAAATTTTCCAAAGAAGGGAACAAACCCTTCTTTAAAGTATTGTATATCTCTAACTTCTAGAAGTCATCCATCCAACTTGGAAGTTACCACTAGTTCCCAAGCATCTTTGTGTGGATCATCTTTAGAAAACATAAAATAACTATTCAAATATTTCAGGAATGTACATATAGACAATGAAGTTCTCTTGTTCCTTGCCCTGCCATTATGCAAAGAGGAAAGCATAGGTAAGAGCATCACAATGTGAAACCTCATCAAACCCTTTGCTGCCAACAGAGGCGAGCATGAACAGCTTTGAACAGACTTTGATAATTAAGGGTGTTCTGTTTCCTCTAAACAATGTTGTAGTGTTATGTTTAAAGGAGGAATTCAAAAACATGCCTGAATCTTAGCTCCACGAAGCTTGGAGTTGACAACTAATAATTAATTAACAATGAACAGTGTATTGCTGCCCATCACAGTGACTAGCAATCTCTTGTCTGAGACGAGAAAGATGTGCTAATGTAGCAAGCTTCCTAATCCCCACAGCTATCAGCTCAATGCCTGATGTGGTGACCAGCTTCCTTTTCAGGACAATTTGACAAATGGGAATTGGAGGGCCAAATGACTGCTGTTGAGCCAGGCCACAGAATCCACCTGCCAACAAGGCAGAAGTTCATGGCCCATGATTCCTTCCTCTTTCTCCATAGTGCTCTTCTTGGTAACATGGCTCAATCCTGCTCACACTTACTGAGCATTTGCCATGTTTCAGACCACAGACACTTGGGATTAACAGGCTAAGTGCTTCAAAGGGGCCATGGTAGGGGGAGCACAGACAAATAGCATCGGGAACTGTTGCCAAACTATAGGGCCCTAGTTCTGGCGGGCTTTTTCTGTTCTCCCCTCTTAAAACATTACCTGGCTCATTTCAGGATCTATGAACTTCAATATATACACACATGGGGACAGTACCACATACCCTCCAAGTAAATAAAAACCAGAACCACCTACTCACCTGGCATGGAACCTTTTTTTGTTTTCAGGACAGGAAGAAGGTGAGTGGTAGCTATTTGTTCAAGCCACGTAGAGCACTCTGTTGAGCCATGGCTATAGTACAATCAGAAATAGCGGCAGAGTTTAGACACGAAGGGCAGCTGTCTGGGCGCCCTGGGGCCCTGCCATGGACATGCCTTGTGACCTCGAGCAAGCCCTTCCTCTCCTTGGGGGAATAAAACTCCCTATCTGCTAAGAGAGGGCATAGACTGGATTTGCTCCTCGCTGCACTCCAAGATCCCAGTACAGAACCTGGAAATGCCTACTGCCTGAATGCCCTGCCGCAGACCCTTTCATCACCGCCGTCCAGAACTCTGTGGAGTTGTCCTCCTCTGTACTCTGAGTCTCGCTTCACAGCTCACCCATTTAATGACAGCAACTTCATTTGAACTGGTCATTTTTTGAAAAATCAAGTGTCAGCCATTTGTGTTTCTTTTTTAGTTTTGAAATTGTTCCACAGCTCACAGTTGCTTCCTCTGTCACCTAGGAGACAGAGACTTGCACCAGCCATGCGCTCCTCTGTGGTATACACCATTGTACACAGAGCTGGTGTGGTCTGAGAGCGTACAGAAAGCATTTGGGACAAAAACTAGGGTCCTAATCCCCAGCCCAGACAACACAGTGCACAGCTGCACTGCCAATTCATACAACGAAAGAAAGGGGCAGACGGAAGAATATTAACACTGTCAATCTGAAAATGAGCCCTTAAAATGAGTGAAGGAAAAATATGTCAGTCAGGACTTAGGCGGCATTGCCAACTGCTTTGCATATACACTTCCACCAACCAACCACTTGAAATTCTTCATATCTAAAATGTCCACTGACAAAAAGCAGTGCTAAGATCAGGCTCAAGTGAGCAAAAAAACAAAACAAAACAAAATTAAACCAAAAAAACGGCAAAACAAAACAACAGCACAAAAAAGCAAAAAACAAAAGCACTCAGGAAGAGTGTATGTAGAAGTAGAGACTTGAACCACAGATTAAGTGGGTACTAAAATTATGTTTACAGGAGAATTCTAGATTTACCGAAAAGTAACAGAAAGAAAGAAAGAGAGAGAGAGAGAGAGAGAGAGAGAGAGAGGGAGGGAGGGAGGGAGGGAAACTGAAAAAAAAAACTACTGCCGAGAAAGGAGAACAGCAAGCAAGCAATTTTTTGTGAGATTATGCAAATTTTTGAGGAGGCCTCCACCTCTGTCCTCAGAAAATAAAACTGGAATCTGGGATAAAGCAGCAAGGGAAAAAGACAGCTTCCTGTGGAGCTCACCCTGGTCCTGCTGGGAGGAGAAATGAAATGCCTGAGGGAGCCCAGCCAGGCAGGGGCAGGGCAGGCAGGAGGCCATCATCCTGCTGGGGCCTGGGGGCCCAGGAGGCGTGACTTACACTTCACAAGGCCTCCAAAGCCACCCCCATGTCCACACTTTGGGAGGAAAGGATGAGAGGAGAGAGGGCACACTTGGAGCCTATCCACGCACCCGCCTCACTGGGCAGAATGTGGGAATGCCCGGAAGGAAATAATGACCCTGCCCAGGACACTAGTGCCCAAAGGCTCCAGGAGTGCCAGGCCAGGCCTTCTAGCCCCAGAAACATGCACATACATGTGTTTCTTAACATGCCTAACCAAAAGAGGCAGTGAGTGTTTACATTTTGAAACTTGAGGCATTTGTAGAAAAATAAATGTGCCTTGAGACCATAATGTTAAGTGAAGTAAATCAGACACACAAGCTTAAATACTGCATGGCATCTCTTATATGAGAAACCCAAAATATAAATAAAGAGCAAAATAAAATGTAGAGAATAGGGAGGAGATAGATCTTTTTCATATGGGAATGGGAACGAGAGATGGAGGGTGGGGGAGGAAAGAGAGGGAAAGAGGATGGAAAAAGGAATGAAGATGTGTTATGTGCATGTACCAACTCCACACAAGAAATGGAAACATTACATACTGCAAACTTGGACTAATAAAACTTTTAAAATAAAGAAATTTATTACAGTAAAAGATGTATTGCCATTATTCCCCTTCATAATGCTCCCAGTTTCTTTGAACACACTTATCCCGTTATTCTTGCCATTTTCTGAAGCAGTTCTGGAGGTCTTCTTTCACATCATTAGAAGGGGCGATCAAAAATATGGTGAATGCTGCTGCTGAATACCATTTAATAGAAAGCCAAGAGCGTAAAACCCTGATGTGTCCTCACTCACCTTATTCACCAGATCTGGCACTGTGTAACTTCCAGCTCTTCGTCAAATTCAAAGTGATCATGAAAGATATATGTTTTGAATCCATTCAGAACATAGAGGCAGCCATGATAGCTCAAGTAAAGACACTCCAGAAACAAGAGAAGCTCTCAGTTCTTGGCTGAGCCGGGTGCGTTTGGGGATGAGTGCTCTAAACGCAGGGTTCAGCAAGAATTCAGTGAGCTTGCCTGGCAATGGCAGTGGATGTGCCTAGAAGCTTCTAAATCTGGCCCTGATCTTAGAGATACTTGATTAGCTCCAAGACAAGTGTGCTTTACCTACAGGACCCAAAGTGCCCCTATGCTGCATTAAAGTCCTAACTGATGCAGGCCTGCTATCGTCCCACAGAGAGTCAGCTTCTCAGAATTAGAGAAAAGGTGTTTCCGCCATCATTAAGAAGATCCATTTCACAGGGACAGCTTCCACACGAGGGACAATATTTCAAACCAAAAGATTTCAAATTCTGCAATTCACAAACTCCAGCAAGTCAAGTCCTGACAGCCTGGTCCTAGATAACTCAATATTCCTAAAATTGCCTTCTTTTTGCCCAGGACAAGAAATTGCTCTTCATTTTCTAGGATCAGGACCATTCAAACCTTTAAACTAATACTTCTCGAGTTCACTGAAAGTCACATTTTGCAAGGGAAAAAGTCTTGATTGGATGATGTTACTTCCTAGACATAAGAAGTTCTCTTAACTACACATGCACACACACATATGCACACGCACACACACACACAGACACACACACACACACGAACAGTCCAATATGGAATAAAAGGTTAAATAAACTACAACACTTATAATTAGGATATTATATAATGGGGCTTCTGAATCAGCATTTAATAAGAAACCAAACATAAAGTTCAAATAGTTAATCAAACTAAGCAACAATCAAACATGACCAGTCACACACCTGCTCATTCAGGATTCACGGCAAATAGCACACCATTGCAACCTACAAAGGGAATGTTAAAAGCTCTGAAATGGATATTGGGTTTCTAAATAAGAACCATCAAAACCAAATAAACTGCCTACCTGCCTTTCCTTTTTGGTCTGTAAATTATTGCACAGATGAAAGAACAAGGGCTTTCTGTCACTAAGCTTTTCCAGTGAGACCCAGAGTCATGTGATTTAATCAACAAGTGGAAATGATGATACATCTTAAACTAAGCTCTCAAATCTTCAAATTGGCTAATTGGAGAAAGGAGGGTAAAAACAAAGGAAAGGAACAGCAATATTTTTCCCATGTGAATATGAAAAACCATAGTATTTTTCTACTAAACTCCTTTTTTTTACAAAGCTCATGCATGGAGAAATGTCTTTGCCTTAATGATGAATTTAATTAATTCATGAATTTAATCTTAATGGGCACAGTAGTAGGGTAACCTTCCATAAAATGCTTCCTTCCAATTTAAAATATATTTTTATTAGCACCCACTACTTTTATCAAATATGGGTTTCAATGTGGTACTTTTGTATATGTATACAACATATTTTGATCAATCATATCTATCTCCCTACTATGACCTCCTCACACCCCTTCCACCACCTCAGAAAACACCCTTCTGCTTTTCTAATAGTATTCTCCCTTTTACTTTCATTTCATCTTTTTTTTGATTCTCCATGTTAAGGAAAAAGTGTGATACTTATCTTTCTGATTCTGGCTTATTTGACTTGTCATGATGATCTTCAGTTCCATCCTGTTCTTCTTTATGGCTAAATAATACTCCATTGTGTACATATACCATGTATTCTTCACCAGTGGCTACCTAGACTTGTTCCATATCTTGGCTATTGTGAGTTGTGCTACAATAGATATCCAGGCATCCTTACAGTACACTGACTTCATGTTTTTTCAGTATGTACCAAGGAATAGTATGGCTGGGTCATACGGTAGTTCTAGTTTTAGGGTTTGTTAAAACCTTTTGTTTATTAGTACATATTTGTCATACATATTGATCACATTCATTATAGGAAATTTGTATGTGACCTCCATAGTGGTTTCCATAGGAGCTGTACTAATTTACATCCCCAGCAACAGTGTAAGAGGATTCCCTTTTCCCCTCATCCTCACCAGCATCCACTGTCTTTTGTATTCTTGATGACAGCCATTCTAACTGGGATGAGGTGGACTCTCCATATGGTTTTAATGTGCATTTCCCTAATGGCTAAAGATGTTTTTCATATACTTTTTTATATACTTATTTGGCCATTTGTATTTCTTCTTTTGAGAATTCTTTGTTCAATTCATTTGCCCAGTTATTGGACTATTTGATTTATAGGACTTTTGGGGGGAGATCTTTATATATTCTAGATATTATCCTCTTATTAGAAGAGTAGCTGGAAAAGATTTTCTCTCATTCTGTTGGCTTTCTCTTCATTTTGTTGGTTGTTTCTTTTACTGTGCAGAAACTTTAGGATGTAGTCCCATTTGTTGATTCTTGATATTATTTCCTGTGCTTTGGCATCTTATCAACAAATTTTTGCCTGTTCTTATGACTTCAAGTATTTCCTCTATGTTTTCTTCCAACAATTTCTAGTCTTATATCTAGATCTTTTATCCATTTTAATGTTTTTTGTTACAGGGAAAGATATAGGGATCTAGTTTCAATCATCTACAAGTGGGATATCTAGTTTTCCAAGGTCTTGTTGTTAAAGTTTCTGTCTTTCTTCAGCATAGGATTTTGGCTCCTTTTTCAAGGACCAGATGGTTGTAGTTGTGTGGATTTGTTTCTGTGTCCTCTATTACATTGCCCTATGTGTCTATTTTTGTGTCAGCACCATGCTGTTTTTGTTAATATGGCTTTGTAGTTTAATTTAAAATTAGATATTCTGATGTCCCCACTCTTGCTCTTTTTGCTTAGGATTGCTATGGCTATTCTGTATATTTTGTGTTTCCATGTGAATTTTAGAATTCTTTTTTATACTTCTGTAAGGAATGTCATTGGAATTTTAATGGTAACACAGCCATTTTAATATTAATTCTATCAATCAATGAACATGGGAATTCTTTCCATCTTCTAGACTTTTTTCAATTTTTTATTCACTGTCCTATAATTCTCATTGTTGAGGTCCCTTAGCTCCTTGGTAGGTTGATTCCTAGGTATTTCATTTTGTTTAAGGTATCATGAATGGAATTATTTTCCTGATTTCTTTCTCAGTTAGTTCATTATTGGACTATAGAAAAGCTATTATTTTTAGTATTGATTTTGTATCCTGTTTACCAACTTTTGAACAGATTAGCTACCTCCTTCTTATGCTTTATGTCTTGGTTTCTGTACCATCTCCTCTAAGGGGAAAAATAACTCAGCTTTGAGGAGCTTCCTCTCCCATAACACTCTTTGCAGTCATGTGAACTTATTTCCTTCCAGGCACTCATTACAACTCACAATCATTTCATTTTTGGTTCAGGTTTTTTAGTGCATTCCATAACTAGATGGTCAGGCCCATGAGAAGTGAGACTGTGTCAGTCCTGCTGTTGTTGTACACTTAGTGCTCAGCTAGTTAAAGGACTGCCACAGACTGGGCGCTTCTGACCACATTCCTTGTGAGCCTGATGCCAAGGACTCGGTCAGCACATAAAAAATAGTCCCTGAGCAGGGCACTAGGTAGGGGTGGAGGAATTAGATGTATATTATATGTGCCTTTATGAAGTGCCCCTGGTGAGCCTCTCTGCATAGTCATCTTTTTTTCAATCCCTTAATTTTATTGGTACATATTAGGTATACAGTATGCTGACAGTCATCATGGGGAATTTGCACCTTTACATAATCTCTCTTGGTTCTTATTTTTCCCCCTTCCCCTGTCCTCCCTTCAACCCTTCCATCCCTCCCTATTTACAAAGACTTTGTTTCCATTTTTTCATTTTCTCATATTAATTCCATTCCCTTCTTTCCTTTCCCCTACCCCTCCCACTTCCCCTTCCCCTTTGCCCCCTTTCTTCCTATTTCACATTATCTATTATACCTTTTAGGCCTTGTTTACACTTTCAGTTTCTCACACTATTGAATCTATTCAGTATTTACACGTGTGTCCCATTTATTACACTTAAGAGTATCGCCTCGATGTGCATCCATTTAGCTATAAATGTCTCTAATTTCTCATTTTTTATGGCTGAAAAATACTCCTTTTTATTTAAAAAAAAACAAACATTGTCTTTATCCAGTCTCCAGTTGATGAGCAATTGGGCTATTTCCAATTTGTAGCTATTACAAACTCTGCTGCTATGAATATGGGTGCACATATATCACTGTGGTATGATTCCTTTAATTCTTTGGGGATGACACCCAGCAGGGGAAAAGCTGGGTCAAATGGGACTTCCAGTCCTAGTTGTTTGAGGTATCTCCATACTGATTTCCACAGTGGTTGCACCAGTCTGCACTCCCACCAAAAATGAAGGAGGGTTCCTTTCTCTCCACATCCCCGCCAGCATTTGTTATTGGTTGATTTCATGATAGCAACCATTCTTTCTGGGGTGAGGGGGAATCTCAGCGTTGTTTTCATTTGCATCTCTCGAATGACCAGAGATGTTGAACATTTTTTCATATATTTAATTGCTGTTTCTACTTCTTTGTCTGAGAAATGTCTGTTCATTTCAGAAGCCCATTTTTGGACTGGGTCTTTGAATTTGGGAGTTCTGATTTTTTTAAGTTCTTTATAGATTTTAGATAGTAGACCTTTGTCTGAGGAACAGCAGGTGAAGATTTTTTCCCACATTGTGGGTTGTCTCTTCACACTGCTGGTGGTTTCTCTTGCTGTGCAGAAGCTTTTTAATAAGAAGAGATCCCACTTTTTGATTCTTTGTGCTAGTTGATGTGCTACAGAGGTTTTGTTCATGAAATCTTTTTCTACGCCAATGTCTTCAAGAGTTCTACCTAACCTCACTTCTAGCCGGTTTAGTGTTTCTGTTTTAATATTTAGATTTTTTACTCCATTTTGATTTTAGTTTAATGCATGATGAGAGATATAGGTCTAGTTTTAATCTTTGACGAGTTGAAACCCAATTTTTCCAGCACCATTTATTAAAGAGGCTATCTTTCCTCCAGTGAAGGTGTTTTGCTCCTTTGTCAAAGATGAGGTACCTAAATGTGTCTGGAGTTGTTTCTGCATCTTCTATTCAGTTTCACTGATCTTTTGGTCTATTTCTTTGCCAGTACCATGCTGTTTTTGTCACAGTAGCTTTGTAGCATAGTTTCATGTTGGGGATTGTGGTATCACCTACCTTATCTTTGTTGCCTAAAATTGCTTTGGCTACTTCAGGTCTCTTCTTGTTCCAAATGAATTTTTGGATTGCTTTTTCAAGGTCTGTGAAGTACGCTGTTGGAATTTCAATCGGAATTGCACTGACTCTATATAGCAGTTTTGGAAGTATGGCCATTTTCACTATATTGGTTATTCCTACCCAGGAGCAAGGGATGTCTTTCAATTTTCTGATATTGTCTTTAATCTCTCTTTTCAGAGGGCTACAGTTTTCAGGGTACAGGTCTTTGATTTCCTTCATTAGGTTGATTCCTAGGTATTTCATTATTTTGGATGCTATTGTGCAGGGAGTTGTTTCTCCATTTACTCTTTCGGTGAGTCTGTTGTTCATGTACAGGAAAGCTATTGATTTTTGTGTGTTGACCTTGTATCCAGCTGCTCTACTGAATTTCTTTATTAAGTCTAGAAGACTTTTGATGGAGTTCTTAGGGTCTTCTATATAGAGTATCGTGTCATCTGCAAATAATGACAATTTAACTTCTTCATTTCCTATCTTTATTCCTTTTGTTTCTTTCTCTTGTCTAATTGCCATGGCTAATGTTTGCAAAAGTATATTGAACAAGAGTAGTGATGGTGGCCATCCTTCTCTTGCTCCTGATTTTAGTGTGAAGGATTTCAGAATTTGACCATTTAGTATGATATTGGCTGTTGGTTTTTCATAGATGTCTTTTATCAAATTGAGATACAGACGGCCTATTCCAATTTTATGTAGGCTTTTTATCATGAATGGGTGTTGAATTTTGTCAAACGCTTTTTCTGCATCTATTGAGGTGATCATATGGTTTTTGTCCTTGGCTTTGTTAATGCAGTGTATTACATATATTGATTTGCATATGTTGAACCATCCTTGCATCCCTGGGATGAATCCCACTGGGTCAGGGTGTATGATCTTCTTGATGATCTTCTGCATTCTATTTGCCAGTATCTTATTGAGGATTTTTGCATCTATGTTCAATAATGAGATTGGCCTATAGTTCTCTTTTTCGGTTGGGTCTTTCTTTGCTTTGGGGATCAAGGTGATCCTTGCTTCCAGGAATGAATTTGGGAGTATTGCTTCCCTTTCAATTTCACTGAAGAGTTTAAACAGTAGTGGCAATAGTTCTTCTCTAAATGTCTTATACAATTCAGCAGTGAATCCATCTGGACCCAGGCTTTTCTTTGTTGGTAAGTTTTTAATTACATTTTCAATTTCATTGATTTATATTGGGCTCTTTAGAATTTTTTAGGTCTTCTTTGTTCAACATTGGTAATTCATGTGTATCTAGAAATCTGTCCATTTCTTCTGTGTTTTCCATCTTACCAGCATATAGGTTCTCGAAGTAGGTATTGAGGATCCTCTAGATTTCTGCTGGGTCCATTGTAATTTCACCCTTTTCATTACTAATTGCATGGATTTGGGTCCTTTCTTTCCTTTTTTTAATAAGATTGGCTAAGAGTTTGTCAATTTTCTTTATTCTTTTGAAGAACCAACTCTTTGCTTTATTGATTTTTTGTATGGTTCTCTTACTCTCCATTGCCTTGATTTCTGCTCTTGTCTTTACAATTTCCTCCCTTGCATGAGCTTTGGGTTTGTCCTGCTCTTCTTTTTCTAGAAGCTTCAGGTTCAGAATCAGGTTATTTATTTGAGCTCACTCTGTTTTCCTAATATGAGTATTCACTGCCATGAATTTCCCTCATTAGACTGCTTTCATTGTTTCCCATAGATCCTGATATGTTGTATTGGCATTATCATTTAATTGTAGAAACTCTCTGATTTCTTCTTTAGTCTCCTCTGTGACCCATTGGTTATTCAGAAGTGTGTTGTTCATTTCCCATTTTTTTTTTTTTATTTTGGTGCCGGGGATTGAATTCGGGTCCTTGCACTTGCGCAGCAGGTGGCGAAACCACTGAGCTAAATCCCCAGCCCCATTTCCCATGTTTTTATGAAATTCTTGTGGTTTCTTTTTTTACTTATCTACAATTTCATTGCACTATGGTCTGATAACATACAGGGGATAACTTCAATTCCTTTGCACTTACTTAAACATGTTCTATGAGCTAGTATGTGGTCTATTTTGGAGAACCATCCATGTGCAGCCAAAAAGAATGTGTATTCTGATTGTGTGGGATGTAACACCCTGTAAACATCTGTTAAAGTCCATTTATTCAAGAGTTTGATTGAGTTCTAGTATTTCATTGTTTATTTTCTGCCTAGTTGATCTGTTTGTGACAGTGGGGTATTGAGGTACCCCCTACTCTTGTATTAGTGCTTATTTGATTTTTTATGTCCGTTAGTATTTGTTTTATATAGTTGAGCACACTAGTATTTGGTGCATATATATTTATGGTTGTCATCTCTTCCTTTTGGAAGAGATCCTTTTACAAGGATGTAGTGGCCTTCTTTGTCTCTCTCAATTAGCGTTGGTTTGAAATCCACTTCATCTGTAAGAAGGGTAGCTACTCCTGCTTGTTTTGGATTCCTGTCACATGGAGTATTGTTTTGCACCCTTTAACTTTCAGTCTATGAGTTTCTTTTTGAATTAATATGTTTCTTATATGCAGAAGATTCTTGTATTGTTGGATCTTGCTTCTTGACCCATTCTGCCAGTCTATTTCTTTTGATTGGTGAATTGAGACCATTAACATTGATGGTTCCTTGTCATGACTTTTTCCTGTTGTTGGATTCTCCCCCTTTGCATTTAATTTCTTGTCTTGCCTGATGGGTTCATTCTGCTGGGCTTCTTGGGATTGTGATCATCATTGTCTTTTCCTAGGATATTGTGTAAAATTTTTTGGAGTGCTAGTTTGGTATTCATGAAGTTCCTAAGGTGCCCTTTGTCATGAAAGTATCTTATTTTTCCATCAATTTTGAAAGATAGATTTTCAGCGTACATCAATCTGGATTGGAGGTTGTTTGCCTTTAGGGCTTGGAATATGTCACTCCAAGCTCTTCTTGCCTTGAAGGTTTGTGTTGAGAAGTCTGTTATGATTCTGATGGGCTTTCCTTTGTGTGTGATTATGTGATTTGTTTCTTTTCTCTAACTGCTTGTAATATTTTGTTCTTCTGTTGAGTTTCTAGAATCTTAACTATTATATGCCTAGGTGTTGTTTTGTTTTTTATCACAGCTAGTTGGAGTCCTATATGCCTCACCTATCTGAATGTCAAGTTCTTTTCCCCTGCTTGGGAAGTTTTCTGCCATTACTTCTGTGAACAGTTTTTTATGTCTTTTGCACTCTCTCCTATTTCTTTATTGACTCTAATCAGTCTTATGGTATTGTTCTTTGCATCATCTAGCAGCTGTTGGATTGATTTCTTGTGATCCCTTACTATTTTTAATAAATTTTTCTTTTCCTGGTCACTAATTGTAATCCTGTCTTCTATATCTGATATTCTGTCCTCACATTGTCTCATTCTGCTGCA
Organism: Heterocephalus glaber; assembly: GCF_000247695.1. The sequence continues at coordinate 1,960,589 of NW_004624883.1, forward strand.
TAAACATTCAATGGATTTTTTAATCTCCTGGATATCTGTTTGCATCTGTTTTATGGATGCCATTTTTTCCTATGGTGGGATTCCATCATGTTCCTCAGCTTCTCTATTTTTTAATTTGTGTCTGCTCTAGAATTATTAGTCATGTCTTCTACTATGGACACAATCTCTGTTGTTATTTGAGAAATTGATTTCATTTTTTCCAGATCCTCTTTCATTGCCAGTTCAGGAAGTCCAGGTGGTTGAGTATCAGATTGTTCCATCTCGTAGCCCCTTGGGGTTGCCTTAGGTGATCTAGAAGTCTGGTTGTTGAGGTGACTTTTTGCTCACCCAGTGGTCTTCAATTCTCAGCAAATCTGAGAGCAGCCTTCTCTCTGCTGCTCAATACTATGCCAATTTTTGGGTTCAGAATAGTGGCCTTCTGGATCTCTTTGCTGGGCTGTTTTCTAGGCATGCCTCTGGCTGGGACCTGCACCTGTGTAGCTGTTGTCTGGGAGGGCCTTTAGCTGGGGACTGTGCACCCAAGTTGCTGGTGTCCGAGCGGGCTTCTGGCTGGGGTCTGTGCAAACATACCAATGGTATGGTGTTTGGCCAGGCCTCTAGTTGATGCTTGCCCACCTGTGTAACTTTTCCAGGTGGGCTTTTGGCTGTGGCCTGGGGGCCAAGCTGCTGGTGTCTGGGTGGGGCCCTGGCTGGGACCTGTGCACCTGAGCCACTCTGGTCCATGTGGGCTTCTCGATGGGGTCTGCAAGCACTTACAAATGGTATCTGGGTGGGCCTCTGCCTCTGTGATAGTCATCTTGCAAAGAACTAAGAAGCCCTTTTATAGGAGCAGGATCCTAAACATGGACTTGATTCCAAGCTGTGCCCCTTGTAATAAAAGATAGATCACATTATCCCCGAGCTTAAGTTTTCTCCTGAATAATAGTATACAGTAGCGTCTTCTCTGCCTCCTGGAAGGCTTCAATAATTATGCATATGAAAGGCAATAGAGAAACAGGGAAGCTTAGAGGTCATCATGGAAAGCTATAGGATAAAGAATATGCCAGCCTAATGATCCTATGGATAACCCTCTTGTGATTTGCTGAGGATATTGATGGCAGAAAAGGGCCACATCCTCTGCACCTAGGCCTAGATTTCCCTGGCCAAGGAATTCTCCTCAGTCCCCTGTTTTCTTCCAGGTTTGATAAACACAAAAACTCAGCTAAACCACAAATGCCCTATTCACCATGTCAGTCCTACTAAGAAAGTTGAAGTTCTATCAATTTCCCCTGCCACACATAGCTACAATACCAGCTTGTATTAATAATTACATGCAGTATGTGTGTCTCGGGTTATAAAAAATGGTGTTTGTGATGCATGCAAAAACTTCAGATAGCCAAAATGGTACAGCTATGGAGATTTTCCAAGGAGAAGATAAACAACAATAACAAAATACTTTCACCATTGGAAATCTGAAGACTGTTATACTGCTTCCTACTGTGGCAAAATAGGGAAATCAAATTCCTGCAATAGCTCCACTAATTGGGACAAACCAGCCAAGTATGGAGAGTCTAATTCCCATAGAAACTCTACTAAAAAGGCACCATCACCTTTTCTAGAAGATCTCTCAATAAAAATAGGCAAAAGTACAGAATCTAGCTCTTTTCATCCTGCCAATACAACTAAAAGCCCCTATTTGCCAAGAATGGGCTGCTCTAGCCCTAGAAAATTCTGCATTAGTTGGATGCCCAAGATTTCTTTCCTGTAACTTAAAAACAGAGCTAATGATAACCCTGAGGGTCATTAACTTCACCTTTCTTGCTTACTACCTGTGACAACTGAAGTCCAGGTATGGGAAGAGAGTTAATCTAAATCACATGACTACCTGATGACTTACCTTAGTGCTCTAAGCTGGGGATACCCTTCCAAACTCCTCACATACCTATAAACAAACAGCAAGATGCTACCCATGCTTTACCCATTCCCCAAGCCCCATCTGCCCTAACTTATTCCTGATTTGGTCCTGCTCCAGTAGCCTTTACTGTTATCATAAACTTGAGCCTGCTGCTGGACCTTTCAAATTGGGGCCTGGAATTTGTCTCTAGCTCACTGTAAATTGGCCTCCCCACTCAGGCCCATACCTTTGACTCCACTGATTCTACCCTCTAAATTCAAAAATTCTCTCTGAGCCATGGCCCAGCCAATTCAAGCCATGGCTGAGTCAGCACTAGCAAAGAGGAGAATCATATAGAGGTAAACTCAAGTCAAATTCTGGTTCTTCAGACCCTAAGAGCAATGAACTTTCTACTATGTGACACTACTTTATCCCTAGTATCTACAATGTTATTATTCCACTTTCTGTTGCAGCCACTAAATCTTAGTCCTTTTCCTTGGTTATATGGAGATAGCTTTCATGTTCCCACATCACCCCTACAAATCCACCTGAGCCTTTGCTCCTGTACATGAGTAAATACAAGCTTTTTGAAATTGATCCCCAATTCAGTTTCCAGGCCTTCACAGGACTCATAAAGTCAATCACCATTCTTTAAAAGAGAAAAGTAAAAGCTACTTTGGCTCTGCCATATCCTTTTCTTTAGACCTTCTGCTTGTATCAATGTGGCCCTGATCATGATCATGTTTTCATCAGTTGCATACCACTTACATCAAATTGTGGCCAACTGAAACCCATGATTATATTTAAAATCAGAATCCTTCCTTAGAGATTGTTTAAATACCAACCAGAGAGCAAAAACTCTTTCTCTTACCTCTAGGGCCTCTAAGCTGGGATTTTGTAAATCCAAGAGTGCCAGAAACAATGTTTTCTATCATATAAAGAAAGTTCTTCTACAATAGGACAGTTTAAAGCCAAGAATAAATGAGCATAGATGAATTTGTGTGTATGTGTGTGTTTGTGCATGTGTCCACATGCACACATGTGTGTACGAGAGGGAGAGAGGGAGTGAGGGAGGAAGAGAGAGAGAGAATGAACTAGCCCATAATAGCATATGAACACACATTCACTTAGTCCCCAGATCAAATCACTGAAGTCTCCTGAGCTGCCTTGGTTCCTACAGTTCTTCCACTGATTCTGGGAGCTAAGTCCAGTATCCTGCCAACAAATTATCTTGAACACATAAGATATGGAGGAAGCGACTTCCTAGCTTACAACCACCTACACTTGTCATTTACAATCTAAATAAGCTTGTCCCTAAATTTCCTAACATCTTCACATGGCAAGCTTCTTCTCATCTTCCTGGACTGCTTTATAGACAGTGTGGAACCCTTCCCTACTCAATGAGATCCAAGACCGGGAAGGTGGACAGAGGAAATGTAAAGAGAAGAGGAACACAATAAAGTTAGAGATAAACCTTCTGTTTACCACGTTGCTGAGCACAATCACTGGCCTTCTCTGAGTTCCTCCCATGATTTTTCCTATTCCATAATGCTCAGATGAGATGTCAGAGGTGTCCATGCATTGTTGCCTTCAAATATCTCTGCCCCAGGTGGCAAGATCTGTGAGAGATGGGTATTTGGATAGAAAAGTAGTCCTTGGAAAAATTATGGGTCTGTGACACAGTCCGAATTTATTTGCTCTCAGGCCCTTTATGATGTCAAGTCAGTCATTGGAAGTGTGAAATAGAACACCATCTGTATTCTACTAGAGAGAATCTAGGAAACTTCAAATAGCATCTCACAAATGTCTTGCACTTTCCCTCTTTAAAAGTACACTATTTCTCTTTTACTTCTCTGTTATCCATTTTTTTATTTTAGATTTTGCAGATTGGGAAGAACATATGATATTTGTCTGAATCTGCCTTCGCTCAAAATGATGGTCTACAGATCCATCCATTTTTCTGAAAATGACAAAATTTCATTCTATTTATGGCTAAATAACACTCCATTGTGTATATATGTCACATTTTCTTTATCTATTCATCTATTATTGATAGGTACCTAGGGTGGTTCCATATCTTGGATATTGCATATTGTATCCCCTTGGTATGCTGACTTTAAGTCCTTTGGATATATACTAAAGAGTGGCATGGCTGGATCAAATTGTAACCTTAGTTTTAGTTATTTGAGGAACTTCCATACTGATTTCCATAGTGGCTGTACAAATTTATATTTCCACCAACAGTATAGAACTGTTCTTTTCCTCCACATCCTCACCAGCATTTCTTGTTTTTTGTATTCTTCATGATAGCTATTCGGACTGCGATAAGATGGAGAGAAAGGGGATATAAAGGTGGATAATAAGGGGATGATATGATCAAAATATATTATGAACATTGAGAATTCCCCTAAAATGTGAAACTAGTAAGGAAAGTAGAGCAAGGAGTATAATGAGGGGATAATTAAAGTATGTTATATGTGTATACAAATCTACCAAAATGAAACCCATTAATCTGTATAAACAATACACACCAACAAAAAGTGTGGGAAAAGTGCTCTGTTCACATGTAAGGAAGGGATTTGACCTAAAGATTAGCAACTAACAAGCCAAAACAAGACAATTTTCAAGCCAGTTATTTATTAAAATGGGCAGGATGGCACAGGAAGATGGTCAATATTACTGTGACTAGAGAACGATATTTCTGGCCTTACTGATCTCAGTGTGGCTAAGATGCTGTTCATCATGCTCCATTACCATTTGTATCTAGAGGAGCTGTGGCCAGTTGTAAACTCACTCAAAAGGGATTATTTGCTCTTAATAACACAGTACTGTTGGATTGAGCTTTGTTCGATTACATACTTGGTCACACACCTTCAGTTCAAGGCATTATAGCAGGGTCTCTTACAAACTCATCTACCAGGAAATCTGGCATTTTCTCCTACACCACTTCTAGAAAATTATTAAGATTTTTATTTTCACACTGAATTTTCACATTCTGTTTTTATTTTAGAAAATGATATTTCTGGAAGCACAAAAGGATGAAGGCATAGGAACAAATTGTCACCTATTTAACACCATTCTTACATATTTATAAATACTTTCTGCATACCAATTGATTACTAATCTTCGGGAGGAAATGCTAACACTCCAGATGGCAATAATCTGAAAGAAGGGGAGCTATTAAATGGCTTCAGATTATGCTGCTGAGCAATAATGAAGAGGAACTTACCACTGACATACAGTCTTAGAGGGAAATAATATTTTGGTAGATTTTTAGCAGTCACCTAAGAAGCCTTTGATGAAGTAGCCTGTTTATCTAGTTACAGATTATTTTAGAGTTTATACTTAGCCCTCAAATCTTTTTCAATAAAAGGCAAAGGAAATCAAGAAGTGGTACTTACTAAATTGGTACTGATCTGGGAATGAGAGCATTCATAACTCCATCAGGGAAAAAGTGTGCAACAAACAGAGAAGAGCTGGGTCTTTGGTTCAGTGCTTTGCTTTAAGCATTATTCTTCATACTATCAGCTCTGTATCACCAAAGCCACTTGAAGAATGGCCTTGACACCACTTTGGTAAATAATTGGCAAAAATAGATTCACACTGAAGTCTTCTGACACTAAAACTTATGGTCTACTACACACCCAAAATATAAGTCAGAGATCTCTGCTCTCAATATAAGATAAAAACTACTCTAAATAGATGTGTAGTCACATTAGAGACTGACAGCACCCAGGTATGTAAAAAAGTATGGGAACCTGTGAGTCTTTGCCAAATAAGTAGTAGAGATACCGCGAACTTCTGGCTTCCTCCTTCCAAGACAGTTCTAACATTAAATACCCCCCAAACAGTATCCCTATAAACCCCCTAAGTGTCTAGAAATGCCAATATTTTAGCAAATAATAGAGTCAGCAATCATAACAACACCACCATCAACAAATCACAGAGATGACATCAAAGATTGAATATTCTGGGTTCTCCATTGATATAGGCAACATGATACAGCAGATCTGAGAGAAACATCCCTATAAGTTAATGTTTCGGCTGGGGCTATTGGATTATAAGCAACTAAAAATGATTTTGGGTAACAAGTTAAAGTAAGAATATGTTGGAAAGCCATGGGGAAGTTCATACGATTACAGGAAATCTAAAGAACCAAGCTTGAAACAGCCAGAACAAGGGAGTCAAGAGGGTCCGTGAACACCCAGTAGTTGCATCCAAGTGTAATGCAACCCCTGGAATTCATTTACTCATCTCATACATATTTACATATTTATAAGTACCTACCATGTGTCAGGTACAGTTCTACATTCTGGGAATCTGTTACAGTTTAGATCTAGAATGTCTCCCCCAAAGACTCATGTGTTCAGAGGTGGGGCTTTTGAAAGGTGATTGGATCATGGGGGTGCTATACTCATCAGTGGATTCAACCACTGAAGGATTCAGAGCTAAAGATGCTGTCAGGAAGTGAGGTTTGGTCAGAAGAGGCAGTCACTGGAGACATGACCTGGAGGGCTATACAGCCAGTACCTTGGTTCACAAAGGTTTTTGTTTGCAACCGATTTGGTTTGCAAATAGAAGCATTTGGCAAAATTTTTTGTTGTTGTTTGAAAACTCTGCTTCAGGTGACAAACATGACCTGGCCATCTTTCCCACACAAACACGAATGTGGCCATCTTTTCCAGAATTATGAAACAGATTAAGTTTTTGAACCGAGGTACCACTGTGTCTCCTTCCCCAGCTCTTCCCTCTGTTTGATGTTTCCTGGCTGCCACCACAGGAACAGCTTCCCTCCCACCCCCCAGACCTTTCAACCATGCTATTTCTGCCTTGGAGCCAGCCAGCCATGGATTGAAAAGGTGAGCAAAAATAAACTTCTCCTCCTTTAAGTTGTGGGTGTTGGATATTTTGTCTCAGCAACAAGAAAGTGACTAAGACACATTCACTTATCCCAGATCTACCACCTAGGAACATAACAGTGAATGAAGCACACAACCTATTGTCATAGGACATTATTCCTGTTGAGAAAATAGATAACAGCACTAATAATGATCATGACAGTAATGACAATAGTTCCTTTTGACTATGACTGGCACTGTTGTATATAGATGTTGTATATAATCATACATTTATTGCACAAATGTTAATAACAAACATAGTATGCCAAGAACTTTCCTAAGTTCTGAAAATACAAGCCTAAAAAAACTGGAAAAAGTCCCTGCCTTCATGCATCTGGCATTGTAATAAAACAATGAATTCAAAACTCTCAAAAATCCAAATCCTAGGAAACAGTGTACAATTGGCCATTCTTAGGTCATGTGCTTGCCTCAAATTTTATCAGGGTAATGAAGGGAAGGACTTTTTCAAAAGGAATCTCACACATCCCATTTTCAAAAATACATCAGGCACCCCAATTTATTGTCCAACCAAGATTGAACACAGTAGATGAAGGGTCCCCAAAAAGAAATCAGGGAGCTGTAAGGAAAGGATGGAAAGGCAATCAAGACATTTCACTCTAACGTATAAGGCATGAGACAATGGAGACTACTTTATCTGGGCCTTACAGATGGGTCAGAACCCTTAGTACAAACACACCCAAAACTAGGTTATGTCTAAACATAAAATAAAATGAAATTTTAGACTGCTTGAACTTGAAACTAGTTCCATGATTTGCAAGGTTAGTTGTAGGACCATAGGCCAATTGTGTAACTCTCAATTTCTCAGTAGCTGCTACTGTGTAGAGCAGGATGCTATCAATAGTCACCTAAGAGTGATATTATGAGGAGAAAATGAGCTACTGTTTGTAACATGCTTAGAATTGTGCCTGAAAGATAGTAATCATTATATGCATGCTTGTTAAGTAAATAAAATAGAGTACTTAAATTCCTTTGTAGCATATTACATAAAAAATAGGTTGCACAATAAGTACACAGTATAATCTTAATTTTTAAAAAAATAACTGTGATAGGATATATATGCAAAAATAGCTATGGTAAACATTCACAGCATTTATCTTTATCTAGGATTGGGGTATATGGATAATCTATTTTCCTTTTGCTCCTCTTTTCTGTATTTTCTAAATTTTCTACTGTCTATCAGTATTATTATTGTAATCTTTAAGGTATTAGACATCTATACATAAATATCACTAAAAGAGATATACTGAAGATGAGGAAGTGACCAACTACAAACATGTCTTAAATTACTTAACAATTTAATGTTACTTAGTAAGTCACATTAATAAGAAACAGGAGAAAAATTTCTGACTCAAAGATAATTACAAAGACTCTGTAGTGATTATCAGGAGGCTAATATTATATTGGAAGAGAAATAGTCATCAAGAGAGACCACGTGTGAATTCTGGGGTCCAACTATGTCCAGCAAAAGAAGGCTACTGAAGCCTATCCTGCTGGACAGGATAAAACCCAAGACTTTTTAAAGAAAAACAGAATTCCAACAACCTATTAGATAATATCAAGTGATTTAATGCACATGTAATTAGAATCACAGAAACAGAAGAGGACAAATTAGATAGATAGATAGATAGATAATTGATAGATGATAGACAGATAAAATAAGTTTACAAATGTGATGAAAACAATGAACTCATAAACACAAAATACTGCATCAATAAATCCCAAACAGAACAACACATTAAAAAAATACATTGCTACATAAAATAATAAAATGCTTAAAATTTAATGATAAAGAAAAAATTTAACAAATACACTTAGAGGATATTTATATCTATGTAATTGTATTACATCCTAAACATTTGAGATAGTGCTTTTTAATTTTTATTTCTTGCTTCATTTATATCACCTATTGCAATACTATGAACCCTGTAATTCAGGTCAAATAAGGGTTTAGAATGTGATTAAAAAGTAATCAATAAACACAGTGGAATTTCAAATAAACAAGTATATTACATACAGAAGAATAAACATAAGATGGCAATAAACTTCTCATCAGAAGTTATACAATCTAGAAAACAATAGTCCAACAACTTTAAAGAGCTGAAGAAACTGTCTGCAGTGGTACCTCCGTTCAAGAACTTAATTCTCTCCATGACTCTGGTCACAAACTGAATTGGGCAAGAACCAAATCAAATTCACTGGTTAGGTTCAATGTTGACCTTATGGGGAAATTTGATTCAGTTCTCATCCAATTTGGTTTGTGACCAAAATTGTGGAAAGAATTAAGTTTACGAACCAAGGTACCATTGTCTTTGGAATTTTATACCTTGGGAAATATTTTTCTGAAATGAATGCAAAATAAAGAATTTTTCATACAAACAAAACCTGACATAATTCATTTTCATTAAATCTGTGCTACAAAAAATGTTAAAGGAATTACCGCAAGCAGGAAGAAAATGATACCAGATGAGAACATGAAGCTATAGAAATAAAAATAAATGGAAAAGTTAAAAAAAAAGACTAAATATTTTTAAATATCTTCACATAATATTCAATTCCTTAAAATGTTAACTAGCTGTTTAAAAAAATAATAATAACCATGCATTCTGTGGTTGATAACAGGTAGAAGAAAAATCTATGAAATTATAGAATGAATGATGGAACAGGAAAATGGAAAAATTGTGTTTTAAGGCTCTTAAAGTTTTTGAAGGTATTGCATATTATGTCAACTGAAGGTAGATCATGACAAGATAAAGATACACAATTGGAAATCTTAAAACAACTAATAATAAGATAAAGCAAAGAAATAGTGCTAAGAAGCCAAGTGTACAGATTAAATGGAGTGCCAATAAAATGCTAAATAATACCAAAAAGGTGGGAAAGGAAAAAAATGAACAAAGAACTTATGAGTAAAACAGAAAATAAACAGAAGTATGTTATATTTACATCAAAACAAGGTAATAATTACATTAAGTGGAAATGAAATTGTATTAGCAGATATTATCACACTGTAAAAATAATAAAATGCTATGCAAAAAAATTCACCTTAAATAAGAAGGCACAGGTTAAAACTAAAGGATGGAAAAAAGGTGGACCAGATCCAAAATGATCATAAGAGAGGTGGACTTACTATGTTACCATCAGAAGAAGAATTCAGAACAAGCAATAATGAGATAGTAAGGAACATGTACATTTTATAATTATAAGAGGGTCAATTCATCAAAAAGACATGATAATTCTAAATGTGTATGAAATCAGTAGTAGAGCTTCAGAGTACATGAAGAAACAACTGATAGAAACAAAATGAAAAGTAGGCAAATGCACAATTACACATGAAGACTTCAATATCGCACCTTAGGAATTGACACAAATATACCCAAAAGTGAGGAATGATATAAAAGAATGAAACAATATGAATTAATTTTATCTAAATGAAATTTATAAACCATCCCATCCATGCACTATAGCACAAAACATATTCTTTGTGAGTTAATATTGGAAATTTCTCTAAGACAGACCATGTGTTGGTCCACAAAACATGTCTTATAATATTTAAAATAATTCACACCATACAAAGAACATTCTTTAGCCACAGTGGAGTTGAATTAGAAATAAATAACAGAAACTTTGGAAAAGTCACAAATATTTGGAAAAGTTCTTTTTAATCAATTAAATGTTATTTTTACTTCTAATCGAGAGAGAGCATTACAGAAAAGATTCACACACACACAGCCACTTAAAACAACTAAAAATCTAGACAAAACATGAAACTAGAGAAATAAGACATTGGACATAGGTAATGAAAACAATTTGCCCCCAAAGTAAGAAAACAAATGAGGTGAGCCCCAAACTCGTCCCGGTCTCATCCTGGGGAACGTTTCCAGCAAAGAGTGGGGGAAACTAAACAGCCTCTTTCAATTAAGAAAAGAGAAATGCAAGTGTGAAGAAATGAAGGTGCCTTTGAGTAGGCAAAAATTGCTCAAATTGGATGCACATATATGATTTATAAAATAATAAATGATAAATGAGACTATAAAAAATTTAACTGTCTTCCCTTCAAAACAAAACATCAATAAAATAAAAACAAAACAAAATAATGGTAGAAGATATTTGGAATATATATATATATATATATCTGACAAAGGATTTGTTTCCAAAATGTTTATACAGTTACAACACAGTAGTAAAATCAAATTACAGAATTAAAACATAGACAAAAGATTGTAATGGACACATCATAGAAGATGACATACATGTGGTCAACAAGCACATGAATGCAGGTACTTAATCACCAGATAAAATTACTCTAGTCATTGGATAAATGCAAATTAAAACCACCTGCAACATATCTAATGACTAACATTAAAAATATTGTTGTATTTTATACCAAGTATTGGCAGGAGAAGGAATGACTGATAGGTGTGTGCAAACACCCCGATGCCCTTCAATCGATGAATGGATAAAGAAAATATGATATGTGTGTGTGTACATGCACATGCATGCACAATGAATATTATTCAACCATAAAGAAATATGAGATTATGTCAATTGCAAGAAAATGGATGGATCTTGAGACCATAATGTTTAGTGAAATAAGTCAGATGCAGAAAATTAAATATTGCATGGTTTCTCTTATATGAGAAACCCAACACATAAACAAAGAGTAAAATAAAGAAGAAATGACAGGAATCAGGGAGGGAAAGTTTCTAGAAACAGGGAAGGGATCAGAGAAGAGAGGGAAGAGAGCAGGGAGGCAAATAAAAGAACCAAATATGGTCAAGAAATGATAGATATATGTACCAGTTCCTTAAGACTACTATGTATCAAAGGAATACACTAGTTTTTAAAAGAACTGTACATAAACACTGTACTCTACTCGATATATTTACTCCCTACATGAGAACAGGTCCAGTGATTTTGATACCACTAATACATGATACCAGAATTGAACAAACAGTTAAATAGAGACATATAGTGGGGGCGGGGGGGGGGCTACGTTTCCCATTGTTGATGTGAGAAGGTAAAAATATGCAAAGGGCGAAGGCTAGAATGATTCGTGTCATATAGAAAGTTGGAAACATCAGAATGAACTCACACTCAGATTGATATATATACAGGTGGTGTGTAGTTTACATCTACCCCCCCCACACACACACACACAATGAGCTCATAGGCTGGGCTTTTGAAAGGTGATTGAATCATGGGTGCTTTGGCTAAGCATAATGTTAGGAGGTGAAGCTTAGTCGGAAGAGGCAGGTAACTTGGGCATGTGACTTAGAAGGGTGCATCTCCCTGCCTGCTCCCTTTCACTCTGCTTCCTGGCCACCTTGACACGAGTAGTTTCCTCTCCTATGCACCTCGGCCATGCTATATTTCCTTTGAGTCAGCAGACTATGGACTGGAAGCATGGACCAAAATAAACCTCTCCTCTCTTTGAGTAGTAGAGGTAGAATATTGTGTCCCAACAATAGGAAAGTGACTAAGACAGATGGCCATATAGAGAAATATGTATAGATGTGTGTATATATGATCAGGCCAGTCTCTACACATATGTTCCTTTGTTCTGTCAGTAGGAAGGCTCTGAAGCAATCAACGATACTCCAGTAACAATGAGCACACTTCGTTCTCAGATCTTGGTCTGTAATACCATTCTGCAATTGAAGGAACCAGGGCTACTTAGAAAAATGGCTGATTCTAGGAATGGTTCTGGATATATACAAGATGAACCTAAAGCATCTTATAACACCGTAACATAAGGAAGTGCTCAAGAAAACTCATACTACTTGTGTAATTTATGCAGATACTTCCTCCTCAAGGAAATGGAGAGTAACTGCCACTCTTTAAAGGCAGCTGGAGGTAGTGACTTCTTTCCAAAGGGTCCAATATGGTAAGGGAAGAACTTCACAAACACTATCTCTACCATGTCAACACCAACAGTGATGAATTGTGACTGAGTGTTCCTTTGCTATGATGTGATAAGAGTGACACTACCCATGTTGTTTTCCCCCAAACCCATAACCTCAGTCTAATCATGAGAAAAACATCAGACAAACCATAATTGAGAGTAATTCTAAACACATACATTGCTCCTTAAAACTGTCATGGTCATCACAAGCAATGAGACTTTTAGTAACTATCACAACCAAGAGGAGCCTAAGGAGATACTATGGTTGAATATAATGTGGTATTTATCTCAGGGCTGAAAAGTGACATTAGGTAAAAATAAAGGAAATTTGAAGTAAGGACCTTAGGAATAAAACCATATTAATCTCAGTTTATTAATTGTGACAAATATACTGCATTAATATAAGATGTTAATAATAGGGGAAACTGGATTTTGGATACACAAGAACTCTGTAAAAACTTTTTTGCATTTTTTCCCCAAAATTTCTAAAAATATTCTAAAATTTTTTCTTAAAAAAATCTGGTACCTAGTTTTTCCCAGTCCCAAGAGTCCTGGAACAGCACCTAAGCCTGAATACACTAAGATACTATCTAGGCAAGTTCTAGGACCTACAGCATATTGACAATGTCCATTGGCCCAAATTTAATCTGAAATAATCGTATTTCTTCAACCAATATTGTTCCTCTGTTTATAAGATAAATGGGTGGAATGAAACAAAATACAATTTTCATATTGTCCTAGATTAAACAGCACTGTTCAAAAGTACTTTGAGTGGTGAAAAAAATGTTCTCCATCTATATGATACAATACAATAGCCACTAATGACATGTTGTTCTCGAGCCACATAAAGTGGCTAATGTGACTGAGCAAGTAAAATTTTAATTAATTCAAATTTAAATAGCAATATGGGACTAGTAGCTCCCATATTGGACAGCACTGCTCTATAAAAACAGAAATAGGGTCCTAAGAGATTTCTTAATGTCCTTTTTTAAATATGTACTAATTTTTCTCATTCCAAAGTTTCCTTCCTACAACTGGGAGTCTCCTATTTGCAGTGAGTCCCTTTTACAACAGTGCCAACACTACTCCACTCCACAAACTGGCAAGGGAAGGATCTGGCATCCACCCTCAGCCTCCCCCACCTGCAATGTCTGCTGCTGGCTGCAGAAAGCAACCATTGCACCCTCAGAGAAAAGTGTTTCCTCTGAGTCCCAGCCTCCCCACCTTCTGGAATATTTTAGTTCAGTCCAATGCTAATTTTTCAACTGCTCTCTCTGGAGTTAATTCCAAACTCCTAGAGAAGAAAGGAAAGCAGGTTCTCCTGGTGGAAGGCTGCAGGTGTTCTGTTATTTGTCTCCATTTAAAAAAAAAACAAAAAACCTCCCCAACCCTCTAGCATATCCACGAATTTCTACAATGCTGCACAGCTAATGACTACATTAACCATTTGGAAGGTCTGCATTATCGTATTGCTGATAGCTCCTTGGCAGAATACAATTATACTCTAGATTGGTTAGGCTGTCTGGGTGATGGGAAGAAATAAATATTCTGGAGGGGCAGTGGAGATTGAGCTTTATCACATACAACTCCCCTGACTGTCAGCACTACATGCTGAATATTGAGAATGAAAAACAAAGGTGAGATTGTAGACATACTGATGCCATGCTGGGACTACACACCTTATTATTTACACTCTATGTGGAAGTTCAGCTGTCTTTGCTTTTTTGTAGGTGCAGGGTTTGTGCAGTTTTAATGATGCAAAGAGGTGGGGAGAGGAAGGATTTTAAAAAATGCATCAGCAGCTTCAGCAGTCAGAGCTGTTCCAGGCTTATTTCACTGATCAGGAAAAATCCTAGGTTATTGTGAACAATTAGCAGAAGATACAAAACCAAAATTAACATTTGAATTAGATACTCTAAATTGTGAACTGTTTCAGTCGAGCCTCTCTTCCTCAGTTTCACCATATCCCTAGAACCTAGTTCAGGAGGGCCTATAGCTTCAGGATTTTGTGATTGTTAAACAGCTTCATTAAGATATAATTTACACATGGGGTGGGGGAGGTAGCTCAGTGGTGCTGTGCTTGCCTGGCAAGAACAAAGTCCTGAGTTCAATTCCCAGGTACCGAGGGGAAAAAAAAGATATTATTTACACACTATAAAACCCATTTTGAATGCAGACTTCAATGATTTTTAGTAAATGTATGTTTGTCCAAACATCACCACATGTTTACCACATTTTTGGAACATTGCTTTCACTACAAAGAAATCCTGGTACCATTCAGTTACTATATATTTCCCTGGACCTTTCCCAAAATTTAAGCAACCACTAATCTACTTTCTGTTTTGATGCATTTAGCTGTTCTGGATATTTAGTATAAATGCAATCATGCAATATATGTAGTCCTTTTTGACTGGCTTCTTTATTACCATAATGTTGTGAAGGCTCATCTTTCTTGTAGTGTGTTTCCATACTTCATTTCTTTTTATGGGAAAATAATATTCTATTGTATGGACAGACCACATTTCCTTTGTCCATTTGTCAGTTGATAGACATTTAGGTTGTTTTTGGGCCAGGAATTTAGCTCAATGGTGCCGCCGCCTGCCTCACAAGTGCAAGGTCCTGAGTTCGACCCCCGGTACCAAAAAAAAACGACATTTAGATTGTTTTTACTTTCTTTTATCAGTAATACTGATATAAACATTTGTGCTGGGATTTTGACAAGGACTAAATTGAATCTATAGGTCAATTTGGAAAGAATTGCCAGTTTGGGGAGAAATGAACGTGAGTTGTTTCTCCATTTATTTAATGTTCTTTATTATCTGTGAGCAGTGTTTTGTATCTTCCAGTGTATACTGCAGTTCTTCCACTTCTAGCTTTAAATTTATTCTTAAGATTTTATTCTTGGGCTGGGGATTTAGCTCAGTGGTTTCGCTGCCTGCTGTGCAAGTGCAGGGACCCAAGTTCGATCCCCAGTACCAAAAAAAAAAAAAGACTTTATTCTTTTGATGACATTATGAATGAGATATTTTATTTTATTTTTTGATTGCTCATTGATACAATATAGAAACACAACTGATAATTTTTATCTTGCTGAACTCTTTTATTTGTTGTAATATTTTATGTATATATGTATTTTGTAGGGTATTCTGCATAATCAAGTCATCTGTAAATAATCATATTTTTATTTCTTCCTTTCCTTTTCTGTCTTTTTCTTACTCAGACTGGCTAGAATGTCCAGCACAGTGTTCAATAAAAGTAGAAGAGCAGATAGACATCCTTTCTTTATTCCCATATTTTTCCTGACATGCAAGGAAAAAACAATTGAAACAATTGGTCTTCACTGTAAGTATAGTGTTAGCTGAGGGTTTTTCATCAAAGTTCTCTTTTATTCTTCATTTATTGAGAATTTCAGCCATCACCAAATGTTATGTTTTGTTAAATGATATTTTCTTCTATGAACATGATACTGTGAGTTTTGTTCTTTGTTCCATTAATACAGTAATTTACATCGATTAGGTAATTAACCAGCCTTGTATTCCTGGCATGGATCCCACTTGGTCATGGTGTTATACTGCTTTTCTATATGGTAGGATTAATTTCCTAATATCATCTTAAAGATTTGCATCAATTGGGCTACCGAGGGCTATCAGTCAATAGTTTTCTTATAATTCATTTGTCTGGCTTTGGTGTAAGACAAAACTAGATTTATAGAATAAGTTGATAAGTCTTCCCTCCTACTTTGGGGGAAGAAAGTTTTTTAAATCATCTTTAGATATTATCTTGGATTCATTAGTGGAACCACCTAGGCCTCCTGAACTTACTGTGTGGGATTTTGAGAATATTGATTTGATCTTTCTACTTATTAAAGGCTTATGCACATTTTTTCTCCTCTTGAATCAGTTTTTATAACACATCTTTCTAGTAATTTTCTCATTTCATCTAAAGGATATAATTTGTCATCATAATTATTTGTAGTGTGCCTCAGCACTCTCGATTTCTGCAAGATCGAGTTTGATGTCTTCTGACTCATTCCTTTTTTTTACTTTAAAAAAATCAATAGTAAATGTAGTGCATAATGTTTACATTCCTTATGGGAACTGGTACATGTGCATAATACATCTTAATTCCCTTTATTTTCCCCTCCTTTTCCCTCCCCTCTTTCCCCCCTCCATCCATCTCTTGATCTCCTTCCTTTCTTTGTACTGATTTTAGTCTTTTGAATCTTTTCTTTTTATGAATTTGTCTATCTAAAGGTTTTTCAGTATTATTGATCTTTTCAGAGAAACAAGTTTGGGTTTTGTCAATTATTTCTCTATTTGTCTATATTATATTTAATTTCCAATCTTTTTCGTCTTTTGTTTTTTGTTTTCGGTTTTTGGTTTTTGGTTTGTTTGTTTTGTTTGTTTTGTTTTGTTTGAGACAGGGTCTTGCTGCATTGTTCAGATTAGCCTTGAACTCACTATGTAGCTGATGCTGGTCTACAACTCACAGTAATCCTCTTGCCTTGACCTCCCCAGTGTTGGGATTACAGTCATGTGCCGCCATGCCCAGCTATTTAATTTCCCCTCTTAACCTTATAATTTCTTTCTTTCTGCAGGATTTAGAATTAGTTTATTCTTCTAGTTTTTAGGGTAGGTTATTGAGATCTTCTTTTCTGGCTAGACTTTTTATTCTATAAATTTCTCTGTAAGCACTGTTTCACTCTATTCTCATATATTTTCTTATGTTATGTCTTGTTTTCATTTATCTGAACATTTATCTTCCTTCTTTGTAGTTTTTTTTGAGCCATGCATTATTTAAAGTGTATTGTTTAATATCTAAGCATTTACAGATTTCCAAAATTTTATTCTGTTAATGATTTCTAACTTATTTTTTTTATTGATTTCTAACTTAAACCCGTTGTTGTCAGGGAACATACTTTCCATGATTTCGATCATTTTAAATTTCTGAATTTTATCTTACTCCCTAAAATATGGGTTATACTGGAGAACATCCCATGTGCACTGAAAAGAATGTATGTGCTTCTGCTGTTGAGTGAAACGTGTTCCATGAATGTCTCCACATTGGTGCATGGGGTTGTTATAGCCTTATGTATCCTTACTGACTTTTATCTAGTTGGCCTAAGGGCTCCCCACTTACCTAAGGATTATGACTTACCTCTATGGACTCTCATGTACAGATACTTTCTCCAAAATTCATCACAAAAGAGCCCAGAATGGGTGGTGTTGTGACTATTTTTACACATAATAAAATTAAGGATAAGGGTAAATTTGCTTCATAAAGGCAGTCATAAGAACTGGCAGAGCTAAGATTTGAACTGTCATCCACTAATCATTCTGCCTGGTCACGTGGTCCATCCTGCACTGCTTCCATGTTTGTGAACTGACTGACATGTAGGGAATTCCATTTGATTGTGAAGTACTGGAATATTCAGTACTAAAGAGGTGCTGGAAGAGCATCCGTGAGTATCTTCTCACTAAGAGTAAGAATGGTAAAACTAGACAGAGAACACCACCTTTTTCAAAAATCCCAGCAAGTTTTCCTTAATTTATTGACAGTGGCCATTATTTTTAAATAAGACTAAATATGCCAGTTGCACTTTTTCCAGATATGAACCTGGAGAAGAATTTGGCCAACTAATCCAGATCTAGAGAAGCTCAGGGGAGAAGGGGTTATGGGGTGCTGGGTTCTATCATTCTCACGGTGTGCTAGTTAATTTTATATAGCAGCTTGGCTAGGCTATGGTGCCTAGTTGTTTGGTCAGATGCCAGTCTAGATATTGCTATAAAGTTATTCTTTTAGGCCTAACATTTTAAAAAGCAGACTTTCAGTAAAGGATATCACCCTCCATAATGTATAGGTCTTACCCAATCAGTTGAAGGCCCTAAGAGAAAAATACCAAGGTCCCCTGAGGAAGAAGAATTTGCCACCAGACTGCCTTTGGATTCAGGTTGCAGGGTCAACTCTTCCCTGGGTTTCAAGTCTACTCGCTATCATGGGATCCAATTCCTTAAACTAAACCCTTTCTCCTCTCTCCTCTTTCTTTCCTCCTCTCTCTTGTCTGCTTTCTCCTCTTCCCCCCTCTCTCCTGGAGCTCTAGAGAACCCTGACTAACTAATGCACAGGGATCCACACAAGAATAAAAATGCAGGCCTACATATCTAATCTAAATATTTTAAATTTTGCTAAATATTTAAAATTTGTATATCAGGCTACCAAACAGTTCTATTCTTTTACCTCAACAAATATACTGGCAAACCTAGGTTCAAATTAAAATCTTCAGATGCCTTCAAATTCTTCACCTAAATTTAGTGACAGTGAGAGGCCCAGCCCATCCATCTCTCTTCTCTTCCTCCACCTGTGAGGTAAGAGGTCTTACACATGTTTAGGTGGCGCCCCAGTCCATGCTTCTAAATTCTGTCCAAACTCTCCACAAGGAACAAAGAGTTGCTTTCTAGACACCCTTCAAGTACCCAGGAAGACAGACCCAGGAAAGGAGCCTGCAAAGGTTGTGGAAATGGGCTTGTGACCATTTAGGCAGTGAGTTCCAGCTTCCCAGACACCCTTTTTAGGTCTAGAAAGGAGCCAGCATCTCTATGTTGGCACATTTCCTTGACTCCACTGTCTCCTCTTCAATATGAGGCCCTCTTGAGCACAGGGAGGGTTTTCTCTCCATGAATAAAAGCATGGTACTAAGCCTACCAAGTCCTCAGTGGGCAAAGGTATAGGAAAACAAATGTCCAGTGGCCCCAAAGTCTTGCCCACAGGAAACACTGATCTTCCAAGGGCTCCTTTCCAATCCTAAAAGCATAAATGGGCAACCTAGGCAGCTTGTGCCAAGGGGACACAAATTAAACCATTCCTGGTGAAGCAAAGAATGTGAACCAACTTAAGAGGGAATGATTCATTTTGGGGCCTTGCAAACCTGGCCTATTAGCTACCTCCATTTTCTTATCTTCTATTTCCCCAATAAAATTATAACTTGCATCCCAACAGCTTCTTCTGTAGACCTATATTTGAACACTGCTGTATACCAAGTCCTTAGGGCTGGCTCAATGGAGAGCCTATCCTGAGTCAGTCTTCCTGGCTCAAGGTTCTTCTCACTGGTTGTATTCAAAGGCAATTCCCATTTGCATAGTTTGTGAACATCAAGACCAATGCATAGTAGCTGTTTTTTGAGTGCTATAGGTGCCCTGAAGTCCCGCCTAGCCTAAAAATCCCAGCACATTCCCACCTTCACAATGAGCTGCCACATTTGAGTGGAGCTAACAACTCTATTCATGCATGGGCAGGTGGCTGATAGAGAGGTAGTTCAATGCAGGAAGGCATTCAGCTCTGGACTGCCCATGAATGAGTCTGCTTACATGTTGTAATTCCCTTGATGCAGATGGGACATCTGACACTCACTAACTCAACACCATGGGCTGGCCCAGGGCTCAGGGCCAACTCAGCAGCAGCAATCTGTCATCTATCACACACCTTCTTGTGTTGCCTTTCTTGGATTGGCTGGAGTTTCTGAGCCATGCCCCAGTAACTATTTCAAACATTCTCATGGATGCGGAATTCTGCTGTGGTGGAAGCTTACAGAGAACAGATGCATTTAGGAGAGTGATGGCAACCAAGTTCTTTTGGGCATACCAACACTAGGCAGCAGAGTAGAGGCAAGCACAAAGTGGAAAAATTTTGAAAAACAGGAAATAGAGTTGATCCATGCACAATGATGTGTACAGGTACTTTCAGGAGCAAAGAAAAAGCTCCCAGCTCCTCACTTCTGTATTATGTGCATCTATATTACAGAGACAGAGACAGAAATAGAATTGAACCTGTGATTATGAAAACCAAGAGAATAAGAATGTGTTGGTCCATAGCCTCTCAGGGAATATCTGCTAGTGTCCCATTCGTGGCACTGATTTCCCCTCTTCATTGGAATCCTGTGATTTCTAATATTCCATACTATGAATATGACCAAGCTCTTTTTTTTTCTTTTTTCACCATTAAGTTTATTGGTACATTTTAGATATAAAATACAGTTACATTCATCATTGGGATCTTGT
>NW_004624883.1:1983235-2061030 GCF_000247695.1 Heterocephalus glaber
TGTTTTCCTTTAGGGCTTGAAATACATCACTCCAAGCTCTTCTAGCCTTGAGGGTTTGTCTTGAGAAGTCTGCTGTGATTCTGATGGGCTTTCCTTTGTATGTGATTTGTTTTTCTTTCACTACTTGCAGAATTTTGTTCTTCTGTTGGGTTTCTGGAATCTTAACTATTATATGCTGATGTGTAAATATTTTTTTATCAAGGCTAGTTGGTGTCCTATATGCCTCACTTATCTGAATGTCAAGTTCTTTTCCCCTGCTTTGGAAGTTTTCTGCCATCACTTCTGTGAGCAGTTTTTTTATGTCATCTGCTCTCTCTCCTGTTTCTTCATTGACTCTGATCAGTCTTGTGTTACTCTTCTTCGCATCGTCTAGTAGCTACTGGATTGATTTCTCATGTTCCCTAACATTTTAAAGCGGTTTTTCTTTTCCTGGTCACTAATAGCAATCTTATCTTCTATGTCTGAAATTCTGCCCTCACATTGGCTCATTCTGCTGTGTAAGCTTTCAATGGAGTTTTTAATCTCCTAGAAATCTGTTTGTATCTGTTTTACAGATTCCATTTGTTTCCTATGTTGAGATTCCATCATGTTCCTCAGTTCCTCTATTTTTTCATCTGTGTCTTCTCTAGATTTATTAATCATGTCTTGCACTATGGGCACAATCTTTGCTGTTATCTGAGAAATTATTTCTGATTTTATTTTTTCCAGATCCTCTTTTGTTGCCCGTTCTGGGAGTCCAGGTGGTTGCGTATCAGAGTGTTCCATCTCGTTTCCCTTTGTGGTTAGGCTTAGGTGATCTGGAAGTCTGGTCTTGAGACTTGTTTACGTGTCTTCTCATTTTGAGGGGGTGGGTGTTGCTGGTGCCAGTGCAGCTCACCTCCTGTGCACTGGGGGAGGGGATCTGACCAAGCTCTTAACATCCTAATTTTGGTTTTCTTCAGTGTTCTGTTCACTACCTTTCTTTTTTTCTTTAGCTCCATGTTTCAAAATGTGGTAGCGTATAGTGTAGAAAGGAGGTCATTTGCACCAAATTAGTTTTTTAAACTGCTTATTCATTTAATACTTCCTGAGGTTACACTTTGTACTAAGCTTTTTTTTCTTAAATTCTTTAATTGGTACATTTTAGATTTACAATACATTTATATTTCTCATTGGGAACTTGTACCTGTACATGATGCATCTTGGCTCTTATTTTTACCCCATTCCTAGCCCTCCCTTCACCCCCTCCACCCTTCCCTATTTACATAGACTTTATTTCCATTTTTTCCATTTCTCATCATTTTTCCTTTCCCTTCTTTCCTTTCCCCTGCCCCTCTCACTACCTCTACCCCTTTGGACCTTTTCTTCCTATTTTACATTATCGATTATTCATTCAAATCTTTGGTACATTTCAGGTATACAATATAATGACATTCATCATTGGAAATTTGTACTAAGCTTTTTGCAAGATGTTGTGATTATCCTGATGAATGGAACAAGAATGGTTTCTGGTCTCTCAGGAAGGATGAGTCCAGTTAAACAATAATGGTGCCCATGAAGTCAAAGTGACAAAATGGTAATTAAGTGGGGGCAGAAAAATCATCTCTCAAGAGAAATCTTTTTATCTAAGAATTTAATGATGAGAAACAGGGAGGCATGTGAAGACCTGGCCAGGGTGGGGGATGGGGTATCATACCAGGCAGAGAGAGCACTAGATAAAAATGCTCTGAAGCAGAAATGAGCTTGGGTTGTCTAAGGAGCAACAGGAAAAATATGAAAAGTAGAGATGAAATTGGAGAGGTGAGTGGAAATGGATCACCAAGGGCATGGTAGTCCATGGTAACATTAAGACTTTATTGCAAGTAAAATTAAAACTCGCCAGAGAGTTTTAAGAATCCAACCTTTTTCTGATAACAACACCTCATTTTCCTTATTGGAAATATCGTCTTTCCCTTTTGGACATGGTCTGGTGGGACTATCAGTCTAGTTGCTCTGCCAGATCCTAGGCAAGGCACAAGATTAAATCAACAGGATTTACTCTCACTAAACATTTTCCTTTGGAGTTCATGGCAGCTTTATTGAGATATGAGTCGCATATCATAATATACCGTACACTTTGTCCAATTTCAGTGGAAAATTCAATGTTTTAGCATATTCACAGATATGGGTATTAATCGCCTTAGTCTATTTTAGAACATTTCATCACCTATGAAAAACTGAACCCTTTAGCCATTACCCCTGAACTGTCTTCCATCCCCTCCCTCTAATTCTAACCACCACTAATCTACTTCTGTCTCTATAGTTGTTATGATATATGTCTAGATGTCCCCCCCAAAGTTTCATGCAGTCATAGGTGGCTGAATCTAGAGTGTGTGATGCTAGGATTAAGGGCATGTGATTACTAAACCACTACATCTGAGTGATTGGTTTGGCACCACCCTAATCCCGGTAGTCTGAATAAGATAAAAGGGACAGGAAGACACTGTTAAGGTCCCTTGCTGCTTTTGCTGTCTTTCACCACCATGAACTGTTGCCCCTAGCCACCCTGCCTTGGAGCCAGTCAATTATGGCCTGGAGCCTCTATGAACTGTAAGTCATTTAAACCCCTTCCCCTTTAACTTTGGGTGTCAGGTATTTTGTCTCAGCAACAAGAGAAAAGTACCTAAGACAATATTCTTCCATTTTCTAGATGTTAAATATAAAAGAAATTATATATCACGTGGTCTCTTTTGACTAGTTTCTTACACTTGATAATGTTTTCAAGGGCCATCTATATTGTACCATATATCATTACATCACTGCTTATTATGGATGAATAATAATACATTGTGTGTATGTACCAATTTTTTTATCCATTAGTCTCTTTTTTATTAAATTTTTTGGTACATTTTAGGTATACAATATAATGACATTCATCACTGGAAATTTGCACCTTTACATAATCTCTCTCAGTTCTTATTTTTTATCCATCATTCTCTTGATGAACTTTGGATTATCCCTGCTTTTGATTGCTATGAATAATGCTGCTGTGAACATTTGAGTACATATTTTCAATCCTCTTGAGTAGATACTTACATCTTGAAAAGTCATATGACCTACTATGTCATATGGCCACTCTGTGTGTAATATTTTGACGAACTTTCAAATTGTCTTCACAGTGGTTTTACCAACTTACCTTACCAAGAGCAGTGCATGAGGGTTCTAATATCTCTATATCCTCGCCAACACTGCTGCTATCATCTGAATGTTTGTGTCCCTCTAAAATAAATATGCCTAAATCTATTCACTAATGTAATGATATTAGAAGGTGAGGCATTTCAGAGTTGGCTAACTCATAAGAGCTCCACCTTCATGAATAGGATTAGTGTGTTTATGAAAGAGACCAGCTAGCTGCTTCCCCCATGTGAAGACAAAGCAAGAAGGCACTGTCTGAATCCAAGAGCAAGCCCTCATCAGACACTGAGCCTGTAGGTGCTTTGATCTTGAATTTCTCAGCCTCTGGAGTTGTGAGGAATATATTTGTTTTTTGTAAGTTACCCAGTCTAAAATATTTCATTATAGAATCTTGAACAGACTAAGACAACTTATGCTCCTTTTTAAAAATCAAGGCCATCCTAGTGGGTATGAAGGGATATATAATTATGGTTTTGATTTGTATTTCTCTGAAGGATAATTATATTGAGCATCCTTCCATGTGTTTACTTACTTTATGTATCTTTTTGGATAAATGTCCGTTCCAGTCCTTATTTGTCTTTTTATAGTTTGGTTGAAATTCTAGTTTAGATTAATACCAACTTTTGGGCTTCATCAGAAACTGTTTCTATTGATTGATTTTATTCTTGTGTACAGGATATGCTTCCTTGGGTTTTTTAATTTTTATTGAAAAGTAGACAGTAAAAACATTGTAATGTAGCCATCCTGGAAATCAGGTCCTCCTCACTTCCTTGGGGTTGTTAGTTTGTTTTTTCCCTTGGGGTTTGTTGTTGCTGATGCTTACTGTATTTGGTGTTTACTTGTTTAATGACTTTTCTAAATAATGTAAATGAGTATCTATTTTCATGTAAAGCCACAAAGTATTTTTCCTTCAACTCAATGGTCAACTAAATTAGGACAGAAGTTTCCTTAAGTATAAGGAAAACAGAAGTTTTCCTTAAGGGTAAAGTTCCACCACAAATTCCTTAGCAAAAATGTAGCTTATTCTGGATTGTTCCTGTTATAGCTTATATCTTGATGTCCACCTCCCAAGCCTCATGTGCTCCATAGATGGGGTATTTGAGGAGGTGGCTAGACCATGGGTGTGTGATAACTGGATTTCTTCACTGATTTATTTACTGTGATGGAATTACTAAAGATGGAAGCCCCACCCTGGGTGTGGATGGCACCAGTCAATAAGCTTGTAACCTGGATGGAAAAAAAAGGAAAGAAGGAAAGCAGGCTTCCTGCTTCCTTTCTTCCTTCCTGCCATGGACTGTTTCTCCTCTGCCATACCCCTCTGCCCTGCTTCCCTGCTTTGGAACCAGCCAACTATGGCTGAAACCTCTTCAGACGAGAGCTAAAATAACCCTTTCCTCCCTTAACTTGTGGGTGTCAGGTATTTTGTCTTGGCAACAAGAAAGTAACTAAGATGGTGCCTGTAGAATCAAATAACCATTATTTTAGTCCTTAAAAGTGCTGTCAATAACTTTTATTAGGACAAATTTTGAATCCTTTCTGAGGTTATTTAGTTGCTTGCTGCATAGTTTGAAAGAAAGCAAACACCATTATGAAGTAGGTGGCATAGAGGTAGTTTCATACTCTACCTTCTTTTAGAGAATGGCCTTGTCACCCATCATACATTACATCTCACTCCATTTATGTTCTGATGTTAACTCCCCGCACCATGTCACACACCTACACGCAAACAGAAACACCAAGCCCTTTTTCCTCCTTACCTACAGATTAAAATGTGAGAAATAAAAAAAATTATATTCAGTGCTCATCCTGCCCTAGTCCTTATCCTCAGTGACTAACTGTAAACCTGCCAATGTGGCTGCCAACTCTCCAGGACCTCACCTCTTCACCTTGCTCTGTTCTCACATACCTATCTCTTCATTTTCTACCTTCTTTCCTCATGAATAGACAACTTGCAGATATATACACACACAGACACACACACACACACACCTTCTGGAATAAGGGTCTCTTCAAAATGTGTTGATTTTACTTTTATTACCATTATGTATGTTTTACAATGGTCCTGTATCTTGCAAGAGTGTTGGTTTGCAGAGTCTCAGGCAGAGCAGGAGGATCTTGGTGTTAGCTTCTATTTGAGCTTTGCTAATGGTCGAAACTTCTTGGCCCTTTTCACTCTCTTCACCTTTCTTGGAATTGCTGTACTAGTACTAGATGATTTTTTTGTGTGAACTCTCATGAAGCAGTCTTTTTATTTGCTTCTGTATTTTCTTCACCTGGAAGGACAACAAGGTGATCCTAGAATGACATTGGCTTCAAGGAAGAACATGGGGACTGAATCAGATGGGAGGAGTCTTCAAGAGATGGGATGTGGTATAATGAGGATGCTTGTGCAAGACAAGGAAAGGGTAGGAGATATGGAGGAGGAAGAATCAAGGGGTGAGAAGAGAAAGAACATGAATGAGGTAGTTTCACCTTGCTCTCACTTCTGGGCTTGGGTTGGTAGCGATTCTTCCTCTTCTTCTTCCCTTTTGCATTTTGCCTGAATTGTTTTGTCTCCGATATTGGCTGTTCCATAACTCTTCCATGTCCCACTGGTTTCCTGGTAACTGTAACCATGTTGAAACCTCCCAATGGTCTTCTTGGGAGCTCCTAAATACCCTTTAAACTGCCCTTCACCAGGACAACTAGGAGCCACACCCTTCCGCTTTGTTTGTTCATCCAGGCACTTCTCCCAGCCAGTAGGGATTAATGTGGGCCTTCAGCATCACAAAGCACCACTCCTGGCTCCTCCTCAAGTGTGGAGATGCTGGAATACCAAGACACTCCAGTTGGATTGAGTGGGAAAAAGGAAGAAGAGAGTCAGAAAAATTGATAAATTTACATCACAGTCAAAACATTGTAGTTGACCAGACATAATCAAGAAAACAAAGAGACAATGCACAGAATGGGAGAAAATTGTGCACATCATATATCTGTATGGGAAATTTATGTAGAATATATAAAGAACCCTGACAACTCAATAATAAAAAGACAGCCCAATTGAAAATTGAGCAAAGAATATGAAAGATATTTCTCCAAAGATCTACAAAGGGCCAATAATACATATAACTATAATAAGCTTCATTAAACATTAAGGAAAACCACAATGAGATATCACTTCATATCCAGATGCATAGTAATAACAAAAAGCAGATATTCACAAAAATTGATGAGGCTATGAAAAATTAGGGCCCTCATACCCTGTTTGTGGGAATGTAAAATGATACAGCCGCTTTGAAAATGGTCCAGCAATTTCCTTAAAAGCTATACACAGAGTTACTATAAGACCCTGGAACTTCACTCCTGGGTATATCCCTAAGAGATGTAGAAACTGTATCCACCCAAAAGCTTGTTTACTAATGTTCATAGAAGCATTGTTCATAATAGCCAAAAAGTAGAAAGAACCCAAATGTCCATAAACTATAGAATGGAAAATAAGCTGTGGTATATGCATAAAATGGAATATCTTTATCATATGAAGAAGGGAAATACTGATGTATGCTACAGTATTCATGAACCTGGAAAAGATTATGTTAAGTGAACAAAAAATAATGCCTGATTCTACTATCAGCAAATGTGCAGACACAGAAAAGAAATTACTAGGAGCTTAAGGCTGGGTGTGGAATGGGGAAATTAGGAGGTGATGACTCAGGGTATAGGTTTTTATTTTCTCAGAGTAATTAAAGTATTCTAAAATTGATTGCAAAATTCTGTGATCATAGTGAAAGCCATTGAATTATCCACTTTAAATGGGTGAATTGAATAGTATATTAATTATATATGAATATATAATGAATAGTATATGAGTTACATACTATTCATATACTATTAAATATATATGAATAGAACCACAATAAAGCCATTAAAAATGAATAAGAAGTGTTCTCCCAAATATAGTTGAATAGCTAGTGTTTTAGAGTCAGACAAGCCTGAGTTTGAGTACCAACTCTGTCACACACACACGCTGCATGACTTTGGGCACTTCATTTTCCCTTTCCAGGGCTGTTTTTTCACTGCATAATGGAGTTAATGATGGTAGCTACTTTATAAGGATATTGTAAAGGCAGTGTGGAGTTGTGATTTAATTGGTACAGAGTTTCTATTTTGCAAGATGATAAATTTCCAGAGATCCTTTGCACGACTATATGAACATAGTTAACACTATTGAACTTTATACTTAGAAATAGCTATGACTATAAATTTTATGTTCTGTGTTTTTATCAGAATTCACAAAATGAAAATACAATATTGGTAATGCTTTAAAAGAAAATAAACGTGTCTTTACCGTCTAGTCACAAGTGCTTAGAAGATCTGGCAGCCACAAGACAATGGTTAGAAACACAGCTCCGAAAGTCTGTCACTTCTGTCACTCCTAGCTCCAATATTAGGGTGCAGGGTCTTTGCTCAGTCCAACACAGTGGGTCTCCATATTGGTTGCATACTGGAACCACCAGAAGAAAGTTCAAAATTACTGACAGCTGAGCCGCAACCCTAGGCACTCTGGCCTACTTTGTCTGAGGTGTGACATGGCAAGTAGAATGTAAAAAATGTGATTCTAAGGCGTAGCCAAAATGGAGGGCCACTGAAACAGAGATTCAAAGTGGGTGTGCTGGTCTCCTTGTAGTTTTTTAATGGAATTTCTATCAAAAGGGACTGAAATGAGTGGTATGTTTTAAGGAAATGAAATAAAGTAAATTGTGGGAATGAAGAGGAAGTAGAATCAACTGAGGTTAGTGATGATTGGGGTGGAGAGGAGTTAAGGGTAACTTACAGGGTCCACAGTTGAGGAAGACTGGAGAAAGGAACTGTATTTGCAGGGGAATAGCATGGATTCCATTTAGCAGATATATAAAGCTTGAGATGCCTATAAGAAGTCCATGTAAAGATTATAAGTAGGGAGTTGGAGGTGGTCTGAAGCTTGAGGAGAGGTTCACTGTACAGGTAAATGCATATATCATTTACGTCTATAGGGATGAAGAGAATCACCATGGGAGAAAATATACAATGAGAAAAAGAAGAGGGCTCAGAACTTAACTTCTTGAGCACTCCAATACTGGCTTAGGAAACTGAAAAAAAAGATTTTAAAATGGTAAAAATAATACAGCTAATATTTATTAGGCACCTAATTTTATGAAGCATTGTTCTAAAGGTTTTACTTGTTTTAACACATTTAGTTTTCATAACACCTATGAGTTAGGTTATTGTGATAACATGTCTAACTCCATTTATTTTTGACCTCTGACATCTTTCAAGACCATTTTTCCTCCTTTCCTTTTGCCCAATATCTGAGCAAATTGGATGCTCTGTCCTTTGGCCCAAATAGAAATTTCAAACCACGAATGGCCTCTTTGTCTCTCTCTCCCTCTCTCTCCCTCTCTCTCTCTCTCTCTCTCTCTCTCTTTCTCTCACTCTGTCTCCACTCCAACCAAAATAAGAACCTTAAGCTTCCCACTAACACCTTACTCCCAACTCATTCTAGATTGAATCTGAGCCCTTCTCCTTTGCTATTTACTAGGAGAGTAATGGACTGCATCTGTTTCCTATGGCTGCTGTAAATTATCACAAAACTGGTGGCTTCAACAACAGAAATTTATTTCCTTACAGTTGTGAAAGCCAGGAGCTCAAAATTAGTTTTGCCTGTCTGAGACCAAGATGTAGGTAGCACCACACCTCATCAGGAGGTTCTAGCAAGTAATCCATTCCTTGTCTCTTTCAGCCCCTGATGGTTGTCGATGTTACTTGGTTTGTGGCCACATCACTTCAGTATTCAAATCTCTATCAGCTCATCTTTATATTGCCTTTTGCTCTGTGTGCCTCTGTGTGCCTCTGTGTGTGTGTGTGTGTGTGTGTGTGTGTGTGTGTGTGTGTGTGTGATCTTCTTCTGCCTCCCTCCTATAAGCTTACATGTGATTGCATTTCTGGCTGACCCATATAATCCAGGATAATCTCTCCATTGCAAGATCCTTATGTAAAGGCTCTATTTTCAAATAAGGCAACATTTTCAGTTTCAAGGGATTATGGTCAGGTATTTCTGGAAGGAGGCTCTATTTCGTTCTACCACAGCATCCATTGCGCCTATTTTTCACGTGGTCCATGAATTCCAAGGAGCTGGAACTGCCTAGTGTCCAGCAGAGAACACTGGGCACTGAAATAAAACAACAATATCATTCTCAATTCACAGAAGATGGAACCGAGGGAATACTCAAGGTTAAGAAATGGGGGAACGATGTGTTTATTTTTGTTTTATTTCAACAAGACCACTCACTCATTTCCTGAAAAACTCTTGGATCATTAACAGCCAACAGGCAAGAAGTTAAAGGGCTGTCTGCAGTGCAGTGAGCCAGCTTAGAAGTTTTGAGGGAAAATAAATTTTAAAACATGTCAAAACTTAAAAGAGCATTCCAATTTGTAACTGCAGAATTAACTGATTGTAGTGTTAAGCAGAACAAATCCTCTGAATGCATGCAGGTAGCTAGCATTCTGCAAAGTGTCTGCAAAGTTTGACTGGGTTTTCAGCTCTCTTTATATAGAGTTAGGCTACAGTTGTTCTACACCATCCATACTTTTGAGAAACAGGAGCTATTCCTCATACATGACATACCTTGACAGTAGTTCCTCTGAAGTCTTGTTCTTTGTAATTATCAAACTTACTCTGACATTCTGTTCTTTATAATTCTTTATTAGCACCTCCTACAGTTTCCCCTGACAGCTTACCTGGCACATATGATTATTCAAATTCTTCAACATTCCTCAGGGAGTTGAGATGAAGGTCAGTTACCCCACAGAAGTCAGAAGACTGAGTTCACAGCTGGTTCTGCCACTAACTTGCTATGTCACACGGGGTGAATCCTTTCTTCTATCTAGGCTTAGGTTTTGCATCTGAAAAATTAGGAAAGTATATGTCCCTGTTCAAAAGCACATGATGATCCTTTATGGCGACTAAAGTGCGCTGGACTTGCTCTGGAGAGAGATGATTATAAACAATCTTCACGATCTTAAAGGAAAGCCAAGCATGCCTCACAAACCACAGAACCACTGACCCACATACAAAGCTGCTGCTTGTGCTTCGTGTCAAGTTGGTCCTGAATTCTACTACGTGGCATTAGGCAAGGACAAGCAGTCATTCTTCGGAATGACTGTAACAGATCTCATCTTGGCAATTACTGTAGGTGGAAATGAGATAATTCTTTCATGATGAACAAAAGCTTCTATGCCTTTTCCAAGCACTGGAAAACTGCCTAGATTGACACACCAAACCACACTGATGGAAGAGCTTGGAATGTCTAATTTGAAAAACAGGCAAATGATGATACAATGAGGACCTCTGCCTCCTTTCTTCTCCATCTCTTTTTCTTTACTCTGCTTGTTTCGCTCTTTTCTCTGGAAACTTGACTGTAATCACTTTTATTGGATTTAAGCAAGTGCCAAATTAATGAGCCAAAGAGTCCAGCCAAATAACCAGCTTAATGTGTTTCTGGAGCAAAGAGCCATCAAAGAGGGCCACTATTCCACACGGGTTAGCCCACCTCCCTCTAGTATAGGACAGTGGAGCCAGCGTGGGCTTCGGGCCCGATAACATTGAGCTAGAATCACAGCATTACTTCCTAACTGTGACTTTGGGGCCTCCGTTTCCTCATTTAGAAAATCAGTCTCATAATAGGTACTCACTGTGTTAAGTGGTTTTTTTACAGATTATTTCATATGATCCTCACAGCAACTTCCAAGGTTAGTGTCCTCTGCTTTTTTGGGTACATAATAGTTGCTAAGGAAATTTGTAGCCAGTTATTACTGTGTGCAAAGCTTTATGTGAGGTACTGTTGAGGAAATCAAGAAATATTTATTCATCGAGTATAAATTGAACACGTCATGTATTTATTGAAAAAGTAGAAGGGGAATGTTCAAAAGAAGTACATGGTTCAGCTTCTGGATCTTGACTGGCTCTCTTCTATCAGGAAGAGTTTGAGTGAGGTTGGATTAAACACCCCTCCTGGTTAGATAAACAAGAGTCAAGGGGTTGAGAATATAAACCAAATTCAAAACAGCCCAGATTTGGGACATTCAAGCAGTCTCTGCAAGAGAATGCAGGAGCTTGCATTCCACTCCTACCAGCTCTTCATAGAATGGTCTCCCTCAGGTTGGCCTCAATCCACTGAGCATTTCTCCCCTCTCACCGTCTGTCACACATGCTCCTTGCAGTTTGCCATCCCCTGCTCTTTGATCTTCTTGGGCTTCTTCTCGTTCTGCCCTCAATTTGGCAAATGTATATGCTTGTCAAAACTAAGCTCGTCCTACAAGTTTGAGTGGTCCCTCTGGGGATGATACCAGCACTGGAAGTTGAGGCTGATTTTCTATGGCAGGTGGTAAAAATAGCAGATCTTTAATATAATAAAAGCTGATCACAGTCATTCAATCTCTATTAAAAGCATCACAAATACATAGTCGATATTCAAAATAAAAATAAGAGTGATGTTTATGTAGTATGTATAAACCAATTGTGAACATAAGTCAATTAATAACATGTTAGTATTATCCACCAGATGTGAGCTTGTTGCCAGAGGCTAATATTTATAACCTTATCTATCCATATTACACACATACCCTGCAGCACAGATTAACACAAAAACACTTTTGAATTGCATGTTGATGCATGATTTATAGATTTATATATGAAGAAAATACAATTAATGACAGACTAAAATATGGTACTGTATTAGTCTGTTCTGTTACTATAATTAAATACTAGAGGATGGGTTCTTCATGAAGAAAATAGGTTTATGTGGGTCAAAGCTTTGGAGGCCAGAAGTCCAAGACTAGCCTCTACTGATCATCAATTTGGCCTCTACTGGGTATTAATTTTTTAGGTTATTTGGTGCCTCTTCCATTTTATAGTATTTTGTTGAATAAATAATGGGGAAATAAAGGAAAACTCAACTAATATAAAAGGCATTATGGACAAAAAAATCACTATTTGGCAAATATTACAACAATGACTATTTCAAGAAAAATCATTTATAGATACTAAAATTATTGGATAAAATTATTATGAGAAACAAGATATTTGCATAGCCTCAAAATCTATCCACACAAGATACTTACAATTAACAAGTATAAATAGTACTTTTACAGTGGAGAAAGCTCACAATGGCAAAAGTTTAACATCATCCATACCAGGACATAAGAACATCGTGAACCCCCCAATAGGATCCCCAGCATCTCTTCTCTAAAATCGTTTCCAAAATTGCAATCTCAGAATTTCATTATAAGAAGACCTCACTCTCAAATTGAACAACATTCCACAAAATGAACAGTTCTGATCAAAATTTGAGAACCTCTCAAAATAAAGACTAAGAAACTGTCCCAAGAAAATGTTCAAATGAGAGGGGAACAAGGGGGGGGTGGTGGAGAAAAGAAGAATATAAGAGAAAAAAGAGAATGGAAAGAAAATAGAAACAAAACTTTTGTAAATAAGGAGAGGAAGAGGAATCAAAGGGGGGGGGTGGGAAAAAAAGAAGCAGCAAGATATATCACATACAGGTACAAATCCTCTATGATGAATGTTATCATTATGTATATCTAAAATGTACCAATAAAAGTTTTGCTTCAAAAAAAAGAAACTGTCCCAGATTATAGATATCTAAGAAGATACAACAACTAAATGCTATGTGAAGTCACGGATTGGACCCTGGACCAAAAAACATTATATTCATAGAATAATTGATAAAATCTATGAAGTGTCTGTACATTTATTAATAGTATTTCATCAATGTCAATTTCTTGATTTTGATATTTACACAAAAAGATTTAGGGTATATGAGAAGTCATTGAAGTACTTTGTGAATTTTTGGAAATCTGAAATTACTTCAAAATCAAAAGTTAAATAAAAATAAATTTTAAAAACAAAAAAATTATAAAAATAAATTATACATTATACAATAGAATTTTATACAAATATTAAAATTGTGATTTTCTTAAAGAAATAAGTAATTCCCACCAGGAAAATTCTAACAATACTAAATTCTCACACTATAAATTATATTACATCTCATATATACTCTATTACATATGTGCATATAAATTTTATGTTCCATATGTTCCCAACTTTATATAATATCTCCATTGATATATGTATGACAAAATGAGTAAAAGAAATTAGGTAATGAAAACTAGAGGACAAAATTATCATATTTGTAGATACTATCACATTCTTCCTCTATTTTGAAAATTAAAGAGAATGAACCACAAAAACTATTAAGAAAATTCACTTAGGTGGTTACAAAATAAATGTACAGGATTTAGAGTAGTCTGTCTGCCAACAAGAACACGTTAGCATACATAATCTTAAAAGGAGATCCCGTTCACAAGCAAAATCTATAGAGAACTAGGAATAAAGTTCCATTTTAGAGGAATTTGAAATCCAAGCTAGTGAGGAGTTTGGATGGAGCTAGTAAGATTGGTTAAATATAAGGTAAAAATGCAATTAATTATCTTGCACCATATGCCAGTATATATACCACAGAAATTCAAAAGCTAAATATTAAAGATTTAACCATTGGGAGAAAATAAGCTAGACATCATATAGGTGAATATTTTATCTCAAGGGAAGAATAATAATTCTTTTTTAAAGCTATCCTTACAAACTGTCATTCTAGGTGTACATACTTGTGGGGCACTGTGATAATTCAATATACACGTATAAGGTGTAATGATCAAATAGGGTTAGATAGCACAATTCATTAAGTATAAATGAGGGTGAATGTATAAAGAAAAATTCCTACACCTTGTTTATGTACAGATTTTAAATTTATTTATTTCAACAAGACCCTAAATAAGAATGAATCAAAAATGAAAAGACTGGAAAAAGTTCTAGTATATGTTACAGGCAAGGATCAGTGCTTTAATGTGTGAAGAGTTCTTAC
Organism: Heterocephalus glaber; assembly: GCF_000247695.1. The sequence continues at coordinate 1,997,344 of NW_004624883.1, forward strand.
AAATAAGCAGGAAAAAAAGATCTCAACAGACCCCAGAATGCATGTAAAATAGTATTTTAGTTCTATAAAGTTGTCAAAAATAAGGAATTATAATACATGAGGTGGGTAAGGATACAAAGATAAGGATACTCCCATAATATATTGTGGGTAATGATATAAATTAGTGCGATTTTTTAGAAGTGCAATATAATAAGAGCCTTAAAGAAATTCTTTAACTTTGACTTAGCACTTCTCATTCCCCTAGAGATATTTCAGAACTGTTTCCAAGAAAGCATGTAAAATATACAGCAGTACTTATATGAGCAAAATATTGAAAATAGTACAAATGGCCAACATTAAAGAAACTGTTAAATAAATCCTACTCTATTGGGCCGGAGATTTAGCTCAGTGGTTCTGTCGCCTGCCTTGCAAGCGCAAGGATCCGCGTTCGATCCCCGGTACCAAAAAAAAAAAAAAAAAAAAAAAAATCCTACTCTATTATACTACATCGCCATCAAGAATCATGTGACAAGGGAAAAGGAAAGAAGGAAAAAGAAAAAATATGAGAAAAGGAAAAAATAGAAACAAAGTCTTTGTAAATAGGGAAGGGTGGAGGGGGTGAAGGGAGAGCAGGGGAAGGGGGAAAAAGGATACATCATGTAAAGGTACAAGAGCCCAATGATGAATGTAACTGTATTGTATACCTAAAATGTACCAATAAACTTAATGGAAAAAAAAAAAAGAATCACGTCACAATTAACAAGAAAAATAATTATGAAATACAGTAAAATACAATATAGTGTGATATGATAAAAATTATGTTACAATTTAAATGTTTAAAATATATTTATTTAAAATATATAAATACCCTCACCATTTGTCTTATTTCAAGTATAACAAAAAGGCCTATTTTAAATATATTGGAACCTCTCCAAGAGCAAAAATTAAAATTGAAATACTGCAAAATTTTAACAAAAATTCAATTATATCATTTGAAACTGTGTGTGTGTTTCATGATTTATTCAATAAATATTTACGAGGCACCCATTATTTCAAGCACTCTGATAGGCTCTGGGGATACAACTGAGAACAAGAATACAAATCTCTCTTCATGGCATTTACACTCTGGTACTCCAGATGTGTTCAACACTAAATACAAAAATATGTAATTACAGATTTCAATAAGTACTGTGAAGAAATATCAGGTTACCACTATAGTACATAATGAGCTACTATTTTTTTTGGAGGATGAGTGCAATGGGCAGAACATACAAAATAAATTGTTTTCCAAAATATTAAAAATAATTACTATTTTAATAGGCTCATTAATAATTCTTTTGGTTCAAATATGAAGTGTCCTCCAAAGACTCGTGTATTAAAGACTTAATCCCCAATGCAGAAATGTTGAGGGGACCTAGAGAGTTACTGAATCATGAGAATGTTAACTTCATCAATGGCTTAATCCATTGATGAATTCATAGCTGACCCTTGACTTACAAACTGAATTTGTTTGCTAGGGCTGGTTGCAACGCAAGTTGGTTGTAAGTCAAGATTATTTTTCTCATAAGAAATAATGGAAATATCCATAATGCATTCCAAACCTCCCGAAGCACCTCTTAACTAACCTTTTCATAGTAAAAAGGGTCATCTGATGTGCATAATTTACCAGAAACACCAATAATTTTCCTAGTGTATTCACCAAAAGTTATAAAATGTGCCTAGTTTATCAGAAACAACAATTTCATGCCGTACTCACCATTCAAGTTGACGTCTTTGGCTTGCAGGAAGGGAGGATGAAATGGAAGGTGGTTATTGTTTGGAAGGAGCGTCCCCTTCCATAAGAACATCAGGAATCTGGCTCTCTGGTGTCCTTTCTCTCCTTGGGAGAGTCTGTAGTCCACTAGAGTCTGCTTCTTGCTCACTAGGTCTCATCCTTTTCAGAACTAAAAACTCGTCTAAGGTTGTCTGTTTGTGTCTTTTCTTTAGCACTGTTCTGTAGTATGACATGACACTGTCATTACGCAAGTGAATGCAATGATTGGCTTTCTCTCTGTCTGGGTGGGTCTTCTCTACAAATGTTTGTAGCTCTGTCCATTTCTTCAGGATTTCCTTCATTTCACAAGAACTTTGCTGCACTGATTGCTTTTTGTTTTGTTTTGTTTTGTTGTACCGGGGATTGAACTCAGGACCTTGCTCTTCCAAGGCAGGTGAGAGCGCCACTGAGCTAAATCCCTGGCCCCCTGCACTGACTGCTGATACTCCCCCTCCTCTTCAGAAAGCTCCTCAGCTGCCATTCTCTGTTGCTCAGCCAGGAGTTGCTGAAGTTCCGCTGCAGACAATTCCTGAGTGTTCCTCCACCAGTTCCTCAACATCGCCACTGTCTACCTGCAAGCCTATGGACTCTGCTATAGTGACAGTGTCATCAACCACAGAGTCAACTGAAGGCTCAGGCTCCTCTACACAGCCTTCAAAGTCTCTCTCCTGTATAAGTTTAGGCCACACTTTCTTCAAGGCAGATCTCAGTGTCCTTAGAGACATTGGCCCAGGATTTCTCAATTAACCCCATACAGGAAAGACCGGCATTCAGGTCATAACTCAAGACTTTAGTTGTAAGTTAAAATTAAAATTCCGGTCTTAACCCAAGTTGTTCATATGTTAGGCCAGTTGTAACTCGAGGGTCCACTGTATTTGTAGATGGGAACTAATGGGAGTTTCTTCCACTAGGTCCCTGGGAGCATGCCTTTGAAGGCTTTATGCTGTCCTCTGCCCCTTCCTCTCTCTCAGGCTCTTCCTCTCCTTTCTGCTTCCCAGTTGCCATGGAGTGCGCAGCTTTCCTCTGTCATGTCTGTCTGTCCTAATGTTTATGTCTTGCAGCCAACTGACCGTGTATGAATCCTCTGAAACTGGGAGCTAAATTAAACGTCTCTTCCTTTAAGTTATGGGTGTCAGGTGTTTTCTCCCTGCAATGCAAAGCTGACTAACACGTTGATTGTTAGCAATTTTTCCTTTTTTACCACTTGTGCTATATTCTCCAAACTTTTCAGCAATGAACATGTGCTATGATTTGAGTGTGTCTCCCAAATTCATGTGTTGGAAACTCAATCCACAATGCAACAGTATAGGTGGAATATGGGGGCATACTGGAAAGTATTTAGGTCATGAGGGTGCTGCCTTCTTGAATATATTAATGTTAATATAAAAAGACAAGTTTGGCTCCCTTACGTTTATTTGCTCCTTCTGTTACTTTAGGAAGTAGTGTTCCTCTCCTATGGAGGACACAAGATCCTGATACCTTCATCATGTACTTCCCAACCTCAGAACTGTGAGAAAATAAATGTCTTGTCTTTATAAATTACCCACTACATGGTATTCTATTTTAGCACCACAAATGGACAACGACAATATCTGTAATCATATACATAAACAGTAAATATAAAAGAAAAACATAACAAAAATAAAATGGACATTTTAAATATTCCTCTTTAGATTGCTAAGCCTTGAAGTCATATTAAGAAGGGCAAGCTGACCCTTAGTGGCCATGTGTTCACTTCATCCCTGTGGCCTGATGAAGCAGCCACCAGCACAAAGGGACACCATCAATTGCCTTGTCCAATCACTCTCCTTCAAGTCTTCTGGTCACTTCATTTTTTATTTATTTATTTTATTTTTTGGGTACTGGGGATCGAATTCAGGTCCTTGTGCTTGCGCAGCAGGCGGTGAAACCACTGAGCTAAATCCTCAGCCCTTCTTGTCACTTTTTATCAAATCAGAAATACCTCCACCACTGGCTTATCTCAAAAGCAAGAATAGAGTCTACTTTGAATATACTGGAAACCTGCTAAGAGCAAAACTTTTAAAATACAATTGAAATGCTTTAATAGTAACAAAAATAAAATTCAATAGTATGATTTGAAATTAGCCTTGAATTAAACTCCAATTTGATGAAAAAGGTACTGGAATGATTTATATACATCACAATCTTTCTATGTTTAGAGAATGTAGGCTCAAATGAGAAATCTGATAGATGATGGAAAGAAAAGAGTAGTTAATGTCAGACAAAAACAATGAAAATGTACTGTAGAAAAGTCAATGCAAAAATATAGTTTAGGACCATTTATCTTAATCTCAGATTGGAAAATTCTGAATGAGCAAGGGACCAAAACTAAGAAGGATTTCAATTGACTTCTATTAAGCGTAGCAGTAATAACAGGACTAGTCCCATATATTCTGGTTCTCCTCTTCTGGGCACACACGTGGTAGGATTGAGATTTTCCAACCAGTGTGGGGAAACTAATTTCACACTTCCCACTTGAGTTGGCTGAGTCCTTGCTTTGGCCAATAAAGTGTGCAAGAAACGAAGGAGTCCCCAATGCCACTGTGGCCATGGCTGCCTAGAGAAAGACTGAGGGTCTAGCAGTATGAGTTAACAGTGAGCAGAGTTCCTGAGACCTGAGTTGGGCATGCAGGGGCAATAAATATGTTTCTCTGCTAAGCCACTGAGATTTAGGGGTTATTTGTAACTACAGCAAAGGCTAACCCCTACTGACCCATGCTGTTATTAGCCCCAACCATCAGCTGTCCTTGATCAAATTTACCTAAACCTCTATTTCTAGTAATAGAAAGTTTTGTTGCTGGCATCTACCTAGTTACAAAAAAGAGACTGTTCAGCATTTCAGAGGATGGGGAGACAGAATAGCTCAAAAAGAGTAGCATAAGCTTTTTGAGTTAAAGAAAATCAGAAAAGTATCCAGGCGCTGACCACTATTACCTCTGCATCGTGAGCAAGTCATTAACTTCTCTGAACACCAATTTTCTTTCACCTGTAAGTTGTATAATATCAGCAACAATTTGTCGGGGTTATTCTGAGGATAAGAAAAGACAATGCATATAAAGCATTTGACAGAGTGGCTCAAAGACAGTGAGCATTCAGTAAATGAATATCATCATCATCACCATTATTTCTCAGTGTGTATTTACAATCTTACTTTTGAAATACCATAAGGTCAATAACTTGCCAACCTTATGGCACCCCACATATCAGAGGTAAGTATTTTGTGCTTGCGTATGTGTCATATATCTTGATTCCTCTGTCCCTTCTTAATGGAAGAAAATAGTGTTTGCAGAAATCAAATACCAGCCTTAACTTGTACATATACCCAAGATCATGTAAGTCATTACAATGTGCTTTTGAGAGTTGCCACTTCACTGCTCTATAAAAAGCTTCCTGGAAAAGTATTAACAGATGGCCTCTTATTCTCTGAGACTGTTAGTAGCACACCAGATGGCAACCCAAATGAGAAGATTCAACTGAAATTCTCCAAACCAAAAGAAATGTGACACTAGCTTTTTAATAAGAATACAGCATTAGAGGTAGCAAAGAAATGATCAACTAAGATGAAAACTCATTTTCTTGCCTTATTTCAATGTGAAATCCAGTCTTCATTGTCTTACCGCCTGGCCCGATAGTTTCTATAATAAATGCTAGAAATGATTTGCCCAACACAAACCGAAATTTTCTTCAAAATGACTGACAGATTTATGAAGTGTAAGGCTAGTCCAAAGAATGAAAATACAATGCAGAGCCCCAGGGACCCATGCTCTGTGCCACGGACACTCCTTTCTCTCCAGGACCAGTCATTAGTTTGCAACATTTTGCTGTTATTGTTAGAAATATTAGACCTTGGCTCAACTGTCAAACTTTTGACAGGGAGGTAATAACTGTTCTAAGATACTCATCATCCTTCCAAATATATGACTTATCTATGGGTGAACACAAGTGTAGACTGGGCAGGGTTTCCCCTCCAAGGCTTTACTGCAATACAAATTCTTTATCAGGCGCTTTTGCATTTTGAAGAAATCTTCCCCCATTAGGGTTCAGAAAAGACGAATGAAGTATGCATGTCTTGGTGGAAGATATCCTTTTGCCATCTTAGGCTACATGCGTACATGGGGATGGTTTTGCATATCAGAGAATCCCCCTTTATAAATGTTTCAAGAAGATCATGGACACCTCCTAGCCCGGCATTGGCATTAGCTACCCCATTCTGCAAACTACCTTGGATTTTCAAATATAGACCCAAGTGGCCACATGGTACATATGAACTGCGGCAAAGTGGATGGCAGTATGGTCTGAGGTATAAACATACGATATTAAAACATGTGTATATACTGTTTGAATCAGTCACTTGCGGAAAATGGTGAATCACTGCCTCCCTGACTATCCAAGGCCCTTAAAGAGAGTTAAACCTGAAAAATTCTTAGCCTGGACCACTGCTATCCTCTCTTGTCTAAGTACAGCTCTAATGCAGGCTGGGGTAAACACAAAAGAAGTGTGACGGCTACAAAGCTCATTGAATGTATAGGAGCTCATTGCAGTTTTCTCGTGAGCTGTTGAGACAATTAATTTCAGAAAAAAAAACTATGTATTTAGTCCATCCTCTACTCTTGTGGATCCTCCATACCTGTGGAGCCATGCCTGTGGGGATCCATTAATTGGAGGAGACAGACAGGTTCTAGAGCTCAAGGCAACAGGTATTATCTAAAGAAAGAATGCGTTGATCAAAGGGGCTGAACAGCACAGGAAACAGTTCAAAGAAGCACAAATTGCCATGTGTGTCTAAAGGCGAGAGATCCTGGATCTGGGTTAATGAGGAGAGAAACTTTGCTTGAAGACAGAGACAGAACCCTGGGATTCCTCCATAGTAGAGTAAAAACTTCCTATCCATAGGCCACACACTTCTCTAAGAAATATTTGGCTAAATGATTCTGCTTCCCAGGTCTCTGGAAAGTAGACACAAAACCATTCTGGATGCTGGAAAGAAGGAATTCCCACAATAAATTCTTTACCTTCTTGCCTTATACAAGTACAATACATCGCTGTCTGGTGCTTCTGGCAGACTGAGTCTATCCTCATTTCTTGTATCCTGACACAGTTCAAAACTGGGAACTAGAACCAAGAACTGAAATTCTTAACCTGGGGTTCATGGTCCTTTAGGGCATATCTTTAGAAGTTCAAGGAGCTTCCCTAAATCATAGGTATAAAAGTGAGTACATGCGCATATGAGTATACAGGGATGTAGAGCAAAAACGGTATGTTCTTTGAGATCCTTAACGTAGTCTATAACTCAAAAAAAAAGTGAAAAATCACTTCTCTGGAATGTGGAGACCTAACCAAGAAGCTGCTCTTGAGAAACCCACTTACCACCAACCATCACACGCACATGGCACTTATGGACCTAGGTAGCATTGTTGCACCTCCTCCCCAAATTGCAACAATACCTAAACTGTGCTAATCATAAGTATTCCTATTGTGTCTAAAACTTGTCAGGAACAATTTTACCACTTCCCTCAGTTATTTATCTCCTTTTATTAGCTACCAATTCCTAGCTCCACAGATAAGATTGTGGTTTTTGTACTGCTAAGTCTTAGAGTAATTGGCTCATACTTCAAGAATTAAAAGAGAGGTCTAGTGGCAAACTAGTTCTGTTCAACACAAAAATGTCTGAGCTTTCTTTACTATACAATGCATTGGGACTCAAGAAGCAACATTAATCTCATAATAATTAACTGAAAACACAATTGCCAATTAACAGAATAGGACAATGTATGAATTTGCAAACTACACAGATGTCCTCTCAGACAAAGAAAGCAATTCTGTAAAGTCAAACAGACTGATAATAACATCACATATTTATCACAGTGGTGGATGCAGACAAAAATCCCACAGAGAAAGCCTTCCTCTTGGTTTCAGGATTGGCTGCAATCCAAAATTCACAGACTATAAACAGTGAAAAACTTTCCATGGAGAAAAGTTAGGGATAGAACTCACTTGGGGTCCCTAACTTTCTGAGGAAGTGCTCAACCCATAAGTCAAAGTAACATTTTCATCAGCCCAAGGTGGCAGGCAGGATAAATGACCTGGCCATGAATGCACACGTTGAGAAGAAACTGTGCAAGAGGCCCTCCGGAAATACCTGTGGAATGCTGACTCCTATTCCAACAGACCTGTGTTGGAGAGGAAAGCCCCACTGAAGGTGTTACACCACAGTGGGAAGCTAAGCTCCTCCAACTCTGCCTCACTCCAGTGAAACACAACCACTTCATTGTTGACTTTCTGTTGAAACAAGTTTCTGCTTTCACCAGCAGCCTAATTTGCAGTGCGCGCTGGCTGGGCTTTTGTGTTATGTAAAGTTGAGGTTGAAGATGGCCCTAAGTCAGGTCCTAGTGGTAAAGCCTAATGCCGCCCTGGTCCAGGAGATTACAATTTTCTCTGTGATTACTGCTGCTCCAGGTGAGCAGATGTCCACATATTTTACACTCTATTTTTCTGAGGTGTTGACGTTTTCCAGCTTTTGAAGATGTAAATTTGTGATGTGTGAAATGAAAAGAAAAGTACAGTACCAGCTTCTTTGAAAATCTGAAAGAAAAAAAAACATTAAAAACATTCTTTCTCCTTGAGGTCATTGGGTTGAATCCACCTTGGGCTGGTTGTTACCAAACCACATGACTGAGACTTAATTTCTAAATATCAAAGTTTCAGAGCATTGAGAGAAGAGAGAGAAAGTGGTGCCGAGTGAAGACAGGGAGAAAAACAAGTTAATCAGACATCTCGGCAGCTGGTTCAGTTGGGGTCCAGGCCCCCCAAAAAGGAGTTAATTGTTGCCAGGAGGCTCATAATAATGGTCTCAAACCACTAGAAGCTTGTGCGAATGAAATCTCCTTATTCTTTTTTCAACTAAAAAATACTGCAGACTGGTCTTGAATAAAGAAGAAGGATTCATCCTCTCCTGTCCAGTGGACCATAGCCAGACTCGGCATGAGAGCCTTTTTGGGGCTCTGGTCTCTGAGACTAAAGTGGAGAGTACAGAGTTGGAGGTGATGATGGGTGATGTGACTCCCAGAACCCATAGAACCATACAGTTAGGGCTCAAAGTGTCCTGAAACATAGATGTCACCCCACGAAAAGAAGTAGTGCTTGGAAATTTCATAAACATTTTAAAATCCCTAATAGAAGCTTTTCTGTGAGCAGTGATAGATAAAGAAGACCAAAACCACATGGGCCTACAGATGCTGGATAATGAGTAAGACTCCTGCCCACACACTAGTTTCTCAGTACCTCCACCAGAGTTACAGATGGCCACATATTCTGGAACAGTCATTGAAACCACATAGTAAGTTAACACACGTGCAGAGGCCAAAGAGCTACCAGCTATGTAAAGTGACTAACACAGTACAGGAAGTCAACACATGGTGGGTATTGCTATTATGACATAGTTGTTTGAAACTGAACAAATTTTACCACTGGACTGTGCTCCCTAGACTTCTTAGTATGTCCTACTATACAAAGCACAGTTCCTGAAATATAGCATCAATGTAGTCAGTGATCGGCAAATGTTTTTCAATGAATGAATGGAAAAGCACAATATAAATATAACATGAAAAGAATGTTCTTTCATTCCCTACATTAAATCAATACTGTTACATTTACCTCTTGTAATTTTAAAAGCCATTTCTTATCAATGCCACTGCTCTATTCTCAAGGCTAGCCTGGACTCTACAAAAGTTTCCTAACTGGTCTCTCTTCCACGCATCTCAATTTCTCTCCTAATTTATGTCCCACTTGGTAGGGAAAGGGATCTATTTAAAATTCATATCCACTCATCATGTTGATCTCCTCCTTAAAAGACCAAAATGGATCCATTGCACTTAAGATAAAAATCAAGCTCTTTACCACAGTGTTCCAAACTAAAGATGGGTGTAAATTTTTTGCTATCCCTTCCTTCCTCCAATTCCTCATTAAGAAGTGGTATGTAGCCACCCTCACTGTGAGTCTAGGATGGCTTACTGACTTGCTGAACTAATAGAATGTGGCAGATGTTATGTTTGGAGACTTCCAAGGCTAAATCACCTTTTGCTCAGCTTTCTTAGAGAACTCTCTCCAGGGCCACCAGCTGTCATGTAAAAAGGCCAAATGCTCTGAGATAGCTGTACTGAAGGATGAAATGCCATATGAAGAGAGAGGTCAAAAACCACTGAAGCTTCAGATATGTGTAGAAAGAAACCAACTAGAAGGGCTTCCCAGTATGGCTGTCCCCTGACCCAGATGTGCACAGACAATTCTCCATCATCTCTGCAATATGAGGGTGTCTCTTGGTGTAAAAGAGACAACCTATGGGGTTGTGGGGGGTTGCAAAGAGGTGATTTGGTCTTTGAAGGTAATGTAAGGATGATGGGAGGGGTGAAGGAGCTGGGTTCGTCTATTGTTAGAAAGCTTCTGAGTTCCTCTCTGTCTCTGGCCACCGATATATGGCTCCTTCCCTTCACATTCATTCTTCAAACAACTTCCATCCTAATTTTCAGATTCTACACCTGCAAATTTATCTACAGGACAAAATTTCCAAAATTAATGCACAGTGTGCTTTCCTGGTCATTCTCAGTTGTGTACGAAGTTGCAGAAAGTTTGTCATGCCAGGAATGGTTGTGCACACCTGTAATCCCAACACTCTGGGAGGCTAAGGCAGGAAGATCACAAATTCAAGCCCATCCTGGGCAAGTTAGCTACTTAGCAAGACCCTGTCTCAAAATTTTCAAAAAGAGCTGGGGATGTAGCTCAATGTGGAGGCTCTAGGTTCAATCCCCAGAAAAGAAAAGGAAAAAAAGAATACAACTAGAAAGTAGATCATCCAGATCCAGCCCTCCCCCACCAACATAAGGCTACCTGGATCAGAGGCCAACCACCAAACCACCCTTCCCAGCCTCCTGACTGTAAGCAAAATGACATGGCTACTTTAAGTCACTGTTTGTTATGCACAGATGGATAACTGCAACTTATGGCCCACAAGATCATACATCACTCAGCCCCTCATTCTTTTCTCCAGACTTGTTTCAGGACACTCTTTTATCGTTTTGCATTCAGCCTTTTTGACCACCCATGATAGCTTTTGTCTCTAAGCTTTTCACACACAATGTCTCACAATTACAAAACCACTACCAGCTTTCTTCATTTGACTAGCTTGTCCTCCAGGTCTTAAGATATCATCCCAGGAAAGTTCTCCTTAAATCCCTCAATTGTGTCAGATTCCTACAAAGATCACTTGCCACACTATCTTGTCATCTTTTATGGGTCTGCCTTCTGCTTTGGGCTGAAGTTTTCCACTACAAAAAAAATTGTCCATCAACCCAACACCCAATATATTGGTGAACACATGGAGATCCTCAATAAATATTAGATGGTTAGTTGATCTGTTAAATGAATGCCTGTATTGATGCATGATACAAAAATAGTGAAACAAATGTCAGATGCCAGCATCTAATCTGACCTCACTGAAAACTTACTTGTGGACCTATAGGAAATAATTAATCTTCTCATAGCAACAGCACTTTAATGTATATAAGTCACTATCTCATCCATCATTTCATTCCCCTTACCCTCATCTCTTTAGATCTTCTCTCTTCCAAGTGGAAATAATACTTATAACTTATTTAAGAGATGAAAATAATGTCATAGACCTAATACCAAATAAAGGAAGATTATGAAAGTGAATATGATTTTCCCTTACAAGTAGAATATTTTCTAATTGGCTGTGGAATATTTCCATCAATATATCCCATAGGCATCTCGATCTCAATGTAGCCTTCACCTGTTTTAAAAAATACCTGTGAACTCCACTAGATATCTCTCCATGATAGGATTTGTACAAAGACGCATCATCTAAGGCTGATGTCTTTGTTGTATTTGACTCCTAAGGAAAATGGGCTTTGAGGATTCACTTTTCAGGCAAACGGAATTTGTGACTTCTCCAGAGGATGCTTGGTAGGCATCCTCCTCAAGACACATACGCATATGCCTGTGTACAGAGAGTATAGTACATGGTAGCTTTGGTTTTTCATCTTTGAGACACTGAATGATTGTATTGAAAGCATTCAAAACGCTAAGCACCTATTGGAAAAGAAAGGAGTGTCCTTTGCATATCAGGAACTGACTGGGTACTACAGGGATGCTGGTGATCCAAGTAGTGGTGACCTAACTGCAGTCTGTTTACAAAATAAACTAGTCGTTGAGGTCCACTGTCAAATAACTTCACCATCGTGCATCATTATACATCAAATACCTCGTACTGCTTTGTGTCTACTGAATTTTCACTTTCTCTGAACTGTTGATGAATGAACATGTTAGCCAGCCCACTTCAGCAGTACCACCTTCTTTATCTCTAAATGTTCGCCCAGTTATTTGAGTATTTATTACTTTATGCCATTATCATTTCATAAAATATTGGAAAACTAATAAGTAAAGTGCTGATTCAAGTGATGCAATGTGCAATACTCATAAATACAATTGAAATATAGGCATTAGGCATTGAAAGTAGCAAATCTTTGGATGGTGTGCAGTTATAAAGGAAAAAGGCCAACATTTTAAAGTTGTCTTGAAACATCAGAAATTTTGATCTAAAATCACATCTAAAATACTTTAAATAAGTGGAGACATTTGAATATTTTAAGCTGAGGAGTGAAGCCTCCCATTAAAATTTGTAAGTTCATTCTCTAATTTTCACATCTTTTATTTTGTAGGATAGTGATGAATTTCCTGTATCTTATTTAATCCTCATAATTCAAATGAGAACAATAAATTATGCTAAGCCCTTAGGCTAGGCACTATTTAGAGATGAATCATATGGCCCTGCCCTCTGGGGCACACACACAGTGAGGGGGAGACAGGAGGTCTTAAAGGTGAGCACAAAGATTATGGCTGCACAGAGGTGTGAAGTCCACCCTCCTGGGAGTCTGATTTCTTAGCACAGGGGATGTCTGTTCAAGCTCTTATGTGATAAGCAGGAGAAGGCAAGGTAAAGGAAGCTGAGAAGGGTATTCTCGGGGCAAAGAAGATCATGCATGGCCAAGGCATGTGACAGCATGATGTCTACTAGAACATGAACTTTGAGATGGGGAGGGAAAGGAAATGAGACTGGAGAAAACAAGGCAGGATTACTGACAAAGGCTAAACGCTGAATGACCTTAGTCCCTAATCAGATGACCCTCTGCTATTATTGTAAAAAGAGCCTCTTCTCTTCTCACCCCTTCCTTTCCATTCCCTTTGATTCCCTCTTCTGCCCTCCCCTCTTCTTCCCCTCTCTTTCCCCTTCCCCTTCCCCTCCCCCTTCCTCTTCCCCTTCCTTCCTTTCCAAAGGCCTGGTGCACGCTAGGAAAGCACTCTACTACTGAACCATACCTCCAGCCCAAAAGGGCTTGAATTTTAAAAACATCAATCAAATACTGGAGAGGAAGCTACTGATGTAGCCTGATGAAAGGGACTAAGTTTCTGAACTGAGATAACAACAAGAGAAATGGATGGGTACAAATATCACTAGAAGGAAAAACTGTCAGGACGCAATGACTGATTGGTTACTGTGGTGAACAAGATGGAGGAATCATAAGTAGGACTCAGGTTTCTGTTACATGCTCGTTGTCATTTACGAAAACAAGGGCTGAGAAGTGCCCATTGTATGTTGTGACAGTCATTGAGAGTGGAGGGGACTGCAGTAATGGAAGAAGATGACAATAATCTGAGGGCTGAGTCCAAGCTGAGAAGCTCAAGAAAGACTAATTCAGCTCTTGAAGATTAACACCCAGTCCAGGGGAAGATACCCAGGCAGCAGATGCAGGAGAAGACCCATTTGTACCCTCAATTTCAAAACTCTTGTGGCTAAGACTGAGCAGAATAAGAAATTAAAATAAATGTCAGGCTTTAATTTCTTTGGACTTAGAAATTCTGCACTTTGGACTTATACTCACAAGAAGAAGAGATTTCAATTTTGAACTTTTAACTTTTTTAGGCCTTACTTTCTAAAAACAAGAAGATTTAATTTTGAGTTTTCCTTTCCTTCCATGAATTGGATTATGGGGTGAGGGTTATATGCAAATCTGAGATATCTTTAGGACTGCCCATATGTTGTTGTTGGAGAATCTTTAATTTGTCGTTCAACCCCATCGCAGCATCTCTGAAACCCTCCACTAGACAAGATGGATGAATACAATTTGGGATGAAAACAAGAGAGTTGATTGTCAGCCTTGCATACAGACCAGTCTAGAATTACAGTTAATTAGCCTATTGTTCTGACCCATTCCAGAGCCTTCCAAAGAAAAAAATCTATATTGCCTCCCAGGAGCCCTAGGAAGTGACCCAAAGGGGTAATAGTCGGTATAGGACAGTGCTGAGAGTCAGGACAGTGCTGAGAGACTGCTGATCTGCCTTCCTTTCCCAAGGAGGACAGGCGTACCCTAGATGGCCTCAGCCACAGTGCAATATTGTTTAGAGAATAAAGAGCCAGCAACACTTGGAGAGAACAGGAAGGAGGCTGGGTAATTTAGTTGACCAGTCTGTTTAGGAAATAGAAAGGTGTTGGGGAATCATGAAGAAGTAAGAAGGGCAAATTCCCATTTAGCCCTCATGCTTAAGCTGTGGTCTCCAACTCTCTCAGGAATAATGGTGATATTTTAACTCCATCTGACTGACTCCTACATCTGTCTTCCATTTGAATTAGAACTCAGGAAGAGGAGAGGAGAAGAGAGGAGAGAAGGGGAGGGAAGAAGGGAGGGGAGGTATTATCAATTAACCCCTAAAACTCCAACACATTCCAATATAATCCAAATGTTTCCAAATTCTTCAAATTTCTTAATTCATCATTTCTTTGGAAATCTAAAATGACTCAAGCTAATAATCCATACAGTGAGGGAAGTAGATTAATCATCAATAATTTCAAGGATTCCTAGAAGGGCTTGAACCTTCCTAATACCTCCCTTTCTAAATTTCTTCTTCCCACTTGCCTCCCATTTACTCACATATTTTTTGTTCCTGCAGGCGTTATCCTCTATTCTCCTACTTTGTCCTGTTTTTAACAGTCCCTCCATCATTCCCTCCCACAAACACCCCTGACCCAGGTTATTCTATATAGCAAACTTTTCCTTAAGTCTTGAGGACAGTGAAGTCGAATTTGTACACAGAACAGAAAAGGAAACAAATCAGAATTGAAGGTTAGATGTTTAAAAGTCTCTGGGTTTCCCTGCCATGGTATTTGTCTTCAGTCAGGTGTCTTTCTCCTCAAACTCCAACCTCTTCTCTTGTCACTGGTATCCATTCTCCCTATGCAACAATTCTCCTACCTCCCCTCTCCTACAAGTCCCAGTTTCCCCATCACACCCACCCTCTAGGACAGGAGTCAGCACATGTTTTCTCTAAAGGACTGTTGCAAGCCATATGGTCTCTATTATCACTGCTCAACTCTGCTTTTGTAATGAAAAAGTTGTCAAACACAATACATAAATGAGTTGATGTGGCTGTGTTCCAATAAAGCTTTATTTACAGAAGCTGACAGTGGGCCATATCTAGGTCTTGGGCTATAGTTTACCACTCTAGAAGACAGCTGAAAATTTTCCTCAAGCCCTTCAATTTCTTTATTATATACAGTGATTGAGCTCTTCTTTATCTCAACTCCTCTCATTATAGACTTGATTCTAGATCCTCCCTATGCGTACTACAGAGCCCTTTTAGAAACTTCCTAGACCAGAACCTTTTGTTTTCAGTCGAAACATCATCATTTCCTAGTCTGTTAGTTAGCTTTTCTGTGGTAAGAAACAACCCTTAAATCTCAGGGGCTTACAAAAACAAGCTTTTATTTCTCCTATAAATTATACATTCATGGCTGTGGGTCACCTCCGCTTTGTGTGTCTTCGTATTCTAAGATCCAGGTAAAGATGGTCTTACTTATGGCAGAAGTAAAGAGGGAGAAGCCTGGCAGAAATGCAAAATAATTTTCAAAACTCCTACTGGGATGTAGTGGGTTATGCTCACTCACATTCTTCTAGCCAAAGGAATGCATGTAGCCAAACTAGACCACTATGGGACAGGGGTGCAGGGGAGCGGTGCTGTATAGGTCATATGGCACTGAGCAAAGATGTTTCATCCTCTGTACAGGCAACTAAGGAGAGAGAATAGCACACTCTACCATGCCTAGAATGCCATGTTGCTGAACTCATTCTATTTATAAAATAGGTTTTTATTTTCCTTTTTCTTTATATAGTAAGTCTCTGAGGAAAAATTATTTTATATCCTTGGTGATGTATAGGGCTTTCTAATGCCTACATCAGGTGCACATTTGCAGATCCCCTCAGAGGATGGGGCATTTCTACAGATGCCTCAGCTCCTCCATTATTTGTTGGTTTTCAGGCACTTACTTGCAAATGTTGACAAGAGAGACTCCACCAGCGTGCATCCCTGAGTGACTATGAGGCATGAAAATGCCCTGCTATGCATTGGGAAGTACTGTGAATGAGAAGTAGAACATCATGAAGGTGTGTGGAGCTGCTATCACAGCATAACCTAATCCATACTGACTAACGCGGACTGTCTTTCATGAAAGAGTTTTCCAAGGAAATTAATAGTGTGAACATAATTTCAGGAGTCAGACAATCCAGTTAAGGATCCTATTTTCCTCAAGTACATTAAGAGCTGCAAATTTTAATGGATAGTTATGGTAGTGACAAAAACTTATTATTTTCTCGTTATTTAGGCAGATTCCCAAAGATACTTTCTGAATCTTGTTTGAGTGGTTGTATAAATTTATTTAACAGTATTCACTAATCTGTAATGAATTTCAAAAAAGGGTTTGGCCACATATTCTTAATTTTTAAATCAAATATTTATTAAGTATACATTCCAGGGGGTCTTCTAGGTGTTAGGTATTCAGTGGTTACCAAGAATTAAATAGTTCCTTCCTTCAGAGAGATGAGGTATATTCTCAAGAAAAGGAACAGGGTGCTTTACAGTGTATAACTCGGGACCTATCATGGTCAGAGGGGATAAAGAAAGCCTCCTGGAAAATATGACTTCCTCACTGGAATTAGAAAGATGAATAGGAACCAGTCTGGCATAGCATCTATCAGTAAAATCTTGATTAAATGGAATATTAAAAGAAGAGGATGTTTATGTTAATTCAAAATTCTGGCTGTTTTAGTTAAATAATTAATACTTCATTTATAAACTAAAATTCCAGTACTTTTATATCTATTTCTCATTTTACTTTTATAAATTCTCAATGAGGAATTTGAGAATATGTTATTTTCTCTGTTTTATAAATACTTTCTATGCAACATTCATGTCCTTTAGTCCTTACCATTTCCATAAACACTGGCCCAACTTCCAACTTCCTGAGTCTCTTTGTCTGGATATCATCTCTGACCACTAGTGCCTGTTTCACTTCCTAAAAAGCAGGGCTGAAGAATAAGAAATTGATCCCCACACTATAAGGAAGTTTTGAACCAAGGACTGATAGAAGTCAATGTATGAATAACCCAACTTCTTCATTCCTCTGAAGCATATGTACTACTCTGGTACCCAGATGTCTCTATAAGGGTTTAGCTCCAGTTGTCCACAGCAATAATCTGCTTAATAACACACCCTTTACTGGTTACTTTTCATTCCTTGTGTCACTTCTTCCTCTACTGGTATTTCCTGAGTTTATCTCCGTGATGCTCAACTGTGTGCATTGATTTGGCTAGGTCATGTTACACAATTTTTGGTCAAATACCAGTCTAGATGCTGCATGAAGGTATACTTGTCTTAATATTAACATTTAAATCAGGAGATTTTGAGTAAAGCAGATTACCCTTCATAATATTGATGGGCTTCATCCAATAGTTGAAGGTCCCAAGAGGAAAAGACTGAGTGAGATCCACCATGAAGAAGAGAATTGTGCCTCCAAGCTTCCCTTGGACTCAGGCTGCAACATCCATTCTCTGAATTGTCATCCTTCTGGCTTGCCTTGCAGGTTTAGAACTTACCAGCACCCACCATGACATGAGCCAGTTCCTTAAAATAAATCAATTCTCTCTCTCTCTCTCTCTCTCTCTCTCTCTCTCTCTCTCTCTCTCTCTCTCTCTCTATATATATATATATATATATATATATTCCATATTAGTCAGCTTTCCTGTCTCTGGAACAAAATACCCAACATTCACAACTTAAAGGAGGAGAGATTTGATTTAACTAGTTGTCTTGGGGGGATTCAGGACATGGTCAGCTAGCTCCAAGGGAGAAATGGCCAGTAGAAGGGCATGGCAAAGGAAAACTCTTAACCTTGTGGCACCTAGGAGGCAGAAAGAGAAGGGAGGAGCCAGAGAGGGAAATATACCCTCTAAAGACATGCCCCTAGTGACACACTTTTCCAACAAGGTCCTCCCTCCTAACAGAACACTTAGCTATGAACTTATCAGTGTATCATCCCACTGTTGAATACAACATCACCGTGATTCAATCACCTTTCCAGACCTCCACCCCTGATCGTGAGACTTGAACATTCTAGATATAAACCATAACAATGTGTCCCCAGCCACAAAAAGACTCGTGTACATCTTACTATGTAAAATATATTTAGTTCATCTCTAAGAAGTGCCAAAGTCTTAATAGTTTAAGCATTGCTGCAAAAGTCAAAGTCCAAAGTGACTTGAGAGTCACCAAGTCAAAGTCTTCTGAGACTCCAGGAAAACTCTTAGCTACAAACCCTTGCAAACATCAAAAAGAAAGTTAAATATTTCCAACATACAATGTCACAGGATAAACATTTCCATTCTAAAATGGAGGAGTAGGAAGATAGAAAGGAATCAGACTAAATAAAGACCAAAAGCCAACAGGGCAAATATTAAATCCTATAGCTCCATGTCTAGCACCCTGGGCAAGTTATGGCCAGATACGAATGCCCCCAAACCTTGGGCAGCCTTCCCTTTATGGCCTTCCTGACTGCAGTTCACATGACCTCTCTCTTGAGCTGACTCTGCTCACTACTTCTGGCTTTTCCTACACAGATGATCAGTGTTTCTGGCATCTCCAACTTCCTGGGGTCTTCACTGCACCTTTAGTATCACTCTCACAGCTTCAAATATCACGGTTTTGGGGACTCTTGGTAGGGACTATGACTTTGCCACACATTTTTGCCTGGCCTTCCAGGCTTTTTTTCTGAAATCTGGGAGAAAGGCTCTATGACCTTATAACTCTTGCATTCTGCATGCCTGAAATACTAGCACTGTGTGGATGATGCCAATGTCTGCCACCATCTTGAGCAATAGCCTGGCTCCCTTGGACCATAACTACAGAAGCCTCTCAGTGTCTGGATGCTTGAACTCAGGAAAACATTTCCTATGTGACCCTGAATTATCAAGGGCTGTGGGGCTCTTTTCTCAAGCCATAGTCTTTCAAAGGAGGTTGAGCCTATGATGGGTGGAGTCTGGCTGGTTCCTGAAATCCTTTCAAGGAATCTTTCCTATAGGTCTGATGCAAAATACTTCTTTTCATGAGTGTTAATCTCTTCAGCAACCACACCTATCTTTGCTTCAACTTTATATGTAGTTCCTTTTGGGCCAAAATTTAATCTTTTCAATTTTTTGGCCCCAGAGTCTTCCTATAAATATGGCTAAAAGCAGCCAACAATACCTCTGCCACAGTCTGAATTTTGAGCTATCTTGTAATTTCCTCAACTAGATTACTTGGTCCACAGCCCTTAACCTCAGTCTCCAGCAAAGTCTCAGGATATGGGCAAAATGTAAACAAATTTTCTACCAGAATAAAATATACATGGCCTCTAGTCCAACTACTAATGTAGTCCTTGTTCCCATCTGAAACCTCATGAGCCTAGCCTTTAATGTCCACATTCCTATCATCATTGTAGTTTTCTGAGCTCCAACTAGAATCATCCATTAAACTGTGTTTATAGCATTCTGGGGCTTCTCTAGTCCTAATCTCCAATTTTTTCCCAAATCCTCCTGCAAACTAGTTCCAAAGGCTTCTAAACAACATAGTTTGGTATAGTCACGACCATGACCCCACTCATGGTACCAATTTTCTGTGTTAGAGAGATTTCCTGTCCCTGGAACAAAATACCTGATACCCACAATTTAAAGAAAGGTTGAATTTGTATAATGGTTTTTAGTGGATTCAGGCCATGGTCCACTGGCTCCAAGACAGAACAGGTATAGTGGAACAGTGTGACAGAGGAAAGTTGCTCACCTCATGGCAGCCAGGAAACAAAAAGAGAAGAGAGGAGCCAGAGAGGAAGATATGGCCTCCAAAAGGACACCCTCACTGGCACATCTCTTCTAACCAGGCCCCACCTCCTAGCAGCACATTTAGCTAAGAAATTATCAATGATCAATCCACTGATGAGTATAGCACACCCATGACCCAAAAGCCCCCACCTCTGAACACGATACTTTTGAGGTACATTCTAGATCTAAATCATAACAACTTATATAGATACACACAAAATGCCTAATGGTTCTGTTTCTTTGGAGAATCCTAACACAATCTCTCAAATAAAATTCTTCTACCCAAATCATTTTTTAAGGTCTGTTTCTGCAGAAACTCAACAGCCTTACAGATAAAGATTCCACAGCACAAACCAGTTATGTTGGCTCATAAGATGTTATAAGTTCCTAAGTTATAATTCATAAGATGATTGAGACCTAGAGCTCAGACTAGAAGCCCTACTTCCTGACCAGTACTGCTTTCACCTATGAACATTTGGCCAACACTTGCCAACCACTGCCCTCCCTGTGTCTATGGCAGCCACTATGAGTTGACCTTTTCCTCTGGGTCTAATTGCATCCTCATGAGTTAACCTACCTCCCCCACCAAAAACTAAAATGAAACACACAAGGGACTGGAGCCTAAAATTCAGTGTCAACCCCAGAAAATAAATCTTAGGGTCTAACTACAGCTGAGGTACCTTGCCCCAGGTTCCTTTGAGGCCTCCGAGCTCAGCATGGCCTGACCAAGGGTAGGCAGGACTCTGAATTGCTGGACTGAGAAAATGAATGAATGCCTCTAGGCAAACTAAGTTATTTCAAAGTCTCTTGTTCCCATGGCCTTTGGGGAAACTGGCTGAGAACAGACCAAAAAGTAACAAAGCTGGTCCTATTATTCCTGAGACCCACCCATGAGCCTAGACTCATTCGAATATATGTCAAAGTGCTTATAGATGCTACAAATTTCTCTTGTTACAGGATCTAATGAAGGCCATTGATTTGGGGTAGTGGATTGCAAGATAAACTTGGCAAAAATGGCAAATCCTACCAGGTTAATAGCAGTAAAACTAGGTGGTACAGTGACCCCCCCTAGACCCAAAGCTATCTCCATTGGTCTGGGAAGTTCCTAACAGATAGAGCTCTGGACAAAGTCTACCTTCAGCCTTAGAAAATCCAGCCCCCTCCCTGTGCTTGGTGCGGACCCTCAGTATGCACTGCTGCAGCCTACCAAGAGAAGGAAGACATAGAAAATGGCTTACGTGGCAGATTGAATGGCAAACAATGACAGAAGTCATGGAGCCTTCAACAGAGGAACTATTTGAGCAAGGCCTGGCCTCTGTCCCCTCACCCCATCTTAGACCTGGCATGTTATTAGAAGTACAGCGCACGTCCAGCTGGGAAAGCAAAGATGCTGGGAGCTAGGGCATTCCAGCTGAACTTTTCTCCAACAAAAGTACATACAGATCACTAAGTTGGCTTTACCAAGGCCATGAACCCTGAAGCAAAAATCATCTGTATCTGAGATGAGGGCACCAGACTCCTAGTGTCAGCATTACCACCCACTCCCTAGGTGGCACATCCAAGGTCAAGGACTGGCCAAATGCACTGATGATGCAGCAGCATACCCCTTCTGATGCTTGAGTTTGGGACAATCCAAATAGTTCACCCAGTGAGACCGGCAGGACTATAGTGCCCTTTTACACATGAGCAAGTTGACTATGACTGAGAGAAATTAATGCACTTACCTACCACACAGCCAGTCAGTGATAGAGTGAGAATTCACTTTCCAAATTCAGGGCACATTCTCATCCTCCATGATTTGTCTCACAAGCTCCCAAAGAGTGATTAAAATGTAACGAAACAAATGTTTTTCCAACACTTGTCAGGCCCTATTCTAAGTGTTGAGAACAAAATGGTAAATAAGATGCCACAAGGCCCTTGCTTTCTGGACCTGATATCCTAATGGGAGAGACATTAACAAGAACACACATCAAGTTTGTAAAACAGCAGGTGTCATGGAGTAAATGGAGCCAGGTCATATGTGAGAGAGACAGGACAGATCTAGATAGAGCGGACTGGAGAATGAGGCAAATGATGCCCTCAAAGGGCCCAGGGCTGTTGAGGAAATCATGCACCCCTAGGCTATGCATGTGTGTGTTCAAGGGCAAGGTCTACTGTCCAGACTGGGGTCTGACCTCCGAAGGTGATAGCCTGCAGGGTAGTCCCACACTCTGCCCCTCTGCCAGGAAGCCTTCTCCAGATCGGTAGTACCCTGGAAGTGGCTCTCAGGCTATATGCAGGCCTGCTACCCTGTGAATCTAGGATTCTGCTACCCTAAGAAAGTTGAGAAAACTGTATGTGTCTAAGGCTGAAGGTGGGAAACACTTCAAAGCCTAGTCTATAAGAAAGAAGGAAGACAAATGCATAGGATTTGTGTTGTCACTCACAATGAACACAACTCAGAGCCTAGGCAAACAAGGAAAAAAAGGTCCAAACAGGTGTGGCTTTTTGCAAGAATATACAGTACGACAGCTGGGGACGATAGTGCCCAGATGGGGTAATGCAGACCCAAAAAGGAGTTTTATTCTAGGTCACCCTGTGGTCACTGCTTGAATCTCCGTCTTGGTAGAACAAAGACAGGAATACAGTCCCTAATCTCCACATGCTCAGAGCCTAAGCAAACAAGGAAGAAATCGTTCAAATAATTGCCACATATCTTGATCCTTCCACAGTAATTATTTAGATAAGGTAGTTGCTGTTTTCGGAAGCATCCCCAATGAAGACCCACTTCCCTCTTAAATGTTAGTACTCATCAGCAATGATAGTGTGGCAGGTGCAGACGAATGGCTTTTGTGTGGGTTCAGGTGAATTCCACCCATCCTCCTCCTCAACTGATGGAGTGCAAAAAGGAGTAGACAGATACCACATGCTGCACTGGCCACTGAGGATTCATTTCTGTCCCCCATTCTGTTGAGCATTCAGGCCTAGAAGAAGGGAAGCACAAGGTCCAGCTCTCAGATGGCAGAATGGGATCAAGCTCTGATCTTCCTTTGCTGTTGCTTTTGATATCCCCCAGCATTTCTCTAGGGCTTGAATTGCCATACCGACCTCAAAGAGGGGCCAAAGCCTGGGGGCTTTTCAGTTGCTCTGGTTGATCCAACGAGCCATAAACTAGAAATTTGAGAGATGCCTGTCTCCACTGGTTCATGAAGATCTCCAAGATGAGAGCACTTTGCAAGGAGTCAGAGGAGGGGAACATTAACAGGTTGGGGACTTGGGAACTAAATCAGGCCCAGGATCACACTGCTTGACATACAGCATCAGTGCTCCCTTGCTGCCTTCTGCATTAGTCAGCTTTCCCATCACAGGACACATTACCCAATACCCACAATTTAAAGGACAGGTTGAATTTGGCTCACAGTTTCAATCCACAGTTGGCAGCTACAAGGCAGAAACATCATGGCAGACAGGCATGAGCAGAGGAGACCTGCTTAGTTCATGATTCATGGAAGAAGGTTGGGGAACAGAAGATGAGGCAAGGGACCAGTCATATAGACCCAAAGTCGTGCCTCCATACCCACCCAGACACACACAGAAGTATGCTCCACTAATCCTCTGGGCAGATCCCAAAGCAAATCAAGTTGAAACTCCACCCTAACCACCACACCTTCCATCTCCCTGGGTGCACAGAGTGAAGTCCACCCTTGGACCTGGGGCAATCCATGTGAACATGTGACACTTATTACCACTCGCCTTGGAATAGAATTGTGTGTGCCCATCTTCAGCTCTGACCACCCTGAGACTCTGACTTCTCCCAGGGCAACTCCCACAACTGCATCTGAATCACCCTTTTCTGTGTTGGGAGACCAGGTTTTGCCAATAAAAATACAAGACTCAGTGAAATTTGAATTTGAGATGGTTAATATGTTTTAATGTAAGTATGACCCATGTGATATTTAGGATATAGTACTTAATTAAGCAACTGTTGGTTGTTCATGTGAAGTTCATGCCTAACGAGGCATCTATCCTGCATTTCATCAGGCAAACCTGCTCCTGCAGCCCCCATGGTGACTGGCACCTGCTGCCAACGTGGGCTGATGGAGAAAACAGCATAATACCCTGTTTTGGAAAAGTACTGAGAAATAAATACTACAGGCTACAACAGCGGCATTTGTGCCATTTTTAGAGGACATTTCGCTCTAGCTAAAGCCTGCGCCTCTGAAACCTAGTCCCAGATGGGGGAAAATGGTTCGAAAGCAGTTAGAAAACAACCCCAGGGGATCCGAGACCCGAGCTTCATCTGCCGGGTATTTTATTCTCGTTAATTCAAAACAGTTTCTTTAAAATCCTGGACTAGAATTCTAGAACAGTCAGTATGCGTGACAGTCATTACTTCTTGGAGACACCCTCTCCTCCAGCTGGACGCCTTTTGTGCGTTCTTGGTACCACAGCGGCCTCTAGTGGCTCTTGGCGGAACCACACGCTGTCTCCACCTCCGTTTGAGGAGTGGGAGAAAGCCAGGGCGGAAGACTGCGGCGCCCCCTCGCTTTCGGTTGCACAAGGGCCTGGGCTGTGTGGCGAGATCAGAGGCGGTAGGCATAAATCCAAGTGTGCGCCCTGGAAACAAAGCTCTTCCCTGTTGCTGTGAAGTTCAGACCAGACAGCATTATGTTTGCTCTTCCATGCCAAAGTGTAACGTATCTGCTGACCCAGTTTTACAGATGTTCTCTTCTAAATGGACTTGGCTTTGTGAATATGTTTCTCTATCAAGCTGTGGTGATAGAAATGTCAAAAAAAAAAAAAAAGCCCTTTTCAATGGGATGAGAGATGGTTCTACTCAGAATTGATTCTCGTTCTACCAGTTGGTGGGACCCAAATGAATAGCTGGGGGATGGGGGGGGATAAATCCACCGGAATGAGGATCCCTCCCACCCCTTCCCAGTGCCTCTTACCGTCGACCTAGCAACAGTCTCACTTCATTTCCTATGAAAGGCAGCACTACCGATCCATTATTAAAAAAACGACTCCCATAACCTTCTTCATTTTCATATATGTAGCTCAGGGCAAGATATTCTCTGCCACGGCTTCCCTTTGGTTTGAAAGCAATACATGGAAAGAGGGAAATGAAAAATGTAGCCATAGGAAGACAGGTGCTTGATCCTTACATGTGCGTGCCCTCCATTACATACAAAGGCAATTTTCCAAACGGGTGATCGCCAGCCTTCCTTCCTTCCCAAGTTGATTTTCCGGCAGCTCCTAGCTTTGAGTTGATTCCTGCATGCATCATTTCAACTGAAATCTACCCCTTGAGTCCTTGTGCAATATTGTGGATGCAGCTGTCTGTACAGCCCCCCTCGCTGAGGTCTAGACTCAGAGGTGGGCTTCCAACGGACTTCCCAGGCTTGGGTCTGAGGATTCTTTTTTGTTTTCCTTAGATTCTTTTATTGGTACATTTTAGGCATACAATACGTTTACATTTATCATTGGGTGCTTGTACTTGTACATGATGCATCTTGGTTCTTATTTTTCCCCATTTCCTGCCCTCCCTTCACCCCCTCCACCCTTCCCTGTTTACAAGACTTTGTTTCCATTTTTTCCTTTTGTCATCATTTTTCCTCTCCCTTCTTTCCTTTCCCCTGCCCCTCCCACTTCCCCTGCCGCTTTGGACCTTTTCTTCCTATTTCACATTATCAATTATTCATTTTAATCCTCATTTACACTTTCAGTTTCTCACACCAGAGAAACTATTCGGTATTTAGGGTTCTGTAACCTAGCTAACTGTGAAACCTTGAGGGAGTTGCTTACCTCTTCTGGTCTTTGGCCCAGGAGCGGGGTAGGCCTCCTCCCAACCTCCAGCTCCTGTTTCTGGTTGTGCTGCCTTTGGTCTTCCTCAAACTCTTTAAAGACAATTCTTTACATTCATTCAATTAGTGAACATATTAGCGCCTAAAATGTGCCAGGTGCTGGGTTAAACACTTAGTGCAGAGAAATGGTTAAGAACTGGATCGCTGCACAACAACATGCGTAGTACTGGATGTTCTGCACCCTGGTGATGCGAGGGTGAATTGATGCCACCTCTTTGGCAGACAATTTGGCATTCACTTCCGTATCCTGCAACGCATACACTGCATTAGTTGGAAGCCCCAGTTGCTTGACTGACTCTAGTTAATTTCAAAATAAAGGGTGTTTCTTGTTGCTGTTGGTGGTGGGGTTTTGCTGTCTGTTTTGGCCAAGGCTATTGAATAGCTCACAGAAAATCAGGGAAGGCCAGTCTCAGACCTCAATAATGAGCAGGGAGAAGGGTGAGCAGGCAGTTGCCATGACCACAGCCAAAATCAGACCCTAAAACCAGTCAGTCAGCAACACAGCCCACTGGCACTGCTGGACACTAGCAGCCACCATCATTTTCGAGTCTGGATGCTATGCCATATTGCCAGTGCTTCCTACTGCAGCCTGTGGGAGAAGGTAGGTCACAAGTCACCTGCCCACTCTCTAAGTGAGCATCTGGTATTTTGTGCTTGTACAAAGTGGGCTCTGCCTCCTGTCCAAAATAATAGAGTGGGGAATTTCCTAAGTAGAGGAAGACATTTATGATGCCGGTGGTCGAAATCATGACAAATGTCCTCTATCTCAGCCTTTGACCTGCAGATTCCATTCCTACTATTTTAACCTTTAGAGATATGTTAACACAAAGTTGCACAAAGATGAATCTACAGTAATGTTCCTGCATCGTAGTTTTTAATACAAATGACACTGGAAGCCAGATGTGCTTGTGAACACCTGTCATCCCAGCACTCTGGGAGGCTGAGGCAGGAGGATTGCAAGTTCCAGCCCAGCCTGGGCAGCTTAGCAACTTAGCAAGTCCCTGTCTCAAATTACAAAATAAAAAAGATGGGGATTCAGCTCAGTGGAAAGGCCCTGAGTTTAATCTCCAGAACCTCAAAAAAAAAAATGGACACTGGAAACAACCCAAAGGGACAGCAATAGGAATTTAAGGAAATTATAGAAAAAGTGCAGCTATTATGAAGACTGTACTCATCCAATTAACCGACATTTGCTGGAGTATTACTATGTGCTAGATACTGGAAGACAGTGGCACAAAAACGGAAACTCTCTACCCCCATGGAGCTGAGGAAGGAAACATACAAATGAAGTCATTAGAAAAACGAATTGAAAAGTACAACTGAGCTAAGACCTAAGAAGAATCCGTATGTGTGCAATGCAAGCTGAAATGTGACCCAGTGAAAGGTTTTAGAGAAGGATGACCTTGGGAAGGGTTAAGCACACCGCCAAAACAGTGAGAGTTCGGATGACAAGGTGTGGCGGGTCAGTGCGGGCCAAACCGTGAAGGGTCTGCTCCAAGACCAAGTTAAAGAATTTTCTGCTAATGGAAAGACACTGGAATGGTTG
The DNA here is from genome assembly GCF_000247695.1 of Heterocephalus glaber. The sequence goes on from NW_004624883.1 coordinate 2,024,800, forward strand.
AGAGCTGTGGGGAAATGCAAGCAGTGGACAGTGACATAGAGTGACATTTTGCCAAGATCCTCTTGAGAAATGCATAGACTGAGTGGGAGTGCAGCAAAAGTCAGAGACCAGTTAGTAAGTGGTTGCATATCCCAGTGACAGGAGATGATGGCACAGAATGCTACTAGGTGAGAACAGAGACCTGGCTACATATACTCAGAGTCCACATGGCCTGCTAGTAGCATGGCCTGCTAGTCCAGGCCCCATAGAGTCTTCTGGGCCACCCAGGCCCACTGAGAGCAAACAGAATTGTGAAGCCCATGGCCAACAAAAGCAGCATCACTGCTATTAACCTTTGCAAAAATACCTACCTGTACTAGATGTCATGGGAAAGGAAGGAAACTCGGGATTCTAGTTGTTTCCACCAGGAAATGACACACATGGAAATTCTCACAGTTAGCATGGCAAAGAAAGTTGGGTTGGAAAAGCTCTAAGAAAGCACAAAGTATGAAGAGCAGGTTGTAAAATAGGATGTAGAAAACAAATGGGAGGTACAATATAAGCCAATTTTTAATATATCATACTGAGGAAGGGATTTGTCAAATAAACACTAATGTTAGATTATTTTCTTTGCCTCTGTATATTTTTCAATTCTTCTGTGACAACTATGTAATACTTTTTCAATAAGGAAAGAATATAATATTTTTTAAATAAATCACCTAGAATAACTCCCCTTCTATAGGCAAGGGACTCTGGATGGGAGAGTCTCTGTGGACAGGAAGAAAGAGGAATCTGATCAACTTCTATTATAGAAAAAATGTTTGAAGTCTTCATTTTTAACTGAAAGCTACTTATCTTTAAACATATTTTCACGGCTATATGCAAAGGATCACTTACCTTATATGGTCAACACATTACTTTAATAACTGAGTGTGCATTCGCCAGCCATAAAAGTCTCAGAGACAGAAGGAGTTTTAGTAGTTATTCCTCTGTCAAATGATGACCCATGTTAGGGTTTCTTTGTGTTGGCACTTTGGGGGCCAGATAGCTTTTTGTTGTGGGGAACTGGCCTGTGTATGCCTCCTGGCCTCTACTCATTAGAGGTCAGTAGCAATCCCTCCTCAATTCTGAACCGAAAATTACTCTGGACATTGACGAATGTCCCCAAGAGCAAAATTAATCCCAATTGAAAACCACCAGCCTAGGTGATGCTTATATATCTCAGGTGACAGAGCACTCACCATACCTAGGGGAAAGCCCTTCCAACCCCAACCGTGAACTGCTAACTTAGAAATTTCAGCCACTGAGTGTCCATCCAGTGTCTGATGCTAGGTTTTCCTTGAGACCATAGGAAGCAAGTTCAATCTCTCTTGCCAGGAAGGTTCTTCAGAAATTTCAAGATTGTGCCATGCTCAGGCCCCTAGCCCCCACCTCTGCCCCCTCCCAAATTTTCTCTCTCCCAAGTCTAACTACTCCTCCATCAGCTGTTCCTCACATAAAATGTTGAGTCTTACCCATTTTAAGGAAGTCCTCCGAAAATGCTCCTGCCTGTCCACATTTCCCTGACAATTCAGTGTGCTCCACTAAATACAATTTAGGTGTTGACTATCAAGAATGAGTAGAGCAACTTACCACCTCCCTCCTGCCAGATACCATCGATTTAGCCCAAGATTGCTTTCACTTCCTGGCAGCTGCCCCATATTGCTGTTGACCAAAATAAAGAAGGTGTCTATGTGTCACACTGTCCCTTGGGTCATGCCTCCCTAACACCTTAGTTCTGTGGCCCACCTCTTGGTCCATATTTATCCTCTTCAAGTTTCACCGGCTCACAAGAAACTGGTAAGCTTGCTTTCCTCTGAGGATAGCAGGGAGGCTGAGGAGTGGAACAGAAGGGAAAATGACTCTTCATTGCATACATTTGTGTCTTAAATTTTGCACCATGCACATTATTCCCTGGTCGCAATAAACAAGCCAACAAATATGCACGTTAAGCTTATTTTACTTGCTAAGATTCGCCCAATCCTCCTAGCCTGTTAGGAAATTTATGTCTTCCAATGACCTCACTTGCTCTGTATAAATATAATAAGCACTGATTTAAAAATCTTCAGTCAAAGCCATTGATAAAGGTAGAAAAAGATGAATCAAGTCTCATCCAGGCACTAAGTCAAGATACTAAGTGGGCACTTTTCAGTTGAGATCCCAAGAACCCACCCACTTCCTTCCTTTACCTGGTTACTATTGGGTAACTGGTTTCCCTACATGAAAGCCTGATTGATGAGCCTACTTCTCTTCTGGACACTCTCTCCACTGTAACTGCAGGGCAAAAGGAGAGACATGCCAATGCCGAGAAAGGCCCTCCTCCACTCAAGAACTGCTCACAACTCACCACCAGGAATTCAGTCCCAAGGCAAAACCCACACCACAGCTTCTCTGGTCTAACACATGGAGGAACAAGTTGGGCACCTGAAGTAGGCAAACCTGTACGGTGGTATCAAGATTTGTTAAATGGATTCATTTATTTTAAGGAAACAATAAGCAGTCCCAAAACAGCAGCAAAAACTCCACACACAATAATGGCAAATTTAATATGGCTTATTCATACAATAACTCATGCTACACTTAACACAAATACAAGGGTATGGTTTTCAATAGTGTGGAAGAGACGAATTCATAAAACCTGTTAAGTAAATATTGAGCTTTGAATATAAATTACCTGCGAAAGCTTCTTTTTGAAACACACCCAAAACAATAAATTAGGGCAAGGGTTTTGTAAATGCCAGCTTCAGGACTGCTCCAAACCCTTTTACCCACATTAGTCACGGTCCCTGACTTTTACAGAGGAAAAATCAAAAGCAAGAAACTCCTGGTTTTTGCTTCTCTGGTCACATTCTAACTCTTGCTTCCTGGCATTTGATGCATACATACCCTATTGGGCCAAAAGCCTTTGTCCCTTATTAGTGTGGGGCTCCTTCTGCCTGGGTTCTGCCGCATCACCTTGTGCCAGGTTCCTGAGGGGTTGTCTCCCTGATGCCTTGCCCAAAACCAACCTAAATTACCTGTTTTCTCTCCAGCCAGGACTCCTCCCCTATGAGAGAAGCAGGATCGTCACCTACAATCCAGAATCGAGAAAGAGCATCCTTTCATTCCATAATACATGACAGTGATCTCAGGCAAGACATGAAGTAACAGCTGGGAAACTGATCCCAAAGCAAACTCTTGGGGGTGGATTCCCCACCACACCAGATTGCCTGAATTTTCTCATATACTGGAGAGTGGAATCTGCTGTATTCCATGAGTAAATGGACAAGGATCCAGCTGGAGCTGCCAGTAACACATGCAAAGGCGAGACCTGAGAGCAGCAAGGGCTCTTACCATGGTGCTAACACTACGGGCGATCTCAGGGCACTAATGACAGCCTCTGCTTTGAGTTCTCATATGCAGAAGACACTGCCTCAGAGAAGCAAGTGGACTCTGAGTGCAGTGAGGAGTGCTAGCATGTTCAACCACAAAGGGCTACACACAAGGCTGGAAAAAAATGAGTAGAGGCCAGAAAAAGAATGTAGGTTCTGGCTTGATCTCAGATCCCAGGCCAGAATTCAAGACTCTTCTGAAGAGTTGTAACCTGCAAGATGGACTCAGGCAAGGAGAAGGAATTGAGCACGCGTTAGAGAATTTACACACAAAACCCTTCACACAGTGAAGTATGGATGGCTTGGGAACCTGCCAGGCAGCCAGGAGGTTGGGCCAAGGGCAGAAGAACCAGGACTTGCCATTGTCCAGAGAAATCTTTCCCTCTGCAGCCAAGGTCAGGCTGCTCCAGCCACCCTGCTCTTCTCCCAACACATACCCCAAAATCTCAAATGATTAGTGATTAATGCGGGCTAAGCATATACACAAAAGAATTAAGAACAGGGACTTGAACAGATTTTTGTACATCCATGATGACAGTAGCATTGTGATAGGCAAAAGGTGGCAGAAAACAAACCAAGTGTCCATGAATGGATGGAGAATACGCAAAATGTGCATGTGCATATAATGGAATATTATTCGGTCTAAAATTCTGACACATGCTACAACATGGATGAGATTTAAGGACGTTATGCTAACAAAGGGACAACTGCTATATGATTGTACTTACATAAGGTTCCCAGAGTGGTCAAGTACTGAGAGAGTAAGTAGAATGATAGTTGCCAGGGGCTGGGGACAAGGTGGAAATTAGTATTTAATGGAACAGAGTTTCAGTTTTACAAGAAACAAAGAGTTCTGTGGGTGGATAGCGGTGATAGTATTATACTTAGATGAGCTGGGTAAAAATACTATAGGCAGTCAGATAGGGCTGAGTCCTCGAGAGGGCCAGGACAAAGGTGAAACACACCACAGCTGCACATCAGCTGAAAACCAGGCCTCAAGACGGAGACAAGATGACCAGACCTGCATACTTCTTCAAAGAACTGGGCTTAGTGAAGTATAGATGGGCATCGACCAGACCTCTGGACCCGCCACTTCCTGAGAGAATCCTTGTTCTTTCCAGCCACTCTTGTCACGTGACATGCTTCCCAAGTGGACCACCATTACCTAAGTGACTGAACTTGTAACCTTATTGGATGCTCATGGCTGTGGCCCATGTTGTACCCACATGGGTTTCACCCTATAAAACTCCTCTGTAAAGTGGGGTCCCTGGGCTACCCACTTGGGACCCCTCCTGCCCCTCAGGAGCTTTCCTATCAATGAATATCTTCCTACTCTTAATCTCTGTTGTTCCTAGGACTCATTCTTTGATTTCTAGAGAACAAGAATTCGGCGTATCATACAGTTAACAGGTTGGGAGATATCATATTTCATATTTTATATTTCCCATGACAATAGTAGCCTAACAATGTCAATGAACTACTAAAAATGGTTAAGGTGTTCTGGCAATGCACACCTGCAATCTCAACACTCAGGAGGCTGAAGCAGTTGGATCGCTGCAAGTGTGAGGTCAGCCTGGGCTACATAGCAAGTTTAAGGCCAGCCTGGACTACACAGTGAGATGTTCCCTGTCTCAAAAAATCAAAAAGGGGGCCAGAGATTTAGCTCAGTGGTGCCGCTGCCTGCCTTGCAAGTGGAAGATCCTGAGTTCGACCCCCGGTGCCAAAACAAAACAACAACAAAAAATCAAAAAGGAAGGGAGGGAGAGAACGAAAGGAAGAAGGGAAGAAAGAAATGGACAGGAAAGGAGATGGTAGGGGAGGAGAAAAGTTAAAAGGAAAGAAAGGAAAAGGAATTGTCATTTAAAGGAATCAGGGAGGGCCGGGGATTTAGCTCAGTGGTTCTGCTGCCTGCCTCACAAGTGCAAGGACTCAAGTTCGATCCCCGGTACCAAAAAAAAGGCATCTGAGTGCCTCTTAGTGATAAAGGAATCAGGGATAGAACTGGAGATCATTATGTTAAGCAAAATATCCCAGCCAGAGTCAGAAACACAAGTTTTCCCTAATATGTGGAATCTAAGAAAGATGATATGAAAGTAGAAAGGAGACTATTATTAGACAAAAGGAAGGGAATGGAGGGGGAGTAAGAGGGGGATGGAAAAATAGCTATTAATTATATTAAGAGATCACGATGTTGACATGAATTTACTGAAGTGGAAATAGTGTCCACTACACTGCATTAAAGTGAAATAGCAGATTACAAAACAATGCATATGGCATTGTCAATTTATTTTCAAAAATGTATTAATGCACAGAGATATCCAGAAATTATCTAGAATGATATTCACTTAACTGTGTTAACCTGTCCCTGGAAGTAAGATACTGAGCACATCTTTCTTTTTAAGATGATTTTTAATTTGTTCTATTATAAAATGTTTCTATGTGAAGGAAATTACGAATTGCTATAAGTACATTAAGTAATGGATAATTAGCTTGATTATAGTAATCACTTCACAATACATATGCACCTCAGAACATGATACATATGATCTTATCAGTCAATTATATCAAATTTAAAAAGAAAAAATGGTTAAGATGGTAAATTTTATGTTGTGTATTTTACAACAATTTTTTTAGATGTGCATTAAAATTTGAGAATTTCAGTCAAAAGAGAGAGAGATTAATGTAGGAAGAGTGATGCAATCACAACTCTTAACCAGTAACTGTCACTGGGATGAAAAGCATGCTATCATTATGTCAGATCAAAAAAGCAAGATAGACATTATATGTGATAGATTTCAGCTATATAAAGATAAATGTCCACATCTATGTAACATGTGTTCTGGGGAGGAAAAGGAGTAGAAGGACATATGTGAATGTCAACAGTGGCTATATTCCAAAGGGTGGACTTCTTTCCTTCTTCATCAGTTTTCACATTTTCTAAGTTTCATACAATGAACACACATTACTCTTATAATGGGGTGGAGAGACAAAGTAAATATAAAAGCAAACCACAAAAACATTCCAATGAAAATGAGCATTTATTCAATCTCCAGATGAGGAGGTGTCTCCATGTTTCACAGGAAAAGACAGGAATATGTATCACACAAGATCAATTTATTCATCACTTTGATTACTTTGTAAAATGAGGCCCATAACTTGACATTTAAAGGCAAATTCACACAACTGGATATGCAAATGTCCAAAAATCATACAGAGGAACAATGATCAAAGCCATTAATAAGCAGAGTTAGAAGTTAAAACAGGATACCATTTTCACCTATTACAGTAGGGGTGTTTTTTCATGGTTTTTATTTGTATGCTTGTTGCTTTATTTTTTAACTTTGGTGCGCTAAGGTAGGGAGAAAATGGAGACGTTTTTGACAACTTGGCACTGAGAGGCTGTCCCTAGGGAATAATTCAAAATATATAGAAATGCTCTATTCAAAAAGTTTATCATCACAACATTATTTATAAAACTGAAAATTAAATTTCCAACAATTGAAAGAAGGTTAAGTAAATTACAATAAAACTACAGAATAAAATATACTATCGGCAAAATAAAGTATCTCTGGAAAAATCTGTAATAATCATCTGTAATATTTAATGGAAAAGTACAAGCATAAATTGCATGATAAAGAACACAGTATGATCATTATCGCAGGAATGTAAAAAATTCATATCTTCCTAAAGACAAGATACTAAGTGGCTATCTTGGAACAGAAGATTCATTTTTCTCCCTATGTGCTACATTCCTGTTTTCTGATTTTTCTGTAACTAACAGATCAATTTTATAGTCAGAACAAATATCTTTTTTAAAGTACAGTGAGCACTAGATTCTTTAGCAGTGTTCATCTCATCGCATGCAGGGTCACAAAAGCCACAGCCTCTTAGCAGGGGACAGGAGGCGGCTGTGAAGAATGGCCATGAATATATGGGTGGAGAGAGGAGGGTGGGCACAAGCTAGGAGGCGGGGAGGAAGGGACTGGCAAGGGTGAGTCTGCTGAGGGCAGGGGTATGTGGAGCCAGGGAAGACTCTGACTGCTCTGCAGAGGTCTGTCTAGACCTATATAGTAGGCACTGGTGGTGTTCTTAAAGGGCAGGGGCAAGAGGCATTTCAGGAAGACACATGGATTCTTTAGGAACAGGGGAGGAAAAGGGAGGGGAGGTAAACTACTTGGGAAGCGGGGGAGAAGGAATGAGGGATGGTGATGGGAGTGGAGAGGAAGAGGCCCTCAGCCATAGCGAACCCCTTGCTCTGTACCTAAACCAAGCATACCTTGCTCAACTCCCGACAGGTCTTTGTGGCAAACACAGGGTAGAGGACGAGCTCACAGGGAACACCTGCCAGTAGCTAGCAGACCCAGCTCAAACTCAGAGGTGATCTAGGGCGGCTCTGTCCAGTCAAACTTTCGGCCATGACACAAACGTGCCACATCTGTGGTACTCAACACTTCAAATATGGTGGGGCCAGGAATCTTTTAAAATTTCCTTGGATTTTAATGAATTTAAATTTAAATGGTCACATAGGCTTAGTGGCTACCAAGTACCTAGCATAGTTCAGCTTATGACTTCATCAAGAGCAGAATTTGGAAAATTTTATACTGCAACTGTGCTTCAGGAAATAAGTGTGAAAATACGGAGTGTACATATTGTGGCCTACCAGGAGCAACAACTGGATATCAAATAACAACCTATGTTAAAACTTATAACTGTGAAATAGGAGATAAAGCTAAATACACTGAAAACATGTCATGAGAAATTTCTAGACTACATCATAAAAATTAGAGTGGATGTGATGAGAGCAATATAGAAAGGATGAAGAATAGGAAAGGAAAAACTAAGAGAAACCATCTACAAAAGCCAAAGATTTCAAAGGAGAGATGAATCCTGGGACCAGGAAAGATGAAAAGAGCCCTTAATACCTTAGATGAAAACTGCTGTTAGCAAAACAATCGCTTAACAGCTTGGGATCATTGTATTATCATATATAGCTCTATCAGAAAGGAAAAAAAAATCTGCCTTTGAAACTTAACTGATTTTACTATGTTTTGCCATTTTTAGTACAATTTAATACATTGCGGTAGCTTAATCTAATGTGCAATTTGCTATATTGTATTTGACAAATACTTACCTTGAAACACTGAAGCATTTGTAAGGGGAAAATAACTAAAATTGCTCATTTTGATAAGAAATTTGACTATCTTAGATGTTAATTTAGAAAGATGTTGATTTTTTCTGATGACTACTAACAATTCATCAGCTTATTTATGCTAGAATATGACTTGTAATATTCCATTCCTTTTAAGATGATATGGACTATGCCAGTGATGGCGAACGTTTTAGAGCTTTCAATGCCTGCTGTGGCACTCGTGCCATAGGTTCACCATCACTGGACTATGCCTTTCTCATTACTTTCACGTTTAGGGGATAGAGAACTACATTCAGGAGAATTGCAAATTACTTAATATTATACTAATAAGAAGTTTTCACAATACTTGATTTAGAATTTGATAAAATTAATGTTTAATAAGCAATTGAAACTAAAATATTTTCTGCCTCCTAGATAAATGGATGTCTGTAATCAACCATCCCTAAATAAGAGCATTAATATGGTTTTGAGTGACTCGCAAATCATGGATATAGATACAGTGAAATGTTTCTCATTGTGAATGACAGACTTTTAATGGCCAATGAGTTCAAGGGTCCTATTATTTGCTAACATATTATGTGGGCCAGAAATTTCCCATACATCTCATCCCTTTAGTTTACCAGGCATTATTTCTTACATGATATAGAAATAACATGTTAATAATTTCATGGATATTTTATTTTTGGATTTTTGAAATGCTGTGGTCTTAGAAATGAAAATTTAAGGTACTGGTTTCTGTAATTATTGGTTTCTATAATTTTTAACTTTATATCTGAGAAAGAAATGTGAATTACATGTTGATATAATTTGAATATTTTGGACTACCTAATATATATTCTTAAATTATAAACAAAATAACTGGGACATTAGGGTAGAACCTTATTTGATATATGATTACTTTTTGAAATGCACTAAATTCCACAAAGTATTTCTTGAGTATAGTGGTATGTTTGGTTAGTATGCTCTTAATATACAAAGATATGACACAATTTCAGTTTGTTCACTTTATACCTATTAAATTAGTAATCTATGACCATTTAAAAGAGAGAGAGAAAAAAGAAAGGAAAAGAAAGTTTCAGCCCAGAGCCAATCTAATGGCCAATTATAAATCAGTAAGGACTAAATGAAAAGTTTGGCCGTCACAAATTCATGGACCAAATTGTTGATGCATGCTTTGATTACCCCCCACCCCCCTGTTGTTTTCAGTATTATGAGTAATGACAAAATAACCATCTCTTATGCCTCCTCTTGCCAGCTCAATTTTCCCTCTGGCTGGCAAAACTCAAGGCATCAATGAGGGAGGGATTTCCCCATGTTGGGAGTAATTATATATATTGTGGTCTTGCAATGGGTCAGAATCCACAAAATATAGTTCCCCCGCATGGATGTCAGAAAAGTTGGCCAGAAATTCATCGGGATCAAAGCCCACCCACACAGTATACCTATAGTCTACGGTACGTATGGAGTAGCCCATGATCTTTATATCTTTCAAACTCGGCTTGTCAGAATTCCACTGAGGGGAGTCTGCAGGCCGGGGGTACTGGCTGTAGGCAACTGACTCACGAGGGTTATCGTGGAGATCCGGATCTTCTTCCAAGTCACGGGATCGAAAATGCTTCAGAAGGTTGTCACCTTCTCTGCACACCTCCACGTCAAATGAAGGAACAGGGCATTGAGGAGGGACATGCAGTCCTGCAAGGCCAGTGAGCGTGGGGAAGAGAGACACAAGTTCCACGAGGTCTGTGGTTTGCCTGCCTGAAATAGGAAGTGACAAGGGTGAATCTGTTACACTGCAGACTTCTGCCACACCAGGCAGCATTGAGTGAGGGCTGAGCTCCATCTGTTTTCTTGTTTTGGTGACAACATTTATTTTTAGCAAAAGAAGTTTAGAAACACCTCTACTTCAGCACCACACTCTCTACTGACTACTCATCCAATTCAATAGCAGGATGCAAAATTAAGGTGCATGCAGCCTGTTGGCACTTGCAAAAGCTACTCGAATTCTAGAACCACCAGTGGAATGCAGTACCTGATTAGGCAAGCTTCACTGCTCAACACTAACACCAGTGGATAAAGCTCTGCTGAGGAACAGAAGACTACATCTCATAGTGTCATCCCATATACTACAGTGGTGCCTCGGTTCACAATCTTAACTCTTTCCTCAATTCTGGTGGCAGAGCAACAAGAATCATGGCACAAATTCTGCAACCAGAATCGTGGGAAGAATTAAGTGTGTGAACCAAGATACCACTGTATTCCCTCTGGATGTCTGCATTTGATCTAGCTTTTCTTTTTCATAAGGGAAAATACATAAAACATGAAATTTACAATTTTAGCCATTTTTAATGGATAGTTGAGTGGCATCAAGTACATTCATTTTGTTGTGGCAACATCACCATCCTTCATCTCCAGAACTCTTCATTTTACACACTGGAAGCTCTGTCTCCATTTAAAAAAAATGTTCCCTACTTCTTCACCCCTGGCAACTGACAACTTCATTCCACTTTCTAGCTCCATAAATTTGACCATTCTGGATACTCTGAGTGAGATTATACAGCAAATTTCCCTTTGTGTCTGGATTATTTCACCTAGCATAACATTCTAAAGATTTATGCATGCTGTAGCATGTGCTGGCAATTCCTTCCTTTCTTAAGGCTGAATAATACTTCACTATATGTGTATACCACATGGTGTATATCCATCCATGGACACTTCGATTACTTCTACCTTTCAGCTACTGTGAATAATGCTGCTATGGACATACATGCTCAATTTTTGTTTGAATATCTGATTTCAGTTCTTTGGAAGAGCTCACATGTTAATTTTATGTTTAACTTCTTTTTGTGGCACTGGGATTGAAACCATTACCTCATGCATGCTAGGCAAGTGTTCTACCACTGCGTTTTGTCCTTTGCCCCCTGCCCTTTGAATTTTGGGATAGGATCTCACCAAATTGCCCAGGCTAGCCTCAAACTTGAAATTCTCCTGCCTTAGTCTGTTCATTAGCTGGCACTACAGATGTGTCATGCCCAGCTACATTTAACTTTTTGAGGAACCACTAAACTGTTTTCCACAGCAGCTATGCCATTTTATATTCCTGCTACTAATATATAAGTATCCCAATTTCTCTACATCCTTACAGTACTTGCTATCTTCTATTTTTAATTATTATTTTCAATGTCCATCCTAATTGGTATGAAGTGGTCCATCCATCTTTAAAATCTAAATCCTGCACTTACATTGATTCCTGCTAGAACAGATCTAGGCTTTCTGCTATCATTTTGGCCTTTCTGGATAGCTAACGGTCTGCTTTATAATGCCCAATTTCATTTTCTAGACATTTGATTTGTAACTAAAATGAAATAGTAAAGAAGGCTTTAAAAAGATACAATAGCAGATATTACCACCTTGAAACAAATGATCAAACTTAGCATCACTAATAATGGCACAGGCTGCCATGAATTACCCTAGTGTGATATAACAAGACAACACATCACTTGTAGTACACTGCTCAAAAATGTTTACCCTGGATCTAGCTACACAGAGTACGGGACACTGCACAGGACAGCTGGCCTGGGTATTTGGCAAAAGAGGTCAGAGGGATGAACAGAGAATCGAATCATACCAGGCCCTGTCTGCTACTGTGACAAGATTTACAAGTGGGATGGGAGCACAGGAGGCTTCTGAGCGGGGCTGTAATACAGTATGCCTTGGGTTTTTTTCTTTTTTGGTTCTGTGTGTGTTTGTTCGTAGTTCTGAAGGTGGAATCCAGTGCCTCGCTGCATGTTAGACAAGAGCTCCACCATTAAGCCACACCCCTGGCCTCAGCTTTGGGCTTGAAAGGGATCGCTTGGGCGGCTCTAAGGAGGAAACACAAGGATCAAGAGAACAAGCAAAGAGACTCAGCAAGGTGCTGCAGTGGTTCAAAAGAGATGCTGGTGGCAGCAGAGGTGGTGAGTGGGGTAAGGACAGAGCCCAAATGAAGAGTGACAGGCTGCTAATGTACTCCGCATCACATGTGGAGTAAGAAAGAAAGACGTGTTGGGCAGATCCCCATTGCTTTGCCCTCAGCAACTATTACCGTTTCCTAAGAAGAAGAGTGCTGAAGTCAAGCCTGAAGGTGGACGAGCACAAGCTCAGCTCAGGCATTCGACAGTGCCAGGTGGGATGGGTTGCTGGAAATACAAGTTGAAGTTCAGAGAAGATTCATGCTAAACATAAAAGCTGCAAAGAAGCCAGATAAACAGCGCGGTTACATACATTTATAACTTACTGAACAAAACCCAGAACAAAGGTTGTCAGAAGTCTTCTCCCAACAAAAACAAGGGCTAAAACCATGTCTATCAGTGATGTGAAAGAAGACAGTACATGCATTGCCCCCAAATTAAATGTGCAGAAAGGCAAAGTAGGCAATGGAAAACAAACTCAAAGATCCAGGAAGGCCAAAATGATGTTCTGCAACCAAGATCAATTTAAACAGGAATCATACAAAGTATCAGACTTAGGTGTTAAGATGGATTAAATGCCTAAGTTGGCGAGATGGGGGTGAGAATCTGGCTTGGGGTATGGAGAAAGCACCCTAAAATGAGCAAATGCCATGTGAAATACAGGATTTGTCTCTGAAATGGACTGGGAAGACCAGTCAGGATGCAACTCACAAGAACTCACACAGGTCACCCGGCACAAGCGAACCAACTGTGCCTTTAAAGCTCGGAAGGACTAGGGCATGGAAGTCAAAGTAAACTTGCCTTTACTGTTGGGATCACAGAGGAGAATTGCCTGGCACTTTCTACCAACCCAGTGGTTCACTAGGTCAGTGAGCTGCCAAAATGGAAAACAGTCCAACAAAAGTGGAATCCTTACCAAAGTATGCAGCTTTAGGGTTCTGCTCATCTCTTGAGGGGACAGCCCCTGTCGCACGTGGCAGTCTCTAGCGCCTGTCTCTAAGCTCTGAAGCTTGCTGTTGTCACCTCTACAACAGTATTCCCCATCTTGGGGATGCCATCGGCTCTTTTGTTCTCACCCCTCCAGGCTCCTCATGGAGGCAGCCATACTTGTCAGCTCTGGCTATGCTGCTCCTTCCCAAGCCAGGGCATAGAAAGTGCCCGGTAAACATGGACCGACCGAGCAATGCCAAGAAGGAATTCCAAAATGGCAGGAGTGGGGCTGTGTAAGGCCACAGCCCATGATGCGGAGAAGTGGTTCACATGTAAACTAAAAGCACTCCCATCACTTCAGTGTTTATACCTGGTTCCATCAATTCTGAAGCAGAATCGAATGGGTCGAGGTAAGGGAAAAGCATTTCGCCTGCTTCCAGGAATGAAGTCGTCCTTCCAGGAACATAGAACATCAGGGGCACACGGGTAGTGACATCAAAATTGCTGTATTTGGCCCATTCTCCGTGTTCACCTAGGGCCCAACCTGGGTCAAGAAAAGTACAGAATGATACAAAGTGAATAGGCGTATCACAGCTTGTTTATTTTAGAAACCATTTCATTTCCTGTTGTAAACACTAAAGGAAGGAGACTGACCACTTTGAGAAAATTCTTCTAAAATTACCACAAAAAAGGGTGATTTATTAAGCATTGGACATCTGTCCTCAAGAAGGAAAACTCTGAAAAGGAAAAAAATATTAAAGTATTAAATTCCCACATTTAGCCAGGGATTTAGCTCAGTAGCACTGCGCCTGCCTGGCAAGCACAAGGTCCTGGGTCCAATCCCTGGTACCAGAAAAAATAAATATATAAATTCCCAAATTTAAGTATCTTCTTTCTTTCACAAATAACTATCAATATATACCCACAGTGGGCTTCGTCAGGCTAGTGGGCCTGAAAGAGACATGTCTCCCCTGCTAAGACAGGATTATTCTTTTTTATTTTACTTTAAATATTTTTGGTGTAGAGATTGGTGTAGACATGCTAAGCATTTGCTCTACCTCTCGGCTACACACCCAAAGATGGATTGATTGGGTAGGCACCTCAAAAATTGGAGACTCACCATTGCCCTGTCCTGTACCTATCTCTGGACTCCCCCACAAGCCAGATTTTCACTTAAGGTTCAACTTGCATTGTACCACCAAAACATGAGCAGTGTGACCGTGGCACAAGACAAGGTTGCCCTGCTCATTTCTTAAGACATATCGTATGTAAAGAAAAACCAAACTTTTGGCCCAAGTCTTTAACTCTGATCAAAAATAACCCTTATCACTGATTTAAAACATCCCTTATAAAACACTGAATAATCAAAGTTGGAAATTCTCAATCTTTTAAACTTTGAGGATCCTTTTTGCTACAAAAGCAGTGCATGTCAGGGATTGTACGCAGAGAATTTAGTTAGAAAAGCAACCTAAGAAACCAAAAGCTGTGGTGGATGGAGCGGAACAGGCGCCGATGTAGGTCTGCGCTGTCTTCATCGCAGCTGCCACTGTGGCGTTTGGCAGGTCGGAGCCAAGTCCAGCACGAGACCTCGCTGGCTCAGTCTGCACGGGACACCAGGCCGCTAGAGGAGCCCCAGCTGGCTGGCCAGGGATCCTGGTGTCCAGAACAGGGCAGGAGCCTGTGCTGCATCCCCAGCGCTCTCCTCAGGTGACCCAGGTGACCCGGGTGAAAAGGAGCCTCTGGCCAATCAGTAAGGACAGCAGACTTGGCGCCCACCGCAGGTCCTCCAGGTCGCCAGAGAGCCCACCTTCCCTCCTTCTCACCCTCCCTCTTGCCCACAGTGCTGGGGAGTCAGGCAGCGGTTTGCAGGAGCTCTGGGGAACTCGGCTCGCAAGAGGCAGTTTCTACAGCTCGTCAGCTTCATGGGCTGGGCTGGGTGAGGCAGCCCTGCACCTCCAGGTTTCCCCTCTCTCCCGGAGGACAGGGCGGAGCTGACCCACGAGGGAGGGCTGGTGACAGGTGCCTCATGGGCCGGCTTCTAGGGTGCCAGCTTGGAGGTCATGCTGTCCCTGTCTGGCAGGGACCTAAGAGGCCGAGGGTAGAGAAGTCTGCGG
This sequence comes from Heterocephalus glaber, assembly GCF_000247695.1. The sequence goes on from NW_004624883.1 coordinate 2,040,329, forward strand.
GACAAGGGAGTCAGCGACCCTGGCAGTGGGGCCTCAGGAGTCAAAGGCCGCAAGGCGGACTCGGGTGCACCCACAGGCTCTGTGGTGTCCCCAGATGAGGGCTCTCCGAGCCTACAGGCCTGGGCTTGGCACACAGCAAGCACTCAGGACACAGCTGTGGACGTCCTGACTGCAGGAATGCGCTCATCAGTCTGTGCCAGGCTTCACCGTGGGCTGCTGTAGCCTGGAGCAAATCCAGGAGAGAGGAGAACACATGCATGGGAGGGCCCCAAGGGGCGTCTCTCACCCCAGGAGAGTGAGTGGCCAAGGACCTGGCAGGCAGCTCAGAAGGGTTCTGACTCCCGGCCCAGAGGCCTGGCATGAGGTCAGCGTGGCATGGGATGGCCCAGGCATTAGGACAGAGGGGAGGAGGCTCAGAGCCATGAGAGACACTTGTTAAAGTCACAGCCCTGTGCGTGGGCCTGTGGCCCCCTGAGCAGATGCCCTTGCATCAGGCCGTTTTACTGGCTCTCTGGTGATTCTGATGGAGGACGTCCCAGGAGAGTGCTATGAGATGGGCCACTGTACTCAGCTGTAGCTGCCTCAGCAAAAAGAGGAAGCTGAGCACTAAGAAGAAAGGCCAGAAATGCATGGCAAACCATTGGGAACCTGTGAAACTTGAGGCACCTCCTCCTGATAACACAGGAGATCGGGCAGATTTAGGGTGGAGCAGCTGTAGCCTGGCACCTCCATATGTAATGAGCTTCGAAGGGAGCTAGTTTTTATTAGAGAGCTTTGTAGGGGAAGGGTTAGGCCTGTGAGAAATGACAGAGAGTACTGTCTACAACATTGTTAAGTGGGAAAAAAACCAAGGACATGAGTACACATAGCACAACAAACCCTGTCTCATGATATGCCACACATTACACACATGCACATGTATAGCATGTATCCCTGGGACCATGTGCCACAACCAATGACTGGCAGACAAAGTCGCGGTGTGTCAGCAGTAGTTAGCCCTGGACAAACGCCATAATAGGGCCCTGTGGGGCTGGGGATTTAGCTCAATGGTTTTTCTGCCTGCTGTGCAAGCGCAAAGACCCAAGTTTGATCCCCAGTACCAAACAAAAAAAAAGTAGGGCCCTGTGTTATAGGCTCTGTATCCTTTCTTCTTTCCACAATGAAGACATGCTATGATTTACTACTGTCCCATTTCATATTTGAAGATATAAAAGAATTCTTTTCCTTTCCCTAGCTACGCAAATGGTACTGTGTTTATGCTTGAAGAGGCTGCATCTTTCAGAGATAGTGAGCAGAAAACAGAACCCCCTCTGATTTGTTTCAGGGCAACTGAAGAGTGCGGGGAGCAGGTAAGGACAAGGTGTGCAAGACTGCCACTAGCACAGAGCTGGAGGAGCTGGTACTCTCCACTGCTGGGGAGGCTGGAAATGCTTCAAATAAAAGAGCAAGGTTTTCAAACTACAGGTCCATATTTGAGAAAAGCAGGACACAGCCTCAGAAGAGTTGAGAAGCCTGGTCTCTTGGCAGAGAAGACAGCAGGGACAGGAGCAGAAGGGGTGCAGCCAGGCCTGCGGGTGTTGCCAGGCTCTGCCAGGATTGTTCTAGATCCTCCTGAGAAAAACTGAAAGCCCTTCAACCCCCTAGGTTACAAGTGTGTGTGGGGGGGGGTGCGTAAAAGAGCTCCCCCATTAGGGGGTTCCTGCCGAATTCACCAAGAAAAAAAGTAGTTGTGCCTGTAATCCTAGCACCCTGGGAGGCTGAAGCAGGAGGATTACAAATTTGAGCCCAGCCTAGGCAACTTAATGACTTGGCTAAACCCTATCTCAAAATAAAAAAATAAAAAGGGCTTGGGATGTAGCTCAGTGTGATGGCTCTCGGTTCAATCTCCCTCACCACACACAAAAAAAGGAAAAAACATAGTTTGCCATATGCTCCTCTCCACTCCTTCCTCCACCACAAGTCTCCAAAACTGAGTTCCCAGGACTAGTGTTTTGATCATAAAAGCACCCCAAGACCCTGGATACTGCTGCTTCACAAAGACAACGCACTGTGTGTATGGCAATTTTTGAAAAAAAAACACCTTTCACAGGAGGTTGACATGTTCTGAGTGACTCACCAGAGCATTTCAGAATGCTTACCATGATCGGAAGTAAGCGCGATGATCGTGCTGTTGGCCAGCTGAAGATCGTCTAAAGCACTCAATAGGCGGCCGACCTGTGTATCCAAGTAGGACACAGAGGCAAAGTAGCTCTGACGGATTTTCCGCTGCAAATGAAAACAACATCAATAATGAGAGTACAACTTTAACTGCATGGATAATGCCTGCCTGGGTATCTTTCCTAGTCCCAACCCCTGCACTGAGGCTTTAGTGAGGTCCTGAGTGAAAACACTCCTTCTCCTGCCATCCGCATCCCTTCATCCCCTGGCTTGCAAAGTCACAGGGCAATGGCAAGTCCAAAGTAGATTCCTGTTTAAGCAAATCAGCTGAGGGGCAGATCATGGTGGGTGGCTGTCACTCACTTCCTTTCTGTCTCCTTCACAAATTCTGCTAGGCCCCATGGCTCTAACGAGGGGTGCACCAAAGATACAATTCCGCCTTATTCACTTCCATGGCTGCTGTAATGAAGTGCTATGAACCGGGTGCCTTAAGACGCCAGAAATGGATTGTGTTCTTGCTGTGCAGGCTGGAAACTGAAAATCAGAATGCTGGGTGGGCCCTCTCAGCCTGAAGGCTATAGGGGAGGATCTTGCCTCTTTCTCCCTTCTGGTGGTTGCTGCAACACTCGCTGTTTCTTGGCTTGCAGCTGCGCTACTCTACCTCCATTTTCACATGGAGCTCGCTCACTCTCGCTCTTTCTCTCTCTCTCCTTATAGAGACATCACTCATTGCATCAGCAGCTAACCCTACCTTTAGGACCTCATCTTAACTGACTATGATGACCCTATTTCCAAATCAGGTCACTTTCTTGGTGTAGAGGGTTGGGATCAATATATCTTTTGGGGGAAAAAATTTAACAATGGCCCTGGGTGGTCCTTTTTTCTGACTACTTTCTAATCCAGAAAGAGATGGTAACTGCTTATCTTCCATGGCTGCTATGTGTAGCTCATTTCTAAGAAAGCCTCAGGGTGTAGGAGAAAAGCAATGAGCAAACACAACAGCCATGGTCCCTGGACCCAACAGGGACTCTGGAGACATCCAGGCCATACACCAAAGTAAAGGAGCTGACTCACTCCCAGCCCTGTTCACAAATGCTAAGGAAAAAGATGAATCCTCCACGCCCATTAATGGGTGGAAAGTAACATAATGGAGCTGCTGACTTATCATCTCAGCCCGTTTCTGCTGCCTGTGTGGAGCCGGCTGTACCAGCTGGATCTGCCAGCTTCCTGTCATCACTGCTAGGGAAAGGTCAATCACGAGATGGCTCTGTCCTCTGCTTGCAGTGAAGAGAAAAGATACACATCTAATCTTCTAGAAGAGTTATGCTGGGCCCAGCCTATTTGACACTTGCTGATAGATGAAGTCTTTGGGAACCAAAGGCACCTATCAGGATGGTGGTGTGCTGTATAAGCATACCCTCTCTTCCCCTATGCCGATCCCCAGAGATAAGGCAATAAATAGGTAGGCACAGTCCTCACCCTAATAAGCCACCTTCCCAGTGAGGAAACAATCGAAGAAACGAGAAAGCATGTATGTATTACTGGTAGAAGTGGAGATGACACAGGAGAACGCACTGTCAAGTACTCTGGGGGAAATCAGGGAAGGCTTCACAGAGGAGTTCACATTGGGGAAGAGGTGCTTGCCACCAGATAAATGGGGACACAGTGCCCTAAGCAGGGGCTGGAGTGGGTGGAGAACGGTGTGGAGTCAGGACACAGCGAGGAGTATTTGGGGCTGGAGAATAACACGGGAGGACAGGGGGTAGCAAGGGACACTGAAAAGGTAGGTCAGGGCCAGATGATAGGGACCTGGTGGCCTCCTCCAGGGAATAGCAGGCTGCAGGCCAAGGGAGTCACTGAGGTCGCTCAACAAAAGGAAGGGGTGCAACCTGGGCTGCAGGTTAGTAAGTGCCCTGTGGCAACAGGCAGAGTGTGGATTCCAGGCGCTTTAGACAGAACAGCACCACATCCCTGCTGGGCCCCTAAGAAGTGCTCAGAACACTTGCTTATCAACTAATGAAACAACACCGGCTGCAGCGGACAGGAAAGTGTGCTACAGAATCCAGAGGCCAGGGCAAAATTGAGAGGAATCTGGGGACCTGAAGCAGGCCTGGGGAGGGAAGGAAGGAGTGCGAAATCCAAGGTGACTCTAGATCACCCATTCATCTGGTGACATGATTCACCAGCATGTGGTGGGGAGAGGGGCATAAGAGGCAGAGGATGTAGGAGAAAAGGCAGGGCAGGGTGGAGCCTGCACAGCTAAGGGTGCCATGGTCATCTGCCTGGGAATGACTCTCAAAGGCAGTGGAAACATAGACTATGTCTGAACATCAGGAGCCAGCACTGGGCCCAGCAGTACAGAAGAGGCAGAAAGCAAACAGTGAAGGGCCTGGGCCTGCTTCTTGGGGGCAGCACCTAAGTCAGGGAACACAGAAAGAGGAGCCTGCCATGGAGACTGGAACAGGGGTGGCCTGGAGAGATGGGTAGGCAAAGTAGGCCAGGCGGCAGGTGATTAGGGTAGGGAAAGGGCTGGTGAACAGTGAGAAAGCAGCAGAGCACCCAGGGAAGCTCGCTGCCCGCAAGGAAGGGTTTTATATTGCTAACAAGGTTGGTGTCCACTCAGGTAGGAGAAGCCTTAGTGGGTTGGGGAAACAGAGGCCTGAGCAGAGGAGAACGAAGAGCCAGCAGGTCACAGACACAGCCACAATAGACCACTCTTGACTCTCAGTAACGGTTACACGGGACTCTCAACTTAATTAGCTCCAGTGACACCTAGGAGGTGAAAAGGCCTGTTTCTGGGTGTGTCTGGATGGCTTATGAGGGCATGGCCTTGAGGACTAGATCTGGTCTCTGACCCCTCCTCCCTCCTGGGCTCTACTCCAGCTCTTTGCTCCCAGCCACCAGGAGTTCAGCGGCTCTCCTCTGTCATGTCCTCTCACCATGAGGTTTGCACCGAGGATCGACTATGGACCAAAACCTCTGAGACTCTACGTGAAAATGAACCCTCTCCTCCTTTCGGTTGTGGCTGTCAGGCACCACATCCCAGCAATAGCAAAGTGACTAATGTACTCTCCTTTGGAGGCCAGTGCAGGGAGGAAAGAATGAGGGAGCAGGAAGGGAGGAAAAGCAGGCAAGGGCAAGGAAGTGGTACTTTTGCAGACAGGAGAAACTTGACAAGATATTCAGGTTCCAGGAAGAGTGGGAGGGGACGGAGAACTTGTTGGACATGGACAAGCTAGAGGAGCCAAAGCGGAGAGCTCACGGGGGCAGCTGAGCACCTCTCCGCCCCGTGGTGGTGTGGACTGTCTCCAGCTGCCCTCCGAGCTAGACTGTCTGTGACCATGATGCTGCAGGCGGGGCAAGCACCAATGGGCACGTGCGCTGAGGGCTGGCAAGAAGAGGAAATTGCCTGCTCCAGGGAGGAGCAAAGCAAGGAGGCCACCTAAACAGAGGAGGGGAGCAGAAACCCATGCTCTCGCAATCCCCGAGAGGTACATGGGCAACAAGGACATGCAAGGAGAGGCGGCCATGATCAGGGTGGGGACCAAGAGGTGTCAAACTCCTGAGGGCGGCCCCCAAGGTCACTAGAGAGGAGTGAGACAGGGCTTGGACACGGACACTCAAACGTGCAAGAGGACAGGGAGCAGGGAGCAGGGCCCAAGGCCAGAGGGAATGCGGAGGAGGTGCTGCACATGAGCGCACCAGGGAGGCCCCTGGTGCATGCTCTCTGCTGTGTCCAACAGACGGGTGAGAGGAGGGGACTTGGAGGACTTGAAGGAGCGCTCACCATGCCACTGGCACTGTCCCACATGCTTCCACATGTTCCCGTTAGTCCCCACTGAGAAGCTCCAAAGCCAAAGAAAACCTTTACCCATGCTCTCTCCATTTTACAGGTAAAGAAACTGAGGCTCCAAGAGGTTTCATTACTTGACAAAGCTAGCAGAAAGTGAATTCAAACCCAGGCTGTTCACAAATGACAAAACCAACCATGGGGCTTAGGAGTCACATGTCGCTGGGGGTAAATCAGCTCCCCTGGCATTGTGGTCAGTGAGGCCAGCAGCTTCTCTGCCTTCCACTTCCTCACCTGACAACAGAAAGGCAGTAGCCTCACTGGGTTCCCATGCAGACCAAAGGAGATGGCACACATGAGTGTTCAGCACTATTCCTGGCACCCAGTCCACCGTGGAGGGTCACTGTAAGTGACCGTCACTAATAAGGCTTCCAGGCACACTCTCAGAGCTATGATTTGAACCACCTGGTAATCAAAACCCAGCTATGCAAAATTAGGAAACAAAGAGACATATCCATTCCTCTCCAAATTCTCATCACTTGCCATCTGACAATTAGGCATCAAATAGATTTGAGGAATGCACACTGCTGATCCCCCAATCTGTCTGTGCAACCTCGGGGGCAAAACAGGTTTGGAAGCAAGAGATTCCGCAGGGCTGTTTGCTTTTGTGTTAACCTCTGTTCTCCAGCAGTGGTTCTAAAGTCCTGAGTGCATCAGAATCATCTGGCGTGCTTTTGGGGGCAATGTAGGTTCTTGGGCTCCAGCATCTAACCCAGTAAGTCTATGAGGGCTAGAACTTTGCATTTCTAACAAGTCAGCCCAGTGATGCTGATGCAGCTTGTCCAGGAAGCACACACTGACGACCCTGTCCTCTTCCCCCCACAGTAACTTGCCTGCCAGCATTCACATGGTAAGAAAAAGGCAGGATTCTGTGTGAAAGATTCCAGACAGAATGCTGGGGAGCGTGTCTTTTGCACTCACATGGAACTCTAGTGACCATATCATGGCAAAGGGACAACCGGATATCCCAGCTGACACCATTGACTGTAATGGCATCCCAGCTCCCGCTAGCCACCCCCACAAGTGACAGGTGCTAGTGTCAGGCCTTCCCACAGAGGGAACCAGCAAGTGCCAGCAAACTGAGCACTCCAGACTGCTGGGGAGTTGCCTACACCCTGTAAGTGATGAGGTGTCACCTGGATTAAACAGCATCACCCATGGGTTAGGAATGTTCCCCTAGGCTGCTACTCCAGCCCTGAGCCTATCTACAGCAAGTCACCAAATCTCTGCATGCTCCCTTCTCTGGAAGCTGAAACACTGGTCAGGAGACTCTCATCCACCCAGCACTTCCTGTGTCCTAACACCTAAAGAATGTCCCGCCGAGAACTTCACACAATGCCTTGCACAAATTAACTTCTCAGTAAGCCACTATGGATGGACAAGTGGCTTCACTGATGATACCACACCATCAGTACCATTAGTACCTGAAAGTCCACAGGAATCGGGCCGTATGGTACACTAATGTTTAATGCCTGGACATCTTCCCGTTGCCTTATGTCCATCCAGGGGTTGTAGGCCACTGCTGGTAGGCTGTCAGGGACCTCGGGATCGGGAGCCAGAGTGATGTTCTCCAAGGGATACAACTTCTGAAATTCCTGGCAGAAAAACACAAAGAGCCACAAGGCTGTCACTTGTGTGGCAAAGGCACAGGCTGTGGTTCCTTGAGTGTTTATACTACCTTCTCTTGAAGCCTGGAGTGCATTCCCATGGTGGCTCACTAAGGCTCCCCCGTACCCAGCCACCACCTCAATTCAGGCCTCGGGTCACCCTAACGAGGTGCCAACAGCAATGAAATCGGGCAACTTGTTTCCTACAACCAAGCGGTGACAGCTCTCTCCTCTCAAACACTCGGATATCCTCCTGTTCCTATCCCTAGCTCACACCCAACTCACACAGATGGGGTGGGCGCCCCAAACCATGCTCAGTTTAGTAATTCGCCAGGAGAACTCACGGGACTGAGCATACAGTCACAATCAGAGAGATGGTTTATTACAGTGAAAGGACAACAAACAATCTAGCAAAGGGAAAAGGCCCACGAGAAAAGTGCAGAGGAAACCAGTGGCAAGTTTCCAGAGTCCTGTCCCTGAAAAGCTACAAGGGACACACTTCAGTGTTTCAGCAATGAGTGACGAAGCTGCCGAATGGGGAAGTTTTTTAAAGCCTCAGCACCCAGGTTTGATTTGGTGCTGGTCACATAGGCACCCTCTGCCTGAAATATGCTAAAATTCCAGTGCTCCAGAAAGAAAAACAGGGGTTCAGTATACAGCATAATGTTTGCCTACAGTTTAGGCATGGTGAGCCACCCTTACGAGTTCTGACAATGGTAGAACACTCTCAAAATCAAAGTTCCCAGAGCTGCCAGCCAAGGGGCAGCCTTGTAAGCAGGCTGCCTTTGTGAACACTTTTCTGCAAGGGGACAGAAGAGGTGAGTCTGACAGGCTTCTTCTATCAAGGGGGCTGACGGCTCCTGTAGGAAGGCCAAGTCCGCCAGGCCAGCCAAAGCAAGGTATCTGCAACATCAAAGAGCATACCCTTTGGTGTCTACTCTTATGACAAGTGAGAGGCATTCTTTTTCAAGTCAAAAGGCTGAGCTTCTCAGGCCGGGGGAAAACATAACTGGAAAAAAATTGGAAAAAAAAGATTATAAAAAAGAAAAGCCTAGATGCTCTAAATGATATACAAGCAAGTATAGAGTGTTCTGTGTTTATAGGGTCTGATCTGGCAGGCTCAAAGGGAAAGGCAGTTGTCACATTCCCTGGAATTGCTTCCCAAGAATTATCCCTTGTTACAGGCTTCTGGTAGCTCTGACTCACTTCTCTATGATGCTTTCACCATGCAAACCAACCTTTGTGCAATGATTTCAAGGAAAGGAAATAACTTTACAGTGGAGAAAAGTGAAAATCCAAGCTTTTCTCATAAGATTCTTATAGGTCCTAAGATTACTTCTTGGCCTTGACCTCTGACTCCACCTTCACTAAGTATACTAGTGCCCATCAGGCAGCCCTGGTGGCTGGGAATGGTAGGATATGGCCATCTTCATCTTCGTTACATAAACCCCTTGCTCAATAAATAAAACAGCTGTAATGGCTATGTGAGATGAGCCCTCATCCAGCTCATTACCTTGGGATATCTGAAGGGGATGTGCGGTTTATGATACCCAACAGCCAGGAAGAAAGGACTGGCCGATGTTTTCATCTTTTCCAACAAACGGATGGCTTCCTCAGTGCTCTGTTTGTCAGGCAAGGTGCCCTCAGGCACATCAGCCATGTCCACAGGGCAAATCAGGTTGGCATGGAGTTCTCCATCTTGCCCCCTACAGGTCTTTTAAAACGAAACATGTAATGTCAGCTTTTCAAATGCAAGAAGCAGAAGTCATGAAGGTTAAACACACAGCTTTGATGGTCATATTAGCAGCCCCTTAGGTGTTAGTCATTCAGAGTAAACAGACATATCAGAAGTAGAACTAAACCAGAAAACACGAAAATATGTTTCTCCTTTTCCAGGAAGGAGCCAGAAGCACACAATACTTAGTTTCTTGCTGCTCATTCTTTTTTTTTTTTTTGGTACTGGGGTTTGAACTCAGGACCCTGCGCTTACAAGGCAGACGGTAGCACCACTGAACTAAATCCCCAGCCCTCTTGCTGCTAATCCTCTGTCTCCAGGTCACAACTAATTAAAGACCACCAAATGAACCAATTATTGGAAAAAATCTATCTTCGACTCAATAATAAAAAGATAAATGAGCCGTGGATCTAGCTCAGTGGTTCCAGCACCTGCCTCATAAGCGCAAGGTTCTGAGTTCGATCCCTGGTACCAAAAGAAAAAAGATAAATGAGCCGACTAAAAGTGGGCAAGAGACTGAGACATTTCTCTGAGAAGAAACTGAAATGGGCAACAGCACACGGAAGCATACTTAACATCATTATTCATTAGGGAAATACAAAAAAGAAGCACAACAAGATGGTCAAAAAGGTGGCTATAATTTTTTTTAATGGAAGATAATAACTGTGGACAAAGATGTAGAGAAACTGGAACCCTCATACACTGCTGGTGGAAATTTAAAATGGTGCAGCCACTTTGAAAACCAGTTTTGGGACTGGGGATTTAGCTCAGTGGTTCTGCTGCCTGCCTTGAAAGTGCAAGGTCCTGAGTTCGAGCCCCGGTACCAAAAAAAAAAAAAGAAAGAAAAACAGTTTTGAAAGTCCTCAAACAGTTAAACATAGTTATTATATGACCTAGAGATTATACCCCTATGTACATACCCAAGAGAAGCAAAAAACATTAGTCTACAAAAATACTCATACATGTATGCTGATAGCCACGTTATTCCTGATAGTCAAAATGTAGGGCCTGGCAGGTATAAATGAAACCATTAAAAAGAAGCAAGATGGCCTCATAAAATTGAGGAACTGAGATGAGGGTCTTCCAGTCTCATTCTCTTCTTACTCAAGCCACAAACTGAAGGCAGAGCCCTCAGCTTTCACTGTATTCTGAAATGGAAAGTTATCAAGAATTTAGAACACCTTCCACTCCACTGTCAAATCTCCACCCTTCTCTAAATGATGTCTCCAAAAAAGCTCAGAGGAGGATGTCATTTTTCAGTTTTCCAGCTGCTTTTGTCAGTTTCTTAAACTTGGGTTTTAGTTTCATTTATACATTGGGGGTTCCACCAAAAACTTAGGTTCCTTTGTAGATTCTTTTTTTTTCTATAATGCTCTAAAATTTTAAAATCCCTATTCGAGGCCTGAGAAGCCGAACAATATAGATTAGGCCTCTCTCTCATTCTGGGCTGAGGTTTCGGAAGCTCAGCCTCTCTTCCACCTCCCATGTCTCAGAACTTCCTACAACCCTCAGCTCAGAGCCTCATCCAGCGTGAGCACCCAGGAACAATTACGTGAGCTTGACACACTAGATAAAGCCTAAGGTTCTCAAAGAAAGAATCCTCCCCAGCTGCTACACAGAAGCCACTGTTCCCATCAGGCCTAATGCTAAAGATGCGAACACTTGTCTCTGTCAAGACATCAACAGAAGTGAAACCCACAAACCTCACAGCGTAACCAGCTTGAAAGAAGGTAAAGTAGACACAATAGATTATCTGCTAGACAAGAAAAAAGCACTTTCTCCTCAGGCTGGTGGCCCTTTCCTACTCTTACCTTCGTGTTTTCATACTTCTCCGAGGAGGGATGATAAGGTGGAAAAGACCAGCTATATGGAGAATCATCACTATGATTGGAAGATATACCTTGGGGGGGGGAGAAAAGTTGTTAAATAAAACAGGAAGGGTCTTTTAATATCCCACTCCCCTAAATTAAAATTTGGTAAATACCTGGGCAAGTGGCACTTCCCCTCTTTGGGCCTCAGTTCCCTTACCTATAAAGTCAGGAGCTTAGGCCAGATGTTATGTCCCCACTAATGCCAACCCTCTCTGTCTTCATATGAGTAATGAACATCTAATCTCCTGTCCCTAGGCCCTGGGCATTTGTGCTAGACAGTGCAAAAGGGATCCACAAGGGCAAGATCAGTCAAACTGCTGCAGCAGTGCAGCTCCTTAGAGACCACACTGGAGCCTCTCATTCCCCCTATAAAAGAGGGGGCAGAGGAATCGGCACCGTGAGGCAGGTGAGGGAAGGGAAGTTCAGAGCTCTGTGCCTTGCCCAGTGCCAGCCAGCTATCAGACGACAAAAATCCACCGGACTTGCAATTGAGGGATTAAAGGAGAGGCCTGCAGAGTAAATGGCATGTACCTCACACTCACAGGTGGCTACTGTCATTATTGAGCAGGCCCCAGCCCAACAGAAAAAGATCCTGAGAAATGACTCACTTGAAAAATATATTTCCCCAAAGACTGCAGACAGTATTATTCTCTAGTTCGGACCCCACAATCAGCTCAGAGCCTGGTTTCAAAAATCTAGTCACTGGGAGGAAGAAGGCCGAGCAACAGCTCTCAGGCCTTGCACGGTTTCCCTTCCTGAAGCCAATCTCCTCCCTCTGCTATGTTTCCTCCTCAAACCACAGTGGTCACTTGCTGCCAGCTGCCATCAGGCTAGAAGTGTTATGATGTGAGTACCAAACTGTAGGAAGTGCGCTTGACACTGGGCTTTTGGCTGCACGATGTTTCCTAATAGATTTACCTTCAAAACTGGGCTTGACTTAACCTGGTTGGAAGCTACCCTAACCTGGACTGCCCAGCTGGGCTCTGGAAGAAGGCTGCTGAGCCTGCCAGTATAAGCCCTGTGTAAAGGGAAAGCTACTGAAAACGTTCAAGTTGTCAGCCTTGATGACTAGCGCTGCTGTCCCAGTGGAATACCCACACTGGGATGGCGCCCAGGGAGGGTTAAGACAGGTGACTCTAGCTTCCCAGGTAAGGAATCCAAGGCCCCGAGAGGATGAACATTTGCCCTGATTCAGCCCCACAGCTAACTGGCAGTAATGTGAAGAGAACCAGGTTCCCAGGTGCCCGGTGCTATTGCTCATCGGCAGCTCATCTTAGGGCAGCAGAATAAAAAGTGATTTACATTTTTTAGTTTATACTTTCCATTTTGTTGTCGAAGAATCATGCATTGCTTCTATGAATAAAAAGTAAAAGGTTTTCTCTATGCTTCAACATTCTCATTCTGGAGTTAAAGAGTGGGTTTACCAGGCAGGCAGTGCTCAAGGGCAGAACTGACAGCCCCCTGGCACCCTCTAGGCCCTGAGCACCCTCTTCCACTCCTCTTGGTGACATCATTCACTGAGAGCCAGCAGACCCCCCGCCAGGCAACAAAGCCACACAGCCCTCCTGGCCACCTCGCAGGGAGGGCCGGCCCTCAATGTCCTCCCCACACCCTTAACCTTACAGACAGGGACCCTGCAGGGCAGAGGGCCAGCCCCAGAGCTGCACTCGTCCCCGACACTGCCACTGCCCAGCCCCTGTCCTTGCCACCGCCCAAGGAGCTGAAGGACCCCGCGGCAGCACCTCTAGCTTCTGAAAGGAAGCCAAACCCTTTCTCCCCTCTGCACTCTGGAGGAGGGCCTGAAGGCAAAGTTGAGAAGTGGTCTTCCTCCCTGGAAAGGCAGCAGTGAGCAGCAGCAGCAAGGCCTGCCGCCTGTGGGGAGAGGCCCCTGCAGAGACAGCCCCTGCCCCACCCCCAGCAGGGGACTCCCACCCTCAGACACAGGAGAAGCCAGGCTGGGGCATGGAGCAGTACCAGGGTGAAAGACTTTTCCCACCGACAGGGTCACATAGCCGTTCTCCTTGAAGTACTGCGGGAGGGTGGAGAAGTTTCCCGAGTGCACCCTCCAGTAGGAATTGAAGTCATACAGGCGGGTGGTGTCGGGCCTCCTGCCAGTGAGGAAGGACACTCGGCTCGGGGCGCACACTGCTTGCTGTTAGGAAGCAGAAGCACAGGTCAGCGTCATCACAGCCACATGGGGAGATGTGGCTGCTGTCTCCCAGGTAACCAGGCAACCTCCCCAGGCCCTCAGCAGCAGTCTGGCAGCTGAGTCATGCAGATCTCAAAGCCAGCCAGTGGGATCTGGGCTCTGCTCAGGTGCCGGAGATTGCGGCTTCCTGGCAAGGGAAGACAGCAGCGAGCCCCTCCAACCAGCAGATGCCTGCCTCCTCCTACGTGATGGTGTCGCTGGGCACCCAGGGCTGCTGCTGTGCTTGGGGGCCTCTGAGAGGGTTTCAGGGAGGGGGCCTCCATGGCCAGCTGGCTGGCCCTTGCCCAGGGCTCAGTGGGCAGCCATTCCGCAGCACCAGGCAGTGTTCCCTTCTGGGAGGAAGCTGACCAGGGTCAGTCCTGAGCATGTTAGGGCAAACTGTGCCCTCCACCCGATGAGGAGGGGCAGCCTTCAAGGTGCAAGCTTCCTTTTGAGTGAACAACTAGATGTTCTTTTTATTTTTTGGTACCGGGGGTGGAACTTGGTCCTTTCGCTTACACAGCAGACAGCGAAACCACTGAGCTAAATCCCCAGCCCTACAACTAGGTGCTCTTAATCACAGTTTTCTAGACCTTGCCTGCTTCTTTCCGGGAGGTTCCTGGCATGATCGGTGCCACCTAACATCAGCTGAAGCCCCCCTCCCCCCAGCCTAAGTGCATCAGAAGGCACATTTCAAGGAGGAGTGTTCCCAGGACATACCTGGGCGAAGGCATTCTGGAAAAGGAGGCTGTGGGATGCCAGCTGATCGATGTTTGGGGACTTCACTAGCTTATCCCCGTAACAGCCCAGGGAGGGGCGCAGGTCATCCACGATGATGAGCAGGACATTCCGAGCATCTGCACAGGAGAGAGGGGCTTTGGTAAGGTAGCATATGCAGATGATCAAATTCCTCCTCCTTCAGGGATGAGAGAGCCAAGGGGACCCCTGCGCCTTGTCAGCCCAGCCAGAGAGGAAAGCCACCACCAGTGTGCGTCAGCAAGTCGGGGGCCAGGGTACAGAGGAAGCCTGAGGTCTGGATGGCAAACTTAGGGTTTGGCCAAGGTTTCAAGCCTGGTGGAGGGAGAGAGGGATGGAAGGATAGAGAAAAGGGAAAAGCAATTTAGGATGAGGGAAGAATAAGTGAAGAGAAGATGGTTAGTGAATGAAGGGTGGGTAAAGGGAGAGAGGAAGAGAGTGGTGAATGGAAGGAGGAAGGGAAGAAAAGAATAGACTATCAGAGGGATGGAAGGAGAGAAGGACAGAGGGAGAAATATCGGAGGGAAAGGACATGAGGGGATGGAAGGAGGAGGGAGGCATGCAGGGAGGGATGACTGGAAGGATGGGTGAGGCAAGAACAGATAATGAAGGAACGAAGGATGATGGAAGGCATGAAAATGGGGGTAAAAGATGGAGGACGAGAGGGACGACAAGCTGCGTTCGTGCGAGAAGGAAGAGTAGCAGAGGGAGCGAGGGAGCAAGGATGGATGTAGGCAGGGAAGGAGGGAAGAACAGAGACGCAAAAGGCAAAAGGCCGGGCAATCTGCGCGAGGGGGCAGAGGCACCTGTGCTCGAGTTGACCTGCGCTGCGGCTTCCAGGTCTGCGCAGCAGGAGCCCAGGACCAAGCCGAGCCAAAGCAGGGGCCAGGCCGGCGGCGGCAGCATTTCTTCTTCGGCCCCGCGGCTGGGGATGGCGGTGACAGGCTAGGGCTGGCTGCAGGGAAAACTGCGCGACGCCACTGCCCCGGGCCATCAGGCCTGGGAGCCGGCCTGAGTGCGAGCACGCCTGCGCGCCTCTTCCCCCGCCTCCCCGAGGGGCGGAGCCTGGAGGCGCGGAGGCAGGCGCCCAATCCGAGACGAAATGGGCGGGGCCACGGACCCAGCATAGCCCGGGCTCCCTAGCTGCCCCTGCTTTTAACAGGGTGGCCCAGCCCTGGGCACCGCCCTCGGTGGAGAGCTGGTGAGAGTCCTTGTAGGTGTTTTAAAGGTTTTGCGACTCAACCACTGATCTTAACTAGAAGTTTTACCCCACTTTGCCTTTGGTCCTGCGCAGCCTTTCACCTCGGAGCTCTGCCCTTTCTTCATTTGCCTATAGACGTCTCACTTTTCCTTGTTGGTCCTGGTCATTGGCAACCTGTCCATAACACTGCATTCTCTCCAAAGTACAATTCCATCCTGACCTCAGAGGTAGCACCCCTTCAGGCTAGCTTTTGAGATGCCTTCATCCTAACCTGGTTCCTAGCTGCACAGTTTACCCAGATATGCCTCATGCTGTTTTCTCCCATAACAACCCATAGAATCAATCTCCCTCTCTCCCTCTCTCCCCCTCTCCCTCTCCCTCTCTCCCCCTCTCCCTCTCCCCCTCTCCCCCTCTCCCTCTTGCTCTCCCTTGCTCTTTCTCATTTCCACGTCCTTCTTGGAGGCACAGGAAAATTCAGCCGTCTTCCCATGCCACTTTGGTGTCACAGGAAGCTTAGGGGTCAGCCTCAGGCACTTCTACATTTGAGCTATGCTGATCTGGTGTGAGGTGAGTTCTCTAACTGCGTGCTTTCCAGGGTACCATCTAATAAGTTAGCACATTTCCCTTTGCCCTTGGACTTCTACTTCACCTCCAACTTTGGCCTTACCTTCAGAGGCCAAAGGATCTGTGATGGAAGGTTGAAGATGATGTCCAAGGTGAAGGTGAAGACTGGAGCTCCTCTGAAGAAACAGAAGCATCAGCCTTCCTTCCTCGTTTCCCCTTTATACCATTGTGGCAACACCCAGAGCTACGCTGAGTCAATTAGTTGGGCATTTTTTACTCAAGTTGACACAATCAGTTAACTATCACACCAGATGCTCAAGGCAGCACTTGGATTCTGTTCTCAAGCTGTCTGAGAGCATGGATGGACAGAGCTAGACCCAGGCTGTCCTGAGGTTTGCCCAGTAGTAGCCCTGGGCTCCCTGGGGCTCAAGAAGGTGAAAGTGAACTGCATCACAACCAGAATCTGATTCTGTCTTATTTCCCTAGAAGTGAAGCCCCATGGAACATGAAGGGACAGATGGGCAGCTGGGCACCACAGCATCCTTGGCACCTGCTAAGCTCCTACATTGGGTGGTATATACACTGTGTCAAGTAATTTATAAAACAAGATGAGTTTTCTCCTTGTGGAAGAGGTCAGCCACAGTCCTGTTTGCCTCTAGAATCTTAAATCATCTTCCTACCTTGAACTCTTCCCTTCTCTTCCCCTTCCTTGCTTTCCCTCTTATTCTCCCCCTGCCTTCTTCTCTCTCCTCTCCTCTCTTCTTTCTATGGCCAGACTTTTCTGTCAAGCCATTCATTCACTGGTTCAGCCAGCTCAGCTCTAGGTAAACCAACAAGCAGGCAGGCTTTGGAGCACAGTCTAGGAAAGTAAAGGATTTTTAAATTTCCACCAGAGGTCGCCTAAGCTCTAGTGTTCATTAATACTGCTTTAAAAGCAATTCATTTCCTTAAACATGATCTTATAAAGTATAAAACTAAAACTAAATAAGTGAAACAGAAATGCCTAATCATACTGTTCCGAGTACTCCACTGCCACTGAGTGAGGTATGACTGGTTCTTTCAACATTTGCATTGCATTTGTCTGAACGAGTTGGGTACCTTTGGTCACTCCCTTTTCTCCTGGCTTGCTGTTCCTTTTTTGACCTAGGGAGGATTTCTGCTTATTCTCCTAGATATATCTTTGAAAGCGCCTCAGGGAAGGGAGCAGAGTATGGCTGTTTGGGAATAAAGGAGGGCTCTCACAGTTGAGGGTATCCCCATATGTGCTTGGCTGACAACAAGGGCTTCTGGTCCTTCAGATAAACCTGGAGCCTATCGTGTCCATGCCTTCACTTTCAGGTTCTGACAAGCAGATGTTTCTTGCAAAGAGAAGCCCACAGCTGGAATAGCAGGTCAAAGCCCATTACCTCCTGCAACAAAAGCCAGGGGACTAGATAGACTGAGAAACACTGCAAGGCCTTTGCTGCAAAGCTTTTGTTGACATTTCTCCCAGGCCTCCTGTCATACATATGCTATGAGCCACACCTCAAGCATGAATAAATGCATCAAGAGTGGAAAGAACTACCAGCAGCCAGAAACACGACAACTTCAAGGGGATAAAACAAGAGGAGAGATCTTCTGAGGTACACAAGTTCCCTATGTCCTGCACCCTGTCATCAGGTTTTTATTTGAAGAAATGTGGCATATGGGAACCAGCATATGTCACCCCTTGTGGAATCCATGTGATATGATAGTTTTGTAGCATCATTAAAAAGTCTAACATTATGAGAATGTTCTCTAAGAGTCTCTAAGGGACCAATAAAAACACATAGTGGAGGAAGGCATATTAGAGGACATTTTGCTGAAAGGCATAAATTTTCACATATGAGATGCAGTTTTCAACAGTCTCCAAAGCCCACAACTGGGATTGTTCTCCAATGAATCTAGGAGCCAAACTGTTGTCTTTGAACCCTGAGCAGGAGCAAAGCTCTAAAGCCCTGTGTTCTAGCTCTAATCTTGTAGCCCAGGAAAGAAATCACCAGCTTTCCCTTAGCTGGCAGCCTGGTCCCCACCTTGCTGATGAATTGGGGTTGTTACAGCTGTGTCTGGATGTCCCCTCAAAGCCTCATACAGTCATAGATGGGGATTTTTCAGAGGTGGCAGGATCTAGAGTGTGTGATGCTAAGATCAAGGGTCTGTGATTACTAAACTAGTCCACTGATTGGTTTGGCACAGTTCTGGGTAGGATTAAGGGTGCCCCACCCTGAGTGTGAGCGCTACCTGCTATAAGGGTGGGTAACCTGGATACAGTATAAAGGAACAGAAAGAATCTGCTTGCTGCCTTCTGCCTGACATGAACTGTTTCCCCTATGCTATGCCATTCTGCTTTGGAGCCAGTCGATTATGGACTAAAACCTCTACAAAGTGTAAGCCAAAATAAATCTTTCTTCCTTTCACTTTGGGTGTCAGGTATTTTGTCGCAGCAACCAGAAAATTAAGTAGGACCAGGGCTGAGCACTCATATGACAGAGCAGTCTTCAGAACACAAACAGAAACCAGGCTGACTGATTTCCACCCCAGCTCTACTGTGTGACCCAGAACCACTGCTAAAGTCCCCAAGGCCTCATCAGGAAATGTGAACCCCACCAACAGCTTATCCAAGAGCCTATTCCCAGCCTCCAAGAGACTCTCAACAAACAGGGTTTGGCTACTAGGTTCTACCTGCCTGGCCAGACTCTAGCCCATGCAGTTCCAGATCCAGCCCTCCCAGCTGGGGAACACCTACAGCAATTACTGACTCTCCTGAGCTCCAGGCCATGGATTGTAGATTTCAAGGAGATGTCATTTGGGCCAGTGAAATATTTCAGTTATAAAGCTGCAGTCTGTGGCATGTGGGGCTTTGGTCTGTGCTCAGGCAATGCCCACCCCACTGACTGACAGGGGCCACGCAACAGGGCTTCATGAGCATCTTCCTGAGAGCCCCTTCCCTGGCTACTGTGACCTGTACAATTCTGATTTTCCATTTCTAATGGAACTGGTTTTCTACCTCAATAAGCTACTTAACAAATACATTCCTAGAGGAATGCAATAGCAGGCTGGAAGTAAGGTGGCATAAGAACTTATCACATCATTGTCAGCCCATGGTAGGGCCCAAAGTAATATACAAAATTTTCTCATCTCTTTTTCCTATGACATTCTTGTGGACCAAATTCATCCCAGACTTTTTAGCCCATTGAGTCCTCGCTGCTACCCCAGGGATAGTGTGCTATTGTTATCTCCAGTGTACAGATGCACAACCTGGGGCAGGGAGAAGGCTGTCACTGGCCAGCAGAGCTGGAAGCCTGGACCCTTAAGAACTATGCCACACTTCACCCAAATAGGTCCCAGCCAGGACAGTGGGGTGAGCTGCTCAGCTGTATGCTGTGAGGGTGATCCCATTGTATCCTCACAGGCAATGGAGACTCCTGGGGGTCATGAGGCAGAGAAGCAGGGGTGACCAGGCAAGTGAGAAAACCAATTTTGCTCCAGGAAAAAAAAGTACAGTTTACAATTCAGGGTCCCAAAGAGTTTTAATGCTATTGCGGCTAGCTGCCAAGTCTGGAGTGAGTCCTTTGGGCCATCACCTGAAGGATTTTATTTAAGCCCCAACAATGCTAGGTTGTGGCTTGGAATGTCCTCATTTTATAGAAGGAGAAAACATAAGTAAACTAAGGTCACAACACTAGTCCATGGCAATGACAGGGCTCACACCCGGTTCCAGCCAGTATAACTGCCCCCTCACTTGGACCCTGTGCTTTGTACTGACTTAGTGAAGAAGAAAATGATTGAATATATGGCTGCAGCAAGCACAATAAAGTACCCTGCATGCCACACTTGTCTGTGCTGGCCCTGGGGTAACTGCTCCAGCTTGGAGGCCAACTGGCTTCGTGGAACCACCTCAACATCTTGCCTCCTTAACATGCACTCCAATCTCCATTCAGATCCCTTGAGGGGAGAAAAATGGAGAGCTCAAAATGAGACAAAGACCTAGCTCTGGTAGGAAAGATTATAGATTTCAAGAAGAAGTCATCAGGCATCTTTGCATCCTGTCAGAAGTTCCCCAAGAACCCTCTGAGGAACAGAGCAGGCTGCACAACAGTCATTTGGAGCAGGTTGAAGTGTCGGGTCCCTTGTAGCTTGTTTCCTGCCACATTTTCTATTCAGGGCTTGTATCCAGACAGTGGGTGCCACAGTGCACAATACAGCTGGACAGACAGACAGGTCTCAGCTCATCCCTAATCTCTTTCCACTCAGCCTGCCTGCATCTGCCAGGCTAAGCTTACCTTCTCCTGCCCACTCCAAGGTCTCCTTGAAGTCAGACCATCTTTTCTCTCCTGATCAAGTCGCTGTCCTCTGCTCGCTCTCCCCCCGCTACCCCAGACCTACTCTCATGTCATCTCTGGCAGGCACTCAATTCCATGAGCAGCATCTGAGAATTTTGATGTTAGGTTAGCAGGATCTTGGAAACTTTCTATCCCAATAAGGGCTGGAGAAGGGGAAAGAGACTTTGGGCTAAAAGTGAAAGCAATGCCCGGGGAGAGAACATTCAGAGAACCAGAAGAAGACTTCACACGTGACACACCCCCAGACCTTCTGAAAGTCAAGCTCTACATTTGCCAGAAGATAGCATTGTCCATCTCTGATCTTTTATCCCCAAGAATCAGTGGTGAGTGAGTGCTGATGACAGCCCAACAAAGTGAAGGTACTCAATCCCACTGAACTATATACTTATAGTGGTTGAAATGGATATATATA
>NW_004624883.1:2078050-2091442 GCF_000247695.1 Heterocephalus glaber
TCCAGAGGGGAAAATGTGTGAAAGAAATCCCTTCTATTATTTTTCATCCCAACCAGTTCATTTTGAGGGCAGTGCCCAGCAGAGTGAGAGAAAACACGCATGTTTCAGATAGAGGGCAACACCTGAGAACCAGCGAGGAAGTGGGAAATCACTGAGGAAGAATGGATCTGGTCAACTTGAGAAGGAATTCCCGGGCTCCACCAAAGCTGCTTATGTTGGAACCTTCACAGCCAAGTTCTGGAGAACTGAACAGGGATACCATAATACAGGCCTGGAACTAGGCTCTGGGGAACTCACAGCAACATAGAATCAAAGACCTCTACACCAACAGTAGCAAAATATGCATAAAACATTCAACAGAATGGACAATTTCCTGGGTCACAGAACGAAAGTAACACATTTTTAAAAGCTGAATAATCAAGAACATAATCTCTGGCAAATGTGGCATTAAATTAGACATCTAAAAATAAATACAACAGGAAAATTTCAAACATCTTAGAAATTATTTCAATCATAAACAATACATGGATAAAACAGTCTTAAGGAAAAAAAGAAATCCATAGAAATAAAAGGAAAAGGCAGGGCCGGGGATTTAGCTCAGTGGTGCCACCACCTGCCTCACAAGCACAAGGACCCGAGTTCGATTCCCATGTACCAAAACCAAAACAAAACAAAAGGAAAATGCAACATATCTCAACTTACAGAATTCTGAAAAACAGAGAGAAAATTGTACCATTTAATCTTAGATTATGATAAAAGAAATATCTCAATAATCTATGCTCTTCAAATAATTAATCAGGAAAATAAAGAAGCAAAATAACCCAAAGCTAACAGAAGAAAGGAGAGAAGAAGGCAACAGAAATCAGTGATAATTGAAATAAGATATAATTGAGAACAAATAAAGAAGCCAAAATCTGCTTCTTAGAAAGGATCAAGAAAATTGTTGAAACTCTAGCTCCACAAGAAAAAAAAAATGGTTAAGATCAAGAATGAAACAGGTACTGTCGTTACAAAACCTGTACACATGAGAAAAGTAAAAATAAAACTACTGAGTTAAGAAAGGTTTTAGTGTGAGGCTTTATTTTTACCTCCCTGTGTTTACTGTTTTCTGTAGCTGTACCTACAGCTCCCGACCTCCTGATCCGTCCCTTCCAGGGAAGGTCCTTGTTCTTTCCATGCACACTTGCTGTCTGACTTGCTTCCCCATTGGATCAATATTACCTAAGTGACTATACTAATAATCTTATTGACTGACCATAGTTTTGTCCCACCTTATGCCCACCTCATGATTTTGTACCCACCTCATGATTTTGCTCTATAAAACTTCTTTGAGAAGTGGGCTCATGGGCAACCACTTTTTGGGTCCCTCCCTGTCCCTCTTAGGCAGGAACTATATATCCCTCAAATACTTCCTACTCCTAATCTCTGTTGTTCCTAGAATTCATTCTTCAATTTTAGAGAACTTGGCATATCACACATCTAACAGGTTGGGAGTTACATTTCCCCTATATCATTTGGAGGTCCTTATATCATCCCTATATCATATCCATCAACAGACAAATGTATAAAGAGAATGTTTTATCTATATATAATGGAATACTACTTGACTATAAAGAACAAATTTGAGACATTTGTAGGAACATGGATGCATCTGAAAGATATAATGTTGAGTAAAATAAATCAGACACACCAACTTGAATACTGTGTGATATCTCTCACCTGAATAAGGCAAAGTACAAACGAAGAGAAAAATAAAGGACAGAATGTGACAAGGGGATGGACAGTTACCAGATTTTTAGGGTGCTTGCCTCTTGGCTTCCAGGTTCTTCTCATCTTCAAGAGAATTGAACAAGACAAAAATGGTACAGTTTATTTGAAAAGTGAAGGGTAAGTGAGAAACTGGCTCTGCAGAGCGAATTTGGGGAAAAAAAGAGAGGAAAAAATAAAAAACAAAACAAAACAAAACTACACCCTGGGTAACACAGGGTGGACTACCATGAGGAAAGCCATAGTGAGCTCTTCATGGCATCTGTGCTCTTTTATCCATCCCACACATTGAGGGTTCTCCTTAGCAGTCTACATACAGGGTCTTGAGAATTATTTAGTGTGTGTGTCCTGAAATTTGGTCACTCTTACCCCCTCAAACCTGCTTTGCCATGCGCTACATTCCTGTCTCAGGATCTGTTGCAGATAGGAAGGGGCCTAGGGGACCAAGGGTGAGGGGTGAGGGGTGAGGAGAGGGGTTGGGGAAAGAGGTA
Source organism: Heterocephalus glaber (assembly GCF_000247695.1). Next base: position 2,080,309 of record NW_004624883.1, read on the forward strand.
GAGTGAAGATATGCCATGCCACAAGGTCCTAATAACCTCAACAAATATGGATATTATATGCCATGAACATGAACTAAGATTAACAATATCAACAAGAATGAAAAGGGGGAAATGGCAACTAGAAGAGGAAGGGGGAGGGAAAGAGATCTTAAAAAAGAACCAAGCTGTATTATGTACTGTGGGGCATCACTTCTGCCTGTACTCAAAGCCCAGGCATCTGAGGACACTTAAGGTCACAACTCTGCTCTCACGGACATGCACATAACTGGTCACAGTTATCTAAGAATGACTTAACATAAGCACACATGTGTAGCATGGACAAGGTCATGCAGCAGGGGTTTAGTCTCTTCATCTCTCAATCCGCTGATGAGACACTAACTCCTGTGAACTAAAGAACACTGTAATCCTTTAGTTGCTGTGTTTGCTATGTAGCTATAATTGCTGTTTTTGCTAAAGGAATATAGAGACATACAGCTCTTGAGCTCTGGAGCTGCGGCTCCAGCTCTACCTTGCTCTGCTTTGATGCTGACCATATGCTGATGATTGGCTCTCTCTGTGTGGTCCTTATTGGGGAATGAATGAATTCATTAACTCACTCATGAAGGACTGCATGGACTAAACAGACCTCTCCTCCAGTGCCTCCTGGGGAGGCTCAGCTTCAGCCCTCACAATTGACATAGTCTGGCAGGATGCCCTCAGATACAAGCTGGATTGTTTTTGTAAATGTAGATAAGCTTATTCAAAAAGCTTACAGAAAGGCAAAGGAGCTTGTGTCAGTCAGTGTTTCCTAGAGAAACAGATAAAAACAGATCAATCATCACAAAGCTAGAGTGGTCAAAACAGAATTTTGAAAAAACAACATGAACATGAGGGAATTCATCTCCCCATTGCAAAGTTTTACTAGATACACCTCAACAAATTTGTGGAATTTAGGCAAGGAGGTCTTACATATCACACCAAAACCATTTTTCATGTAGGAAAAATGACAAATTGGACTTTATCAAAATTAAATAAAGTGCTTGCTCTGAGACAGACACTGCCTGATCCAATTATAGAACAGAAAAATGTTTGCAAAACATATACCTGCAAAGATTTTTTTACAAAGAATATAGTCTCAAAATCTCAAGAATTAGACAATACCCATCAAAATACAAAAGTGAAATTTACAACAATGAATATAATTAGCTTTAGAAACTGTGAAATGCTTACAGTTATATCTTAAAAATATGGAAAATTGCCAGGGATTTAGCTCAATGGTTCTGCCACCTGCCTCGCAAGCGCAAGGACCCTAGTTCAATCCCTGGTACCAAAAAAGAAAAAACCAAAAAACAAAACAAAACAAAAAATATGGAAAATCTGTACACTGAAAACCGCAAAATATTGAAGAATTAAATTAATAAAGACATAAACACGAGTGTGCTCAAAAAATACCATGTATGTCACTGCATGTCATTCAACGCAAGGCGAGGATCTCCACTATGAGAGGCGATGCTCTGAATCTTATTAACAGTGCGTGACAAGATTCAACTTGTTCCATGCTGTCAGCTGGTTGTGAACTAAGGTTGTAGAAGATGAGTTTTAAAGTGTTCCCTGAATCATGGGCCAGGAACACCCATTAATTAACATGCAATGCCACTTCAGATTCCAGCTTTTTAAGAAATGTCACCATGGGAGATGAAATTTGGGTCTATGTTTATGATCTGAAGGCTAAGAACTGGAAATCACCCCGTTCTCCTTCAGAAAGAGATCCAACATCAAGGTGATGTGATTGTGTTTTTGATCTTGATGGAGTTGTACAAGCTAAGTTTGTACCCAGGAACACTATGGTGAACTCTAAATATTATAAGGGCTCAATAAAGGGTTTAAGAAGTGATGTGCATAGAAAAAGGCCCAAGAAATGAGAAAACAGTTTCATCCTCCATCATGATGACCTTCTGTGCCACACATTGCTTCTGATATAGAAATTTCTGTCAAATAAAAATGTTATGCTGCGTCCTCATCCACCTTATTCACCAGTTCTGGCACTGTGAAACTTCTGGCTCTTCCCCAAAGTCAAAATGCTCATGAGAAGTAAATGTTTTAAATCAATTCAGGTCATCAAGACAGCCACCACAGCACAAATAAAGACGCAAAAGAAGGTCTCCAAAACTGCTTCCAAAAGTTGCAGTAATGATAGAATTAGTATTTTGAGGGGGATTGATGACAATGTGTCTTTTATTGCAATACATTTTAAAAAATTTGAACATTCATGTATTTATCATAGCTCATATATGGATATATATATCATATTCAAGGTTTGGAAGACTCAATATTGATAAGATGCCAATTATTTCCAAATTAATGATAGATTTCATACAATAGTAACCAAAAACCAGAAAGCTATTTAATATAAATCAACACACGTATGATACCATTCATGGAGAAATGGATAGAAACTACATAACTTAAAAGACTATAAAAAAGATAACAAATGAGGGGTTACACTACTTGATTTTACGATTCCAAATAAAGTCAGAATAATCCTTACCGTATGGTATTGGCTTTACTATAGGGATTCATCAATGGAACAGAAAGAAGTGTAGAAATGAAACCACCTATGCATACATACATAGACAAATAATTTTTGTTAAAGAAGCAAAAAAGGATTAGAATCAAAAGGAAAAATTCTCTTCAACAATGACCTCTGGAACAATCACCTATCCATACACAAAAAATAAATCTCAGTTCATGTCTTAAATCATATAAAGGAGTACTTCATAATGGATTATAGACTTAACTGTAAACCTAAACATATGTCTTCTAGAAGAAACAAAGAAAAAATGTTACCTTAGATTAGTTAATAATGTCTTAGATACAGCAAAACCCCAATCCTTTAATTTAAAAAAATTATAAATTTATGTTTAGTCAAATTATGACCTTCTGCCCTTAAACTCTTTGTTGGGAGTTTGAAAAGACACTATACAAACAAGGATAATATACTTTATATAAATATGTACTAATGGCCTACAATGAAGGTCGCTATTTTGTGTCATAAACCTGTACTAGTGAAAAAATTAAAAACTACCAAAAACAGTCTGATTTTACATACTTAATAATGATCTTATATCTCAAATATATAAAGAACTCTCAAAAGTCCAACAGTCCAATTAAAATGGGCAGAAGATTTTAAAACTCCAAAAAGACATAGATGGCAAAAATTCATCCAAATAAGACGTCAACCTCATTAGTTACCAAGAAAATGCAAATGAAAACCACAGCAACATAAAACTCCTGGTGATGACCCGGAGCACAGAAATGCTCAAGTGCACATGGTGCGCATGTCAGATATCACAATGAGTTTTCAAAAACCCATTTGGCAGTTTCTAAAAATATTAACATGCACTTTCCATATGGTGAATATATTCCACCGTAGGTAATTATACAACAGTTTTTCAAATGGAAGAGAATATATGGTGACAGGGATAAGACAGGCCAGTGATTGTGCAGTGAGGTGCACAGAAGAGGCATTATGAGGAATGTAGAGGAAACTTTTGGTACTGAAGAATATCTTGTAATGGTTTCTCAGAGTGTATTTGTTTCAAAGCTTATCACACTTATTTTTCAAATATATCTCACTAAAGTTGTTTTTTGAATTAAAGTTGCTTTTTAAAAATTACATTTTCTGCTAAAAAATATCTTCTTCAAAAATCTAAATAAAAGACTGACAAAGGGAGAGTTTTAAATCACTGGTATTATTTAAAAATGCTGAGATATGGTGTTGACAAAAATAAGCATTTTAAAAATATGGTCTATTTCTGTTTAAAAACCTCACTTCTGGCTCTAGGGTGATGAAGTAGGTGTATTTTTTCCTGTTCTTCCTACTAAGGACAACCCAAAGGCCAGGACATTGTACGCAGAACTAACATAAGAAGATGCTGAGCAGTAGAAATCAGAAGGCAAAATGTGTAGTGGCATTGGGACCCAAGGAACACCAGGTTGGTGAGGCCTCGGTTTTTCTTCTTGCCTCATCTACCCCAGAGTTGGAATGAAGAAGCAGAGACCTGGAAACATTGATGGGTACAGACATACTTTTAAGCAGTCAGTGGGTCAGTCAGAAAGTGGCAAGGAGATAAAAATATTCAACTGAAGTACAACTGAAATGTAGCACATCTCAAGTTGTTTAAGTGAAAGGAGTGTTTGGAGGGAAAACTATAACATTTAATATTTATTAAGAAAGACGAGGGCTGGGGATTTGGCTCAGTGGTGCTGCTGCCTGCCTTGCAGATGCAAGGCTCAAGGTCCTGAGTTCGATCTCCGGTACCAAAAAAAAAAAAAGAAAGAAAGGCCAAATGGTCTCAATTTAATAATCTAAACTTCCACTTTAACTGAAAAAATGAAGTGAACAAAAAGAAGTAAAAGACAATAACAATCTATTAAATTAAAATCACAAAACAAAGAAAAAGTAAACAAAAAGTTGTTTCTTTGAATAATTGAAGTAGTAAAAGTGTAAATAGACCAACCAAAAGAGAAAACAGAATTAAATAAGTAATATCGGCAATGAAGCAAAGAATGTCACTACAAATCCTGCAGATAGTACAAGGATAGAAACAAAATACTGAGAATTTTTATGTACACAAATTCAAGAGCTTAGATGAAACTGAATGGTTTAGTAGAATAACTAACAAAATTCACCCAAGGTAAAATAGCCTGAGTCGGTGCCAATGAACTTTTTAGAGCCCAAGGGTACAAACTGCAACCCAAAACCCACTTACATATCCCAAAGTGCCAACACTGCAATTAAACCTGAATATAGAGGTTTTAGTTTAACAAAAACAACTGTTATCCCATGCTCAGCTGCTGGGGAGACTCGGCTGGCGCTCTGACAGAGAGCTCTGAGTGCCTGCTGTGGCACATGTGCCAGAGATTCGCCACCACTGGAGTAGTGAAGCAAGTATTAAAGAAATTCATGCCACATTTGAACACTTTCTGAAAAGAAATATCTAGATGTAATTGATTTTACTGACGATCTTTCCTAAGCTTTTAAAGAATTATCACCAAGTCTACACAACATCGTCAAGAAAATATAACAGAAAAAATTTCCATTATAAAATTCATTTTATAATGTTACTATCTTTATATTAAAACCAAGACAAGTTAGCACAAAAAAAGAAAACTACAAATGCCCCTCATGAAAACAGACACAAAAATTCTCAACAAAATAATAGCAAATAGAACCCATAAATATATAAAATAATAGTATAGCATTATTAAATACATTTTACCTGAGGAATACAAGGCTAGTTCAGTTTGCAAAAAAATCAATGTAACACATGATAGTAACAGATTATACAATAGATTTATAGTTCTCAGTCTAAGCAGAAAATGTATTTGACAGTAATATACAACATCTACTTATGGTTAAGAACTCTCATAGAAAGAAAAAAAATGGAAGCTTAACCTGATACATGTACAGAATATGTACAACTAACATCAAACTTCATTGTAAAAGACCAAATGCCTTCACAATATGATCAAAACAAACGTAAGAATGTCTACTGCTCTATTTCTTTCAAGATTACAGTGGAATTCTTACCAATGGGATAAAGTAAAGCATATAAAGAAGAGTCATATAGATTGGAATGGAATAACATTGTCTCTATTTTCATGATTTATAGTCAGCTATGTAAAAAAATTTAAGAACAGTTCAAAAAATTCACAGAATAAGTAACTTTACCAAGAGCTCTTGAGAGAAACAGTGGTACACAAACATAAATGTTATTTCCTTTTAAATAACTATAAACATTTGAAACCAAAAATTTTAAGAATACCATTTTCAATAGCTTCAGTAAATAAAATACTCATGTATAAATGTAGAAAAAAATTGCATAGTATCCCTGTGCTGAAAAGTACAAAATACTTATGGAAGAAATGAAGACCGAAATAAATGGACAATAACCCTATGTCACAATCTGTCTCAGTATAGTGAAGTAGTCAATTCTCACCAAAATGATCTATAGATTCAAAGCAAAATCAATCAAAATCCCAGTAGAGTTTTGGTTGTAGACATAGGTAAACTCATCCAAAAGGTTAAAGGAAATAGAAAAACACAATTTAAAAAAGTAAAGCAGAGATCAAGAATCCATACTTCCAGATTTTAAAAACTACTATAAAGCTTTAGTCAACAACACGGTGTGACATTGGCTAAGGGACAGACACATAGATCTATGGAATGTAATAAAAATCAGAAATAGACTCACACAACTATGACCAATTCTTTTTGTTCATAAAGAACTAAGCAGTTTAATTGAAAAATATTAGCCTTTTCAATAAATGGCATTGGAACAAAGAAACATCCAATGTTAAAATTGGACCTCAACCAAAACTTCATATTTTACATAAAATTAATTCAAAATCTATCATAGAAGTATAGATGCCAGGTGTGGTGGCACATGCCTATAATCCCAGTACTTGGGAGGCTAAGGCAGGAGGATCGCTGTGAGTTTGAGGCCAGCCTAGGCTACATAATGAGTTCAAGGTCAGCTTGAACTACATAGCAAGACCCTGTATCAGAAAATTAAAAAAATAAAAAATTTTACAAAGCATAGGTTAACTCAAAATATATAAGACATTTAAAAGAAAACATGGAGTCAAATCTTTATGACCTGGAGTTAGGTGAAGACATCTTAAACATGACAGTATGAGCATGATTCATAAAAGAAAAAATAATGATAAATCAAACTTAATAGAAAAATATTTCCATCAAGAAATATGAATGAAAAATGAAGCTACAATTGGCTATGAAATATCTGCAAATCATCTATCCAATAAAAGGCTTATATGGAGAATATATGAAACTCCCAAAACTCTTTTATGAAGAAAGAAAAAAACACAACTTTTTTAAGATGCCAAAATTTGTTAATAGATATATAACAATGTGGGCATTATATGGTGATAAATGAATTAATTCACCAAGAACACATAAGCCTATGTGTGTACCTAAAAGTACAGCCTTAAAACGCATGAAACAAAACCTAATAGGCAGAAAAGAGAAATAATCAAATCTTTAGTTCTATTTGGAGACTTTACCACTCATCTCTCAGTGAATGATAGTAAACAGAACATTTAAAAGTGCAGAAGGACCTGAAGGAAGGACATTGTTAGCCCACACAAGGATACACTTTATTTTCAAGTGTATTAGGAATATTCACCAAACTGAGCCATAAAATATATCTTACAAAGTTAAAGGAGTTGGAATCATACAAAGTACAGCCATGGTTTGAATGCATCATCAAAGAGCATGTGCTGTAAACTTAATCTCCAGTGCAGCAGCGTTGGGCGGTGGGGTGTAAGGGGAGATGCACAGGTCACGAGGGTTTCATCCTCATGAATGGATTGATGCCCAGTATGAAAGGTCTGCAGGCTGCGCGTTTGGTCACTTGCTCTCTGTTGGCCAGTTCTTGCCCTTATGCCATGGAATGAGGCAACAAGAAGGCCATGGTCAGATGCTGGGGCCTTGATTGTGGATTTCCTGGCCTCCAGAACTGTGAATCAATAAATTTCTGCATATACTTTAGACCTGAAAGTCGAAGGAAACATATTGAGGTCAAAATAACTTGATGAGACTGAAGGATTTAGGAGTTTTAGAAAAAATGCTATGGGACAAAAAATAAAGTGCTTATAAGAGGAAATAGGATGTATACTTCTTCTAGGAAGAATTAACATGGTAATGAGAAAATTCCTTCAAAACATAAACAGAAGTATAAGAAATTGTATTAGTATGAGAGAGCATTAATGACTTTGTTAGGACAGTGTGAGAATGAAAACATCAAAATTAAGAGGTTGTCGATATGGAAAATAAAAATGTCAAATGAGCATATAACATAAATCATTCAGAAGAGATATTAAAATCACGGATTGCAATTCTTTTTTCTTGGTATTGACTATGTGAAAGATAATCATCTGAGAGAAATGCTGATCATTCTTATAAATGTCTTATATATACAGATTTCATAAAATAAGGAATCTTTAAATAAAAGTACATTTTCAAGCATTATTTGAAATTTATGGTAATAATGGATGAAGTACATTTAAAACATTCTTATGAATTCAGAAGACATAAATGACATACATAATAATAATATGATCATGAAAATATTTTCCACAGAGATTGCCTACATATACACCCTTATAGGCTGGGGATTTAGCTCAGTGGTTCCGCCGCCTGCCTCACAAGTGCAAGGTCCCAAGTTCGATCCCCGGTACCAAAAAATAAAAAAAATAAAAACCATATAGACCTTGATATACTATAGGATCCAATCATATAATGTATAATATGATTTAGATATAAATGTAATTTTCCTTTCAAAATGCAAGTTAATAGCTTTACTAGAGGGAGGGCTCAACACAAGGTAGAATCTTATCCATGTAACACTGTATTTAAAAGTCTGAGGGATATTGGATGACTACACATAGTTTACTCATTATATTGCAAACTACTTGTTTCTTTCTAGGTGCACAATTGGTAAGCACATCAGAGGATAAACAGGATCAAGAAAGAGATTGATCAAGTTTGGAAGCAAACGCTGTACACAAAATATGTTTATTTCTGTTAGTTGAATCACATTTTTAAAATAATGTTTTATGATTATGGAATAATTCATAATTGTTTTAGAAGCTTCAAAAATTACTGAAATTACAAGTAAGAAAATAAAAAAATTAATTATATTTCCAATAGCAAGAGAATATCCTTGTTATTTGTTGCATATTCTTCCAGGTCTAAGTATGTCTTGTGGTGGTGTATCTCAATTGTGTCCACTTAATTGGCTTGGGAGACAGTAGGAATCCCAGGGGATTAGTAAAGCACAATTCTGGGTGTGTCTGGCTGGGTTATGGAGGTGTGACTTGGGTATTTATATGGTCTCCACCCCTTCCTCTTTGGCATTGTTCCTTTGCTCTGTTTCTGGCCTCTATAAACTAAGAATTTTTGCTCACCCATGCAGTTCTGTCATGATGGCCCTTTCTTGGATTCAGCCACCCATGTACTGAATCCCTTGAATCCATGAGCCAAATTAAACCTTATATAAGAGTCCCACAGTATTTCATCCTGGTTTTAGTTTGAGTACATTTGAAGTGCTGGAGATTTGTCATGCATAAAATTTATTTTAATTTTGGATTATAGGACTTCCGTTTCTTGCCAAGATAAGTAATAGGAACCAAACTTATACACTTATCTAAAAAACAGACAAAATATATGAAACAACACTTTTCAACTTATTGGACATTAGGCAACAAAGATGATGATTTTTGATAGCTGTACAACAAAAGAGGCAAGTCCTAAAATTTATTCCAGATAGCTGCCTGAGGACAGATTGCAGCTCACACCACATAGTGGAGGAGCCTGTTTTAGCTTTAAATTGAGGATATGGAACAAAGAGTCCAAGAATATTGAGATGGGTGGAGCTTGCAGTATGGAATACTGAAAAATAAGTTGGAAACAAAAATGTCCTGAGCTCAAAGATGGCTGGAGATAGTTCCCATACCCAGTAGGTAAAAGGCAAAACCTCATAATTAATAAGGCATTGGGATAGAATGAATACTCAGTGAGTTATATTTTAGTGGTAAAGAAATATTGACCATAGATCAAGCACAATTCCAAACTCATTAAAACAAAATTCCAATGGATCATACTATTTCCAAGTAACTTAACTATGTCCCAGAACTAAGGTCAATAACTTTTTATAGAGATAAAAAATACTCAGCACTCAACAAGGTGAGTTTCTCCATATTTATTATCTGACCAAAATTACCAGGCATTCAAAGAAGCAAGGTATGCATGAATAGCAGGGTAGCATGAATAACTGGAAAGAAAATCAATTTATATCACTCACATACAAATGAGACAGATAGTAGATAAGGATAAATAAATTATTAAAACTGAATATTATGTATTGAGGAAATAAGAATAAAAACTACACAAGGAAAATAGTGGCATGAAAGATATAAAAATACCAAATAATATTTAAATTATAAAAAGTACAATTTCTCAGTCGAAAAAGTACAACAGACTTCACTAATGGCATATGGGACATGACAGAAAAAAAAACAGTACACTTGAAGATACAACAATAGAAATTTCCCAGAATATAACAGAGAAAGAAAGAAAGAAAGAAAGAAAGAAAGAAAGAAAGAAAGAAAGAAAGAAAAAGAAAGAGAAAAAGGAAATGATGAAGGCATTAGTGAGCTGTGAAACAATTTCAAGTGTCCTAATATAGATGTATTTCAGGACACCTGAAGAAGGGAAAGTATGGAAGATAAAAAACGCATCTGAAGAAATACTGAATGAAAAATTTCCAGATTTGATGAAAACTGTAGACTTACAGATTCAAGAACCTGAAACAATCCTATAAAAAAGCAACAGGAAGAAAATTAGGGCTCTCTCACTCAGTATAGAAAAATCTCCATATCTCAGTATCCTTAATCACATTTGCAAAGTCCCTTTGGCCATATAATGTCACCTTCACAGGTCCCAGGGTTTAGGGTGTGTTGAGAGGTCACCAGAGGATTCCACTTGGTCTTCTTGCTCCGTAAAGACACTCAGTTCAGTTTACTGTTCTCAGTGATTTTCAGAATTCCTATGAGAAATTATCAGAGTGTCTTGAAGATGCTCCCTCCCCAGGCCCCCCAAACTATTTGGAGATGTGAATGAACTTAACAGGGTTGTGTGATGCTACTTGCTTTGCAACAAACTCATCCCCAGCAGTTTATCGAAGTTGTGTGTGCCGTCACGAGGTTTACACCCACCATGCTAACCCACCATGTGTTCTTTGAAGCCAAGCCTTGATCCCAGACAGAATCCGCGGGCAGTGCTGGCCCATAGTCACAGCCTCGACCCCACCCCCTGGAGCACCAAGAACTCAGAAACCTCAAGGCCGGCTGAGGCAGGAACACCATCTTGGCCATGTCTCAAGCCGAGTCCACAGCCGGCCCTTCATCTGCAGAGGCCGAGGCCATTGGTCCCCGGCATTTTCCCTCCTCTGGCCCCCTCCATGCGGCCCAGCACCCCGTCCACTGCTCCGTGGTGTTCCTGGCCTGTCTCAGCCGTCAGTCTCCAGCCCACTCCCTCTCACAGTGGAGCTCAGAGGGGACAGAGCACCCG
>NW_004624883.1:2091672-2167033 GCF_000247695.1 Heterocephalus glaber
TGGTGGTGAGTCCCGGATGTCCCAGTCCTATTCATGTCCTCCCTGGTCCACTCCTCCACTCTCCCTCAGCCCCCTCCCTCCGTGCTAAGTCTGTATGGAGAGCCCTGAGTGACAGCTGGCTGGGGCTCTCCGAACTGATTTCCATGAGGTCTTGTTATGGTTTAGGTCAACAATGTCCCCCCAAAGTCTCATGTGCTCAGAATTGGAGCTTTCAGAGAATCATTGGATCATGGGGGTGCACTACTCACCAGTGAACTGATCCACTGATCAGTTTATACGTAACTGTGATGTTAGAAGGGGGTCCTGTTTGGATGGGGGGTGTCAGGTGGCGTGAGTTTAGAAGACATATCTCCTTCCCTGGCTTCTCGTTTCTCTCTCTCCTTTCCGGCTGCCATGGGAGTGAGCAGCTTTCATCCACCATGCCTTTCTGCCTTAGAGCCAACCATGAATCCTCTGAAACTGTGAAGCAAATTAAACCTCAGGTCCTTTAAGTTGTGTGTGTCAGGTACTGTGTACCAGCAATGGTAAAATAGTTAATACAGGAGTCTCTCGTGAACACTGGCCACTGCTCTCGCCTGGATCCTCCCAAAGGTCCTCTCTTGATGAGGGTATCCTGTATGCTTTCCTTTCCTGGATCCTGGATATTTTTACAGAATTTTTTTTCTCCTCAAATTAAAAGAGGAAATGTCCTGTTGACATATCAGAATTTAAAATCATCTGTGATTTTTATGAGTATGAAAACTAGTATAACATTTTTAAATAAAATGTAGGCAATATTTATAAAAAATTAAACTATACCCATTATTCCCACTTCAACTGAATGTCCATGTTGTTACCTTCTTAGTCGAAAAGACATAGGTTTGCTCAAGTGTTTGTACACAAAATATTGATTTCACTTTGGATCATTGTAAGAACAAATGCAGAATAATTTAAGTGTCCACCAGGGAAATGGTTTGAATATTTGTAGCATATAGATGCTTTAGAATTCTGGAGAGTAGCATGCTGTCATAGGAAGATTCTGAATCCATTGTATTAAGTGTTATAGGCAGCTTTAACTTAATACATACATCGTTACCCACTGTATTACTCAGCTATCCCATTGCTGGAACACAATGCCTGACACCCACACTTACAGGAGAGGTTTAATTTAGCTGATGGTTTCAGGGGATTCAGTCCATGGTCAGTTGGCTCCAAAGCAGGAACATGATGGTGGAAAGGAACCGTGGAGCAAAGATGCTTAGTTCTTGCTGGCTGGGAGACAGAGTGGCGGCACAGTGCCAGAGAGTTAGGAGCCAGGGTACATAACCAAATTCATACTTACATGACCCTCTCACACATTCCCAGGAAAGTCCTTTACGAGGAGGCCCCCAAACCAATCAAAATGACATAATTAAGATTAATATTCACACTCATATATGTTAACATGACTAATATAACTTATTACCACATCTGCATATGAAAAATGTCTAAAATACACTTTAAAATAATATGCACTAGATTAATCAGAGTGATCTTTGAAGAGGGGAGGAACTTTGGAAAGAGAAAATTATGATATATATGTATTGTTAAATGTTTTTGCATCAGAAAGAAATGCAATTAAAATATTTCAATAAGCCTAACAGCAAAAATAGTAGCTGTGTGTTATTTAAAGTAACTGTTAGCTGATACAAGAGACCAAATCTAAACTTTGAACAGCTTGACATCATGAGGGCTTTGTGTGTAAATACATTCTGATATGGTTCTGTAGGAGCTGCCTGCTCTTAGAAGTACCAGGGGTCCTGACTGCTTCCTTCTTGTGGTTCCTTCATGTGAACAAGGTGCTGCCACATTTGCTGGAAGGGAGAGAAAAGCATGGCAATGCATACTGGCTTTCAAATTACCGGATGTGACAAGCAACATTTTCAATACATGTTTCATTGGGAAGGAAATGTCACATGCCTCTTCATAATGACAAGGGGACAGTCACGTTCCCCTGTGGTCAGGAAAGACAGGAGGACTGTCACAGAGTAGGTACTACTTTCCTTGTTAGGCAACATCACTCCTCATTCTTGGAGATGTTATGGAGAAGACCAGATTTGCCTTAAAATCCTCTGAACTCTTAAGTGTTTACACTTGATACATGCTTTTAAATCTTACATTATCTGATCGGATTTAAAGAGGATCATGTAAAAGCCAGCAGAGTGGAGTCACCTTCCTTCTACAATAGTGGTTTTCTGCACTTCCCTTTGCAATACTCTCTATCTTCTCAGAAGGAGGATTTTCTCCTGCCATTTGATACAGGCCTCAAATCTTAACTTGTGAAGCTCTGTCCCCTTCACATGAGCATTGCTACCTCAGCACCTGGACAGGTCATCAGTCACTCTGAAAGCTGGTACTTTCCCGAGAAGCAGGTGTCAGACGGGAGGCATACGAAAGATGGCAAATTATTTTTTCTCTTCCAACTTGAGCCAGCATGTCCATGGAAAGAGAACCCAGGGAAAGGCTTGTATAGCAGGAAACTGCTAGCACTGGATAGAAATACACACAACTTGGCACAGTTGGTGGAATGTGTTGTGTCTAGATATCCCTCCAAAGCTTCATACAGTCATAGGTGGCACATTTCTGAGGTGGCTGGATCTAGAGTGTGTGACACTGGGACTAAGGGTGTGATGCTGGGATTAAGGATGTGTGATTACTAAATTAGTCCACTGAATGGTTTGGCATAGTTCTGGGTATAGATAATGAGAAGGCCCACCCTGGGTGTTTTACTTGCCCTAAGGGCATAAAACCTGGATAGACTACAACAGACAGACAGAGGGCTGCTATTGTTGCTTGCTGCTTTTTTTTTCCCCCCCTCGTACTGGGGATTGAACTCAGGACCTTGTGCTTTCAAGGCAGGCGATCCACCACTGAGCTAAATCCCCGGCCCCTGCTTGCTACTTTTGCTGCCGTTGGCCTGCCATAAGCTGTTTCTCCTCTGTGTTGCCCCTCTATCATGCTACCCTGCCTTGGAACCAGCCTACTATGGGCTGAAACTTCTACAAACTGTGAGTCAAAGTAAACTTTTCCTCCTTTAACTTTGGATGTTGGGTATTTTGTCTTAGCAATGAGAAAAGTAAGACAGTTGGCTCTCAAGGACAGATATTTTCCCCACCTGTCTTTGACTCTCACTGTCATCTCTAGATTTGCTCATAGTGCATTAGCCTCCCCCACCATCCTTCTTTTGGTTATCAGAGAGACACTAAACTGTGCTGAGAAATTATTTGTAAACCAGCAGTTTGGCCCTGGGATAGGAGTGAGATCAGCAGTGGTCTCCAGATGTACTCACACAGCCCTGTCACTTACCAGCCAGTCACCTGGGAAATTCCCAGCCCTGGGAGACTGGAGCTCTTCATCTGTGAAGCAAGTCTGATCAGACCTGTCCAGTAGGACTGCAGGAAGGTTGATGTCAAGCACCCAGCCCAGTGCCTGGCTTGAGTTAGCTACTATTTCTAACAGGATTTGATCCCACCCCTGGCACTCTAGGATGTTCTTATTGTCATTGCTGTCCAGGACATATCAGAGAATATGCACCTCTACAGGATGTGGAGAGCTAATCAGCCCAAATAGGAAATTTCATGAGTAAAATTCAGTGACTCCTCCCTTTTTGAAGACCTATTACAAAATTTGTTCATAGTACCATCTTTCCCAGTGGATACAACCCAAAGTTCCTAGAATATGAGTGAAGGGCCAGCTGTTTCTCTCCCTCCCAGCTGCTTTTCCACTCAAGCCACTATTTTCATCCCGCACAAAACCTAGCCCTTGTTTAGAGTTATGCCAACTACATTAAAGGTAACATGAGTATAATGCTCCAGTGGACTTTTCTCTGCCTCTCCCAGGCCAAGAAAATGTGTCAGTCTAGTGCTTTCTGGACACAGCTTCAAAGAAATGTCCCCTATTTGCCTGGAAATCCTTGCAGGTGACAGTTACAAATCACCTAGTTCTTATGTTATGTCCAGCTGCACTGGGACAAGAGCTCAGGACACATCTAATACCTGGTCCAGGTGGACATTCCTCTCTGCTTTATCCATGAACCAAGCAGAACTGCTCAGAGCAGTTTTCCATTGTAAGCCCCAAGATACCCCAACGGAGTGTCTGGCCCTGGGCACCATGCAGTAAAATCGGCTCTCAAAGAAGGAACTGCGGTTTCCCCAAGCCCCAAGCTGCCCTAAGCATTCGCCCTTCCCTGCAGCATCCCCCTCCCTTTAAGCCCTGGAGGACAGCTCTCCATTTCCTGCCACAACTGGAAATGGCCCAAGACTCCACCATCCTATGGGGAAGAGCAGGTCCTGCTCAGCCTAGTTTACTCACTTCTCCACCGCTAACACACAGCCTTCCAAAGAGCATCTGCCCCAAGAAGGTCTGGGGTCAATGTATCTGTGACCAGGTGGGGTTCTTCCTTAAAAGTAAATTTCTCCAATATTTTTGAGTAAGCCAAATACATACTGTATAGGCATAAGGACAACTAAAAGGGATAAAGGAAAGTAAACATTGTTTTTAACTTTTTTCTGTATTTATTGACCCCATCTATTTTATTGATGATTTCTTTCACATTTCCAAGACATCTTTTATTCCAAAGACAGATTACTTTGTTCCAGATCACCAAATAGGATGGGAGATTTTTATGATTTTTTTTTTACATAGCAGAAGAGCTCTTAAAATGTATAAACAGGAATATGTTTGTGACCAGTGACATCAAAATTTACAACTTGAAGTTAACTAAATCTTCTATTAAAAGGAAGAATGTATTAAAAAATAACAAAAAGAAAAAATCTTCAAGTCAACCACATAGGAGAGAAATACAAAGATTATATACTGAATTTACCCAATCCCCATTCTGCATCTGAACTATTTAGAAAAATGACTGCTCTTTTCAAGCACAGAGTTTAGTATCTGCCTCAGAAATTACATGGGACAGGAGAAGCTGCTGGATTTGGCCTTCAAATGTTCCCTGGCCCTGGCCCTGGCCCTAGTCATCACTCTTCCACTGGCCCTAAGTGTGGGTCTCTCTCTTCTTCATCTTCTGAACCCTCCTCATGACAGACAGGCAAGGCCTTAAGGGTGGTATCTTTGAGCATGCCCCAAAATTCCAGGACTTCTTCCTCACTGGTTTCAGTGTGGACCCTTAGACCCCATAGGAACTCATATCGAGGAGGATCACTGCTGGGCACCTCCAAACATCCTAAGTACTGTTCCTGCACCAAATCCTTGGTGAGGAATTTTCTGGGCTCCCCATAAATGCAGTGGTCCCTTCCAGGATACAACCCCATCTGATTCAGCATTTCCCAGATGGCTTCCTCACTGGCACGGTTGTCCTGAATGTGGATGATACCCAGGATGATTATCAGGAGGATGGTCCTGGGGTACTTCTGGCCATCACCCACCATCCCATCATAGGTGAGGCCCAGGGCAGGTACAAGAACATAGGAGTGGCTGTGAGGGTCCACTTCCTTCACATCAATGCCAAAGACCAGCTGCATGCAGTGAGAGGCTTCCCTGAAGAGCACAAGAAAGTACTCCTGGTAATCCTTGGTGACAACCATCAGCATTTCTGCCTTGGTGGTCAGCTCCTTCATTAGATGCTGAAGGGTCAGGAACTCCATCAATTCAGCCACCTTAGTCTATATGACATCACTAATCAGGACTCAGTGTCTAGCAGTGCCCACGAGAGGGATGAACCCTCCCCTTGTTCGCTGCTGGAGTCCCCATGAGATTGGCTTGATGGGGTGGCAGCTGTGGCATTGGGTAGAGAGGAGCCTCCCTGAGGACCCAGCGTTCCACCAGCAGAAATCTCCTCTATGGTGCCTAGGATCAGACAACAGAAGGAAGAAGAGGATGAGGAGGAAAGGCAATGAGAGGGAGTGAAAGAGATGACCTCCTTCTATACATAGTTCAAAATCTGCCCACCCACCAAGCCCTGTGTCTCACTTTGGTCCTGGTGGGGACTCAAGGACCTGGGAGAGAGAGAGGTTGTGAGCACCATTCAAAGAGAAGGAAAGGGGAAGTACATTAATCCATGGTCCCTGGGTCTTCCCGTAGGTGACAGTAGAGACAGGTTGAGGCTGCAGTTCTGTATGTCCGGGTATGGGGTTCTCTCTGCCCACACCTAGACTCTTGGCAGTGCTTGGGATCTGTAGGGCTCCCAGGCTGGTAACAGTAGATACCAGGCTCTGTGGACTCCCTTCTTTTGGGGTGTGCCGAGTACTTCCATACCTTTAAGCCTCACGCAAGTTCCTCACCTTGATTGCTGGCAGGTCCTGGCCTCCTCAATCTGCTGACCAGTCGTGGCTCCTCTACTGACCTGGTGACCCAGTGCACACCAAGGTGTGACGTCCCTGAGCTCAAGCAGACAGAAATGAGATGCAGCACTTTTGGACACCCCTGAATGGGGGTTCCCCAAGGTCTGGACATCAGAACGAGGTTACAGAAGCCCTCCTTTATCTGGAGCATTCCCAGAGATTCACATTTCCCCTCTGCTGACCCGTGCATGCATCTTGCAATCCAAGGCTATCATCTCCCTGTGACCCCAGGGGTGGAAGATGGTGTGTGTGTGTGGGGGTGACTCTTTCTCTCAGACCTGCCTGGGGCTACCCCACACCAGGTGTATGTTTATCATGTCTTGTATCTGTTTAACTGCTGCCACACTCCTCAGACCAAGTCCCACTCTTTCTTGACACCAAGAGCCAGGGGCAAAGACACACTGAGCCGTCCAGGGCTGACAACACGGTGGCAGTCACCCTCTGGTCTAGCGTGTAAGGCTCCCTCAACTGTCCTCCCTGTAAGTCCTCCCCTTGAGTCTTTGCAAGAGCCCTACCCTCTTGTGGCCCTGAGTCCTCCTCCCTCAGATTTCAGGTGGGAATGCAGGAGACAATTCAGTGTGAAAGCATAGGCATACTGAGTTCTACTTGTCATGGGTCCTGGGACACTCAGTGCTGTTTCATTTCTCACTCTGACTTGGGGCAGAGCCTGGAACTAATTGATCCCAGGCTGTCTCTGCTCCTGCCACATGAAGCATGGACCTCAGAAGAAGGATCCGACTCTGTCAGGTTCTAGTAAGGCAAAATCTGGCCCTCACCTAAGAATTCTGCACCAGATGGTCCAGGGCAAGCAACAGAGGCTTTTCTAGATTATTCTGGAACCCTCTTTCTGAGGTAAAGCTTTCTTTCCTCAGCCCCTCTCCCTTTGACCTAACTGACCCCAGGCCTTCTCTGCTCTTCCCACCTTAGGACACACCTCAGAACAAGGCTCTGATATCCTCCCAGTTTCCAGAGAGACCAAAAGGGGGCCCTCGCTTGAGAATTCTGCACTGCGAGGTGTAGAGCAGACAACAGAGGCTTTTCTACAGTGTTCTGGGACTTCGTAGCAGGTGTGAGGCTTCCTCAGTGCCCCACAGCTCCTCACACTAACCTGAGCCCAGGTTCTCTCCAATCTTCCCACTGAAGCTCAGCCCTTAGAACACGGCTCTGGCTCTCCCCTATGGGTGCCCTTAGGCAGAAAGGGGTCCTCACTTGAAAATTTTTCCTGAGAGTGGCAGGCTAACAACAGGGTAAATCTGGATTGTTTCAGGTCTCTCTCCCTCTTTCTCTGGAGTGGAACTTCCTCACTCCCCCCATAACACTTCAACCTGACCCCAAACTGAGCCTGGCCCTCTCTGCTCCCCTCACCTGAAGCGGGTAAACAGAACAGGGCCTCATGTTGCTATGACTCCACGAAGCTGGAGTCAGTGGAAGTCACATCCAGCAATGCGCAGAGTAGAGGCAAGGGAAATCTGACACTAGGGGTGGAATGGGATTTTGTCCGAGTCTGAGTTGATGCCCGATGGGTTGTTTGACCCATCCTGGTAGGTGACTGGAGTTCAGACGTGTGCTCTTCCGATCTTAGGGGTGGAATGGGATTTTGTGCTCTCCATCTGTCCTCAGGGGTCGTCACTTTGGCTCCTGGCAGAACCCGGACCACTATGGACTTGAGTCTGTTCTCCTCAGACCAAGGCTCTGACTCCAGGGACCCCTGAGGCC
The DNA here is from genome assembly GCF_000247695.1 of Heterocephalus glaber. The sequence goes on from NW_004624883.1 coordinate 2,099,706, forward strand.
AAAAGGGAGAGGCTCATTCTTACAAGTCTGCCTCTCTGTCGGCCCCAGCTGACAAGAAAGACAGAACTAGGTTGTGTGGTGACCCTGTGTAGTTAGGCCTTCCTTACTTCCCCAAGCTCATCACCATGATTCCTAACAGAACCCAGCCCTCGCTGCTTCCCTCACCTGAAGCACACACCTCAGAATGGAACCTCACATTGCTCTGACCCCTCGAAGCACGAGCCAGTGGACATCACATCTGGCAACGTGGCTGGGGTCTCTCATAGCTGACATCAGGGGTGGAACAGTATTCTCCGAGTGCCCTCTGTCCTCTCTAGGGATTGTCACCTTGGTTCCTGTCAGAGCCTGCACCTCTGTGCTCTGTGGACCTGAGTCGGTTCCTCTCAGACCAAGGCTTGGAATCCTAGGTTTCCTGAGCAGGAAAGGGGGCTCACAAGAAATTTCTCACCGTGGGGTTCAGGCCTGATTAAAAAGTCAGATTGGGACGGTTTGGGGACCCTGTCTATGGAGTGCACTTGCCCAGTCCATCCTCAGGTCTTAAGTTTACCTAACACAGCCCAGTCCCTCCTTGAAGCCCGGAACTCAGACCAAGTCCGCCACATTGACCTGACCCCACGAGTGTGGAGTCAGTGGAGGTCACATCAGGTGACGTGTCCGGGGTCTGACTTTAGGAGCAGAACAGTCATCTGCTGGTTCCTCTGGCTTCCCTGCATCATCACTTTGGTTCCAAGCAGACACTAGACTCTAGTCCTGCCCACCTCAGTCAGGTTCCCTGAGTCTCTGATAGATCCCATGGAGGCAGCCATGGGAGGGAAGAGGAGTGGTCAGGTTGACTTTCCTGTCTGGGGTCTCCAGGGCTGACCTCAGGGGCCGGACTGAGGAGCCCAAGATTATGGCGATCTCTTCAAGGACAGAGACATCCTCCTATGAGGTCTCTTCACCAGCCAGATGCAGATCTCCCCAACCTTTCCTTCTAAAAAACTGATGTTGATTAGAAAAAGGTGAGCAGCAGCAGGGGACTGGTGTGAGTCTTGCTTCTGTGATGTGATCCAACTTTTCATACTCCAGGGTGTCATTATCACCTTTCAATGCTTATCTGGAGCCAGGAAGCTATTTTACATCTCTACTAAATATCTGTATGGATTTTATATCAATAAAATGTATATAGAGTGTACATCTAGACTGTAATTATGTATAGGTACAAAATCATATGTGTGCATGTATTAGGGAATATATTATATATGTCAAATGGATGTGTTTTAAGTGCATATTTATACAAATAAATTTGCACTTGTATGTAGATACATTACATATGTTTATTGGATTAAAGAATACCTACTGTCACTATGCATGATTCACTTTTTAATGTGCTATTCTAATTCTACCGCATTCCTTACATTCCATTAAAATAGGGCTGGTTTTGAAAGCCAGTCCTCCCCTACAAGGGTGGTTTCAGGTGGTTGTTAGCTCAGGCTCTGTAGCCATACTGGCTCCATTTTCCTTCTGTCCGATGTTACTCATAGGTCATTGTCATCTCTTGTATGAATTGCTGCCTCACATTGTGCAGTGATGTAGAGGCAGGAGTTGTAAAACTTTCCACCGACTCACACTGTCATGGGCCAGCTATGCAGGCCTCAGCCTCCACCCACTTCCCTGCCCCTACCCCCAAAACAAGTGCCAATTCAACAGTCTTCAGTCTCCCCCAGGGCTTCCTCAGAAAAATGTTGTTTACATTCAGTTGCCTATGTGTGTTTGCTAAGTTTTGTTTCCTCTCTTCTTTTAGTTTCCAGGGTTAAATTGGGAAGCACAAGACAGTAACACATACTGGGTTTTCATTTTGGCAGCTACGGGGAAAGTGCTGAATTATAAGGAATTAAGGAAAATTGAGTTTTACATTATTCTGTTTCCCATCAATGAATTGATTTTGTTATGCCAAGCGAGCCAGGAAATCACCCAACCCCGGGACAAAGACAGAGTTAAAAACTGAAAGGAGTTTATTCCTGTGCCTGGACTCCACCCTCTAGGAGAAGTGAAGCCCAGAAGCAGGGAACAGCACAGCTTTTATAGGTAACTCAAACAAAGAAGCTCAGGGAGAGGTCAACATGTCCTTCAACCAGCTGCAAATTATCTTTCACAACCCAGCTATCTTATCAAGATAGGACATTCTATGGCTACAGGGTTCAGCGGTTACAGGGAGGCACCAGGCACCACTTGTTCTCAGGGTGCCACAAAGCATATCTACAGAAGCAGAGCCAGTGGTTAGAAGGGTGGTTACAAAAAATACATCTTTAAGGGAAGTCCAGCACTCTGTAAGGGGAGGGGTATAAGGGGAGTTCATTCGCAGGCCAAGATGGCGTTGCTTAGGTTCACCTTTGGCCTCACAGATTTCACACTTCTTTTACCAAAATCTGTCAGCACAGTTACCTCTGTAAGACTTTAAACATTTTTTGTTAGGCTTCTTTTTAGATACAGTATTTCTAAGATTTAGTTGCTATTACAAATGACATGTTATTTATTAATTGCTCTAATCAGCGCTTTTGTGTTGCAAATATTTCTGTTTTGGCATACTAATCAGATATCTACCTGGTTCTCAAATCTCAATCACTTAAATATTCCATTCCACTTCCTTTAAATGTTTAACATACATGACAATATTGTCACAAACCACTATATTTCTCTGATTTTATTATCCCTTACTTATTCTGGTAATCATAGCTCTGATTTTGTGTCTCAATGCTGTGTTGAAACATACATACATTAACATACATTCATGTCTTATTGCTGAGTTTAAGCATAATTATTCTAAAATTCCCTTTTGAGTATGTTTGCTGTTGATTTTAGCAAATGGAAATTTCCTTTTCACACTAGTTAAATAAATATTTTAGCATGAACTGATGTTGAATTTTCTTTCAAAATCTTTTTCTATATGCAACAACATGATGAAGTATTTGATCTATTTTCTATGTAAGGAATTAAAATGGAAAGGTTTCTTTCCTAATGTCAAATCATATTTTCATTATTTGGAACAATCCTCTTTGTTTATTTATTTTCCTTCTATGTTAGTTATGCTACTTATTTATGTAGGATGTTTGCTGCTATAAGAGGGAGTTTGCCTCGAGTGTTTCTCCCCTGGAGCATGCTCATGTGGTTATGAACCCAGGAGAGCTGGCCTGGAAGCATGAGTTGAGCAAGCACCATTTCTGCAGGCTGTGGATGGTTAGACATCTGATGGTGAAAAGTTTCCCTGAGCACTGGTGGAACTGTTCTCCAAAACAACCTTGTCCTGGAACATCTGTGGGTGGCTTGAGCTTGGAGTACAGTTTCACTTCCTGTAGTGGAATTAATGTTTTCTCTATTTAGACCAGTTTGGTCATTTATTAATTTTATTGCTATAAAGTGATCAGTGTCCTTTAGGAGTTTATCTATAGTGTACGATATCTGTCATGGAAGCTTTTTATTACAGAAAGCGTGAAACATGTAGTATAGAGGATATTATCGCGAACTCACTATGTTTGACATTCAGCATTAGCAAAGTTTGATACATAGCAAATTTAGTTCCAGCAAGCACCGCCCCCCCAACTACTTGCATGACACCCACTGGAAGAATGCAGAGCAAATCAAAAGCACCCCACTCTTTCCTCTCTCAATATTTGAATGTACATTTCTCACAGATAAGGGCATTTAAAAAATAAACACAATAGTTATTGTCTCTAAAAAGTGCATAACTGATCATTAAATATCCAACTATGTTCAATAATTTTTCATACACTTGTACTTTTTGAAGTAGCTTCTTTGAATGCATATCCAAGTATGGTCCCTACCATAATTTTTATTTTGCCTCATACATCTTTTTTTTATTCTACAGATTTTTCCTTTATCTCTTTTTTCTTGCAACTGTTTCTCTCTCCCCCGCCCCACTCTCTCTCTCTCTCTGGTACCGGAGATTTGAACTCAGGACCTTGCGCTTTCAAGGTAGGCACGTGGCACCACTGAGCTAAATCCCTGGCCCTCTTGCAATTGTTATTAGTTGAAAAGAACAAGCCATTTTTTTCCAGTTGCCCACACTCTGGATTATTGTTAAAGCAACACTTTAGTGTCTTTTAACATATTTTTCACTCCTTAGTTTCTAGGAATATGTGGTGCTCCAACTTTATATTGTGTATGAGTTTTCCCAGTCCTAAAATCAGTCATTTCTCCAAGAAAGACTGGTTCCTTCAATTGGAAATGGTTCTAGAAAACTACATGTGGGTGTTATGGGTGCTCATTGCTACCGGGAAATTGTCAGAGATCGGCTTTCTGTGCTGACTGCACAATGAATACACATGTATATACAGTATTTATATATACATATATCTATAACTGTTCATATATGTAAATTTCTGTTTCTATATTTAAATTAGCATGGCTTTATACTAATGTTTCCAACTGGAAACTTTCCAACAAAGATGATTCTCGCTGCCTCCTCTGGATTATCTATGGCCTCCAATCCCATCAGTGAAAATACTGGATCCTGCCCACAATTCACCCTCCATTAAATTAATAGTTCAGTACCAATATACAGGAACAGCAGATTCACATTTTTGAACCTACTCCTGCAATCCCATGGGGAGCACCTTTAGCACTTAGAGTGCAGTGCTTATGTGCAGTTCCCCTGACTTTTACTCTCACTGATGCCACTAATTTCCAGCATTACTGAGGTCAGTAATTTGCCCATATGTGTTTCACTGACATTGTGAATATATTTGTAATATACTTAGAGTTTGTTTTTTGGTGGCATTGTATATTCTACGCCGGGTTGCCCACCTCTTAAATATTGTTTAAATTTGCATATGGTACAATTCACTCTATGTAAAGTTGTATGAAATTTGAGAAATGCGTAGTGTTATTCTCCAAGTCCAGTAGTTCTGCTCTAATATTAACCTTTCCTGTTGCTGGACACAATACCAGGCACCCACAATTTAAAGGAGCAAAGAGTTAATCAGATCATGTCTTCAGTCTATAATTGGTTCCTTCCATGGTAGAAGCATCATGGGGGAAGGACATGGAGGAGCAAAGCTGCTCAGTTCATCGTGGCCAGCAAGCACAGCAGGAGAACTGTGCCAGAGCACAAGGGACCAGGGACCCTATATACTACTCAGGGTCCCACCTCCATGACCCACAAAGTCACACTCAGGAACATGCTTTACTAACCTGCTAGATATTCCCTAATATAATGCACTTGACTTATCAGGATTAACAGTCAAAATTCACCCCCTGTCAGCTTCACACCCAAACACATCTCCTTAAACCATATTTATCAATAATACAATAACAAGTTCATATCCCCTATACAATGAGAATTACAATAATCCCTTCCACAGTCTCAACAATTCTAGCACTTTTCAAAAGTCACAATCCAAGTCTCCTCTGAGACTCAAGGTAAACTCTTAGCTATGAAGAATTGGTGCGAGTTTAGATCCAATATCAACCACATGAGAAATTCCTATTGCAAATGAAAGAGTTCATCAGATGTGGTTTTTTTATTACATGCCCAACATATACCTTCCCTCATGGTTTTAGTATTCCTGAACGTGTATAGGCCTTGGGATTCAAGTGTGCATTGATTGGTGTGGTTTTCCTTTATTCCCTGGAACTGTTATCATGCATGGCTCATGTCCTGTCTTGGAGCTGGGCAGACCTGGTGTAACTTGTTCTAGCCCTGGAGTGGGGGATGCTCAGTGCTTGTCAAATAGGACAGAGGTCTGTACATTTAGCTGTGGATGGTGGACATGGAAGAAACTGTAAAATATGCTCCAGGCTCACCTCCCGGCACCTAATCCCTCCTCCAAGCTCTGTGAGAGAGAGTCCTCCAGGAGAACATGCTGAATGCCAAGGGAAGGACTTGCAACATCCCTGCCCTCAGTTTCCCAGGTTCCTGTTTGGTGGGAGTGCAGGAGCAACATTCCACATTCTCCTTGCCACAACTTGGAACTGCAGGGCGGCCCCTACACAGTGATTTTAACACCATTCTTGAAACGTTTACCATCATTTTCAAGGTTTGAAACAGCCCATACTTACTTCATTTCAAGATCAGCAGGTTTTGACATAAGCATGAGGTCAGTGATCCACAATTACAGTATTGTATAGAATAGATTCACTGCCCTACAATATTCCCCTGCCTTCATCTGCCTTTCTTCACTTTCCCTTCCATGAATAACTGGCAGTTGATGATTTTTCTTTATCTATATTCTTTTACCTTCTCCAGAATGACAAGCCTGCGATCATACACTCTATAGCTTTTCAGAGTGATTTTAATAATATTGAGCTTCTCTTTTATCATGCTTAGCCTAGCAAAAGATGTATCAAATTCACTGATTTTTCAAAAACACAAACTTTTCCTTGAATCAACTTTCACTACTCATTTCTAGTCTCTATTTCATTCTTTCCACCCTAAGTTTTATTGTTCTTCCCTTCCTCATCCTTATTTTTGGTTGGTTTCCTCTTATTCTGGTCCCTAAATGTTAAAGATTAGGTTATTGTTTGACATTATTTTCTTTTTTACAGTTCTAAATTTCAGGGCGCTTTCTTTTCTTTCCAAGAATTTTGTGATATGTTCTTTTTTTTTTCTTCCAGTGGTGGGGCTCAAACCCAGGGCCTCACATATGCTAGGGAAGAGTTCTACCCATGAAGTTACACTGCAAGCCAAAATGATGTATTTGTTTTTGTTCATTCCAAAGTATTTTCTACTTCTCTTGTGATATGTATCCTCAGGGTGGTGGATATCAGACTTGGTCTCCATCTCCATGCTTGGCCATCTTGTCAATAAATCCTTTCTTTGTTGCCAAACTTCTTGTTTCAGGAATCAGCATATTGTACAGAGGGAAGGAAAGACCTGGTTCAGTAACATGGGACACATAAACAGAGACACCAGGAGAATACATGCTCCAAGAGATGATCATGTTGAGAAGCAGTGGGTAGATAGCCATTTGCAAGACAAGGAGACAGGTCTTAAGAAAATGCAGAAGAAAATGCAGCCTTGTGGGGATTTCCGTACTGGTCTTCCAGGCTCCAGGATTGTGACAAAATAAATGTCTGTGGTTTAAGCCATTCAGCCAGTTAGTGTTAGCATCCTAGAAATTGCATGGATATATAGCAATGAAATGGTTCGCTTCTCTTTGTTTTGCAAACTTTCTCAATGTCCATGTGATTGACTTCTATTTTGGTAAGGAAACATACTTCATATGTGTGCAAATGCTTTGAATCCTGTTAAGTTTCTTAGAAGTGCTTTGTGCTGTACTATATGGTCTGTCTTGGAGGAAGTTCTTTGTGCACTGAGAATATTGATCCTGCTCTTGCTGAGCACAGTGCTCTCAGATGTGTTAGATTTAGTTATATCAAAATGTTCTAGTCTTCCACTCCCATAGTAGATAGTCCTCTAATTTTTCTACTCATTATTAAAAGTGGTGTGAATTTACCTGCTAGTACTCACATGACTAAGTACATGAGACTGGTGGCTTAAAAAACAGAAATTTATCTACTCACTGTTCTAGGCATTGGCACAACCAAATGAAAGTGTCAGAAAAACATCAGTTTCTGATGAGGCCTCTATTTCCCGTTTTCTGAGGGTCACCTTTTTCTCCCCTGTAGTACTGCAAATGTATCCCAGTACTGCATACTAGACAGGCACTCTACTACTGAGCTACTTCCCTAGTTCTTGTTTAAATATTGAGATAAGTTATCTAGGCTGTCTTGGATTTTGTGAGCCTCCAGCTCTGCCACCTATCTGGGATTAGAAGGGGTCTGTGGCTGGGCTGACGGCCACCTTCTTGCTGGTCTTCACACGGCCTCCTGTCTGTGTTTCTGTGTGGAGAGATGGGGGCAGATGGATGCTGCTTCCCAGTGGCATCCAAGGGAAAGGCAGGCCCTGAGGAAGTTTAGGGTGTGTCCTCAGCCACCTTCTTCATCGGTCCTGACACCATGGGACTTCTGGCTCGTCCCAAAAGTCAAAATCACTATGAAAAGTAAAGCTTTTCAATGGATTCAGGGTATCAAGGTGGCCAGGAGAGCACAACTGAAGACACTGACGAAAGAGGACATGCAGGACTGCTTCAGAGAGTGACAAGAGTGATGGGATAAGTATGTTAGAAGTGAGGGAGATTTTTTTAAGGGAGATTAATGGCAATGTGTCTTAATGTAATAATTCTTTTAAATTGAAAGATGCACCACATTTTGATACCACACTGCATTGTTTTGCAAGAACATCTACCCAGCAAGTATCTGCTCAATCCCACACGGGTCACCCTTGCTATTAGTCACCTTGGCTAACATTGTTTCACAATCTCTTGTGAAATCCTCATGGTTGTTGCCTTTTGTAAGGTCCTGTGACTCACCCCTCTGGAATATGCCCTTATGGTATGATGGCTCAGTTATTCTCAAATTCCTCTTGAATATGCTTTGATTTCAGCCTCTCTACTCTTTGTGCTTCTACAAAGAAGGTATTCATAAGAAGGGAGAGAGGACATCTAGGGGATTTCATTCAACCAGTAAGCTGCTGGAGTATTTGCTTGGTCCCTGCATTATGCCAGGAATGGTGTGGTGCTAAATTCTCTACCACACAAACAAGAGATACCCTGGGGTGGGAAGGACTGGCAGAATGCTGCACTGGTTCTGACAATTTTTATAGAGCAGCAAATGTCTGATCCACATGCTGCATTTATATTAAGTGTCCCACGCCATCTGGGTACACAAGGGACCCCCTGGTAGCTGTCATGTATTCTTGCAGTTCACTCTTCGCCTGAGAGAGGATTTATCACCCAGTCTTCTCATTATCTCAAGGAGGTGAGTGGAGCCTCCTTTAAAGTAGAGGTTACAGTAGAATACTAAGATTCACAGTTTAGAAGGAAGAGGAACCCCCGAGTCCCAAGAGTTGACTACAACAACTGAGCACTTACACCCCATGCAGCAGAATCTAGTGGTACTGGGAGCCTTTGTGGAAGAAGTCACAGTCCCCAAAAGAAGAGGCTCATTTGCTTTCAAATTCTCAAGACTTATCCATGGAGGACAGGGATTCCCTGCTGAGGAATGGCTATAAATAGCAGACTGGGAGATGAATGTACAAGGCCAGGGACAAGGGAATTAGTTGATGAGAGTGGGATTGTAGACTCGGACCCTTCACACTGTGTCCTGCATGCTGGCCACAGAATGGAGTCCAGAGGGGAGTCAGACTTCAGTGGCTCTTCCTCACCGGGGGCCCAGGACCAAGTCAAGGGCGCATGCACTCGTGAGTCACCCCCAGTGATTTCAGTGTAGCACAGATCCAGTAAGATTGCAGGTCAGGATCCACACAAGTACCTACATCACAGTGTAAAGTGCAGTGGAGTCATGGGGGCACATGACCTAGTAGGTGACGTGCATCACTGACTACCAGGACATGTCCACACAGTGACCTAACACCTGTGATCTTATGCACTCCAGACAGGTAGAAAGGGTCTTAACACTTTCTTGGTCATAACTCATAGTTACTGTCACCACTAACCCAAGGGAAACAGGTATCAGAAAGGCTCTGAAGCCCACCAGAGGTCACTCTGATCCCATAAGGAAGCCCTGGGACTTCCCTCTGAGCTGACGCAAGAGCCCAGCAATGAAGCCACCAAGAGGCTTGCCCTCCATTACCTGGCCACAGCACAGACTGGCCTTTCCAGGGTGAAGAATATTGCGAGAAAGAGGGACGTGCACATGTCTCACACACTTTGCTGAAGCCTCAGTGGTTAGCTGGAGCGAGAAGCTCTCCATCTGATCTGTATCTAAGACTGTGGGGGCTGCTCCTCCCCAGAATTTCCGAGATGAAGAAGCAGTTGCTCACTGACCACTATACAGGATGTCTCATCATCCCACCAAGTGGATGCAACTCGCTGGTGTGGATGATTCTCCACAGCTTCCTTGGAAGGGGCAGAGAGAGGAGGCTGCCTTTACCGTACATCAGAACCTCACAGTCATGACATAGCCTTCCAAAAAAGGCTCTGGCTTGACAGGCTCCAGGGCAATTTTTCAAGCAGCTGTATAAAAGGTCAGGTGTGCTGCTGTCACCTGCACATCTGGGCACAGGAAGCACTTGATGGAGGAGGGTCCTTCTCTGCTGGAGCAGGTAAACCTGTTTGTCTCTCATGTGTGCTCTAGATTCTAGAGGAAAAGGTAACTTTAGGAAGCCAGGGTCCTGGCCGCTCAGGTTCCAGTCCTCCCATCTAACCACTCTCAATGTGAGTGTGTCCTGGGTTCACGTAACCATGAGTGCATGTGGCCAGCAGCAACCCTTCATCATGGTGCCCCAGGACAGCAGAGAGGGGCTTAACTTGCTTGGGGGTGACTTCACAACTCATCCTGCCCGGGATGTCAAGAAGGGCCCAACCAGACATGTTACTGTTCAGCTTGTCACCACTCTGACCCACATAGTCATCTCCACAGGAAAGAGGACACGAGAACCTACTAGCATTAAAGGTAGCCTGCCCATCCTTAGGTACACACCATGAAATGCTTGTTTTCAAGATCCTGGGGCCTGCGGAGTCCCAGCAAAGGACTGGCCAAGAAAGATGGGGGCTCCTTGTCAGAACCATTTTCCACATGTCCCTGGGCAAGGTTGATGTTTGTAACCCACAGCCTATTCTAGGATGGAACCTGAGGTTGACACTACAGCCAACCATGCCCGTGACACTCTCACACTCAAGAGACCTCACTATCACGGCCATGCTGTCTGGCAAAAGCAGGCAAGAGGCAGAGTGCCACGTAGGCACCTGGATCAGCTAAGTATGGGCAGCACAGCTCACCAAGGAAGAGAAGGCATCCTGCATCCTGCATCCTGCATCCTGCCTCACTTCAGCCCGCACCTGTGGTTCACCAAGCAGAGACTGCCTTCCACCCACTGGCTCTTCTGGATTATGTATGCCAGGTCATCCGGCCACTGAATTCTCACATGTGTCATTCTTCAAGACCGGGAAGCAAGTGCACAGAAACACGTGTTGCTCTGTGCCCAGTGCTTGATCTCTGCAATCATCCCTTTGCCATGTGGTGCTGGAGAGGGGTGTCGATCAGGAGATACGCATTCAAAGCACCCTGCCCATCCTACCGAACACACGTGCAGAGTCACTTGTCCATAGGCTCCTGCCACTCCCTTCTGGGCACAGAGCTCCAAGACCATCCAGAGATTTCCATGAACCTACAAGGCCTCCACCCTTGGGACATCCCGGCCCCCGGGGCCTGAGGGCCTTGGGCACAGTGGGTAAGGGCTGGGGAGCTGCAAGCAGATAGTCAATGTCACCATCTGCACTCAGCCATGTCCTAGCTTGTAACTTACGGCTCCTCCCTTTCCTTCTGGCCTCCACTTCCTGACAGGGAGACAATCATAGGCATCTGTTCCCCAGGGTTGTGAAGGGGACATACAGGGGGAGCAAGGCCCCTGGTGGCAATGTCGCAGCCACTGTGGGTACCTAACAAGGCATCTCCTGTATCAGCAAGTCTGAAATCCACTGAGCTCAAGAAAAGACCCATCTATGGCCTATGGCTACCTACAGGGAACCTTCCCCAACAGCAGCCTATGGGCTGTCAGTGGCTGCCATCCATAAGCATAGGGGCCCCTGAGTGAAGTTCCCACAGAACTGCAGGACAGCCAGGACGAGCCAGAGAAGCACAGAGTGTTTGGGGGCTAAGTAATCCTCAGCTGTTCACAAGACCCGACAGTATCTCAGGACCTGTACAGCGGCAACTTCAGTTATAAGCTGGTTCTGGTGCCCAAGGACCAGTGCAGAAAGCCTCCCTCACTAAGGCAAGGGTGGAGTGGTGTCGCCCAGCCACTTGTACGGTGCGAGTGACAAGGCCTTTCCATCTGTGAGCTCTTGGTGCTCCCCCTGGTGAGGGATTCATTACTAAGGGTGCCAGCCTCAGCTACGTGCAGCAGCTGAGAATGAGCCAGTTTCCCCGGCACCTCTAAAACAAGGTCCACACTGTGCACATGTAAAATGAGGGATCGGTTTATTGGACAATTACAGGCAGCAAAAATAGTGGACTTAGCTACAGTTTTTACACATTGAGCAGAAGTGCTGCAACATTCTGTCCCCTTTTCCCCTGAAACAGACTAGCACTGCTGGAGGCCACTGCCAGGGGCAGGGGCAGGGAGGAGGTGGATGTTACTTCTTTCCAACTGAGGCCACTGAGCAGCTGGTCACTCAAAAGCCTGCCTTGGCCACGTGATCAGTAGGTCACTGCTCCTTTTGATCCTCTGAAAAATGACCTACTTGATTCCACAGAAAAGGCTACTGCACTTGTAGGACCAGGATGAGCTGTCGTGGCAGAGTCTGATGTACCATGGCCACAGGGTCAGCACGGGCCAAGTGCCCCTCACTCTCCTTTTGGGCAATCACACTGCTCCTTCAGGATTTCTGCTCTCGGCCACCTTCTCCAGTGTCCCAGTCTCAGGCAGCACTTGCTAGGTTTCTGCTGGCCAGTGCTCCCTGTGTGTTAGGGGAGTATGAGCCATTTCCTGCTTGTCGTGGCTGTGCTGGTAGGGGCAGCCACTAAAGTCTTAAAGGAATCCCAGGGCGGCACAAATGACCATGTTCCAAGGGGGTCTTCAGTCTCTGGGGCCAGGCAGGAATGCCTCCCACCTCTATTTCCATAACAGAACACCTCCGTCTCCAGGGCAAGCTTGTAAAAAAATACTTTAAAAGTACGCTGTACAGAACCGGGATTGACACCGTATATTACAATGCTAAAATATTTGTATAAATACTATACAGGCATGGAGTCACTCACTCCACGGGGAAGGGCTCAGGGATGAGGCCATGAACACCTGTGCCCATCATGCTCAGAGGGAAACCCCTGTAGAGGAGGGACAGGGAATGCATGGCCGTGCTGGGTCTGCACACCAGGTGCGCTCAGATCTTGTTCCAGTCCCTGCTGGCTGTAGGCAGTAGGACAGCTCAGAACTGGACTAGGGTACAGACCCCTGGAGAGAACGTCTTCCAACAACACTTTTGATGGGGATTTTAGCACTTGGGAAAGCTGCCCCACTGACAGACGCTTCTTCTGCAGGCCTCTGGAGCAGCCATCGCTGATTGGGTACCACACTGCAGGTACTCGCCCTCGAGCAATCAGACTCCTCCCTCTCTCACATACCCGGCCCCGTGGCATCTCTCTCTGTACATGGCACCTGAGTCCTGCGGTGGGCTGCTGATCAGAAGTGAATGCCAACAGCAGAAGAGAGGGACGTCCCTGGAGGCCCAGCTCCACTCCGGTCTGGGGTAAAGGAGGTGCAGAGGAAGCAAGGAGGGTGTGCGTCCCAGGCACCTGTCCTCAGCTCCGCCGGGGCCCTTAGTCTGGCATTTCGATGTTCAGTTTTGGAGGTGGGAGGACGTACTTTCCAGGGCTCTGGGTGATAACCACCCTGGCCTTCTTGCGAAACAGGGGAGCGATTTTAGGAGGTTCTGGAACAGGCGTCTCTTCCATTTCTTCATTATCTTCGTGGTGGAGATCATACGAGATGTTTCCATATTCTCTCAAAAATGGGAAGACCTCAAGCAGAAACTGGCAGAAATCTTTGCGAATACCAAACCACCCTGAAAAATAAGAACATTCTCTTTGAAATGTGATGCTCTCCACCCTTCGTGTTGCCTGTCTTTCATGAACAAGAACTCTGACTGGTAGAAGGTAATGCATTAGCCGGCTTTCTCAGAAATGAGGACGGAGAAGGGCTGAATGCACATGAAGGTCTGGGGTGGTCACAGTGGGGTCCCAGAATGTCAGTGACAGCATGCCCAGGGCCCTGTGAGGGATGTGACCGTCGGACACAGCCCAGGCCACTTGAAGCAGAAACAGTGGCACACCCTTGGGCGCAGAGTACCATTCTACCTGGCCCTCCAGGGACGCTCACGGGTGCCCCAGGGTGAGATCCTCTAGGCAAGAGGATCAAAACCTGGGGTGCCCAGGCCAAGCTCTCTTTCCTTAATCTCCGGGGCCCAGGATGAAATCATGGGTGACAGAGAGCATTTCTAACCCAAGGATTTCTGTCACCCTCTGGAATCTGGGCAGAGGTAGGCACCAGTAGGCCCAGGGCAAGTTGCAGACTGAGCTCACGGGCTCTCCTCAGAGCTACCTCCCAAGGTTTGTTCTCCCTCTGTGTGTGTGTGTGTGTGTGTGTGTGTGTGTGTGTGTCTGACAGGGGGCTCTCAGCTTTGTGCTGGCACTTCTAGGACAAAAGAAGTAAGATCAGCCTGGGCTGAGGTCTGGACACTACCCCCAGGCTTCCAGAAGTAACCCTAGGCCCCTTGGGCTTCCAAGCAGCAGAGCTCCCAGCCCCACGAGGCAGGGACCCTCTTCAGAGATCATTTCTAGACTGTGTGCCACGGCATGCAGGTGGAGATGTAGAGGGACTCAGCCAGGTACAACTGGTAAGACTTGGTGTAGGCAAGATTGACACTGGGGCATGGGTAGGGCAACAAACAGGGTCTGCCTCCCGGGTTCCAGCGGAAGATGTGGCTTTTCCATCTACCTTCATCAGCCCTGTGAGAAGGTTGTTTGAGCCCTATTTTGCAGGATCAGGAACAGGAGCCCAGAGAGGTGGTGTCCTGCCTGTTTGCACCAGAGGAGCGCTGCGTGAGGGACCGGCCAACGAAAAAGGAGGCCCTTGGTAGGTCTCGCTCCTTCCTCCTGTGCCCTGGGACTCATCTTTTCAGATGGACACACACACACACACACACACACACACACACACACACACACACACAGGTCCAGGGCTTCTGAGATGCTGAATACATACAGTGGTTTCCACCCTTCTGTCCAAACGTGGTTGCCATCAGCGTGATCAATGAGAGCCACAGGGGGACAAAGATGGGAATGCAAGAGAAAGCATTGTGGCCATCCAGTTTGTGAACCAGCAGAATCTGGGGAAAAAGACAGAGTGAAGTTCCCGTGGATGCGGCATCTGCACACAGATGGTCCATAGCCACCTCTGCAGGTAGCCCTGGACATTAGGTCTCAGAGGAGGGAAAGTCACCTCAGGACAGGCAGGAAAGCCTCCTTCCTTAGGGGAGAGAACCAGGTGAGATCTATATGGAACTCCTCCTCATGCTCGTTCTAAGGCATCCAGTGTCCACTGGAATTCTCTACAGAACTTCAATACGAGACCAGGACATGGCAAGGCCCCTCTTGAAGAGCCGATAATCAGCCTGTGTTGTCAGCACACTGCTCTTGGCCAGGACCCTGTGCAGCCCCCAGGAGAAAGAAAGGATGCCCTCTGTCCCAGTGCTCTCTCTCCCAAAGGGTGCACTGTGACGTGCAGTGCCTCCACGCTGCCTGGCAAGGGATGCAGGATGCTGTTGCAGGGAAGGCTGGGCTGGGGGCTGAACAGGTTTCCTGCAGAGAACTTACCTCAAAAGTCAGCAGTGGCACCACGATGGTCATCCAGCTCAGTGCCATGGTGATGTGAGTCCTTCGCTGTTCTGCAATCACGTCCATAGAGCGCAGGAACAAGACGGACCACACGATGTAATAGAGGACCACCAGGCACAGGAAGGACATGAGGATCCACAGAGGGACGCACACCACCTGTGAGGCGGAGAAGAGAGGAAATGTCTTCGAGATGTCAGCCCAGTCACTGGCTGGCTGGGACTCTCCAGGAAAGCCTGGCATGCACAGGGCTGCCTTGAGGGCAGCACGGGAGAGGAGACATGCAGCAGGTTCAGCCCAGGGTCTGCTGCTGTGCTACAGCCATCAGCCTTCCTCCTTCAGAGACAGCTGGCGTCTGAGCCACGGCTCTGCATTACCTGGGGTTCTGTTGCTCAGTCACTTCCTCACATACTCACTCCCACTCATGCAGGCTCTGCCTGCCGCTGCTGCCACTCTCACTGGTGCCAGAGGCATCAGCATGGTACCAGCACCCTGTGCCCACACACATCCTCTTTCCCTCACACAATGTCTTCACAGGCCGGCTCGGCAATCTGCTCCAGCTACTTTACTCAGGTATTTGGGACTCTGCTCCCCAGAAACTTCAGCTGACCATTCCCCCCAACTTAGCGAACCTGGCAGATGTGTGCTGGCTGCGTCATGCTACTCTGACTCTGACACACCAAGGCACATCCTGAGTGTGTGGCTGTGGCAACAGAGGGACTTCACCTCACTCACTCACAAGACACCACCTAGCCAGCCCCCTCCCTTTTCTCCCTGCTGCCCTGTCCCCTGGCACTCTTTTCCCTGGTCCCTTTCTCTTTTATGGATGATCACGCAGTACAGTGGACTGCTTTAGGTGTACAGTTCTGTGAGTTCTAACATGTGGACACTGGCATAGCTATAAGCAGCACACAGAACAGTTGTGTCACCTTGAAAAGTCCTTTGTGCTGTCCTGCCATTTTCATACCGTCATGTCACTATAAGCCCTGACAACCATGGGTCTGTTCTGTCTCTGTCCTTTTGTCCTCAGAAGGTTGCCCTGGTGGGGTTACACAGACAGTGACCCGAGACTAGCTTCTCTCTGTAATGTCCCTGTGATTCCTCCAACTGTTCTGTGCAGCCCCAGGTTGTTTCCTTGTAGTCCTGTGGCATTCCACTGCACAGATGAGCAATGCCTTCATCTCACTGCTCACTGAGGTTGCCTACAGCTCTCAGGTATCAGTCGAGGTGACTAAAATTTGTACCTGGCTTTTTGCGTGGCTCTGTGTTTTCATTTCTAGGTTAGGTACCCAGGAGCAGGACTGCTGTACCACATGGTATGTGCATGTTTAAGTGTAAGAAATCACCGAACTTTTTACCCGGGTGCCTACCCTGTCCTGCCCTCCTGGCAATAATGAAGGAGTGTCCCCTTTCTCTGCATCAGACCCACTCTTGGGGTTGTCAGTGTTTTTGTTTTTTTGCCATCCTGAAAATGGCACAGCAGGACCACACCGCAGTTTTATTTTGCCTTTCCCTAATGGGTAATAACGTTGAGCGTCTTTTCTTGTGCATTACTAGATCCTTTTTGTGAACTGTCTTTTAAAGTCTTTTGCCAATTTTTAAATTAGGTATTTTTTTTCTTATTTTGTGTTAAGATTTTGGGCTGGGCATGGTGGCACATGCTTGTAATCCCAGCACTCTCAGAGGCTGAGGCAGCAGGAGAATCAAGTTCAAGCACAGCCTCGGCAACTTAGGGAGACTCTACTTCAAAATTTAATTAATTAATTATTTTTAAAAAGGGCCGGAGATGTAGCTCAATGTGATGAACCTTGGGTTCAATCCCCAGTTCCACAAAAACAAAAACAAAACAAACATTCAATTATTTGTATATTTTCAATATAAGGACAAGTTTTGCTAAGTACTGTATAATAATTTTCTCTTAGTTTGTGTCTTTTCTTTCCTTTCGTTTTAATTTTAGTACATCTGAATTTATGATTTCTTTTAAAGGCTATATTATTGGTACCATTTCTAAGAACTTGTCATTTAATTATGGGTCCCCAAAATTTTGTCCTATATTTTCTTCTAATAGTTCTACAGTTTTATATTTTAGTTTATGATGCTTGATTTGAGTTGATATATGTACATGATTTTTAATTCTCCTGACTAGTTTGGAATTCTTGATTACACGTTTTGCTAAAAAGTCTATGTGTTGTCTGCTTGCCTCCTTTTAAAGCACATCTGTGATGGGATTCATTTATTGGAGTCCCTTTCGTGGGTAGAATGATAGTCATCTTAACAGCCTTATTTGCTCTGTCTTGTTCATTAGAGGAAACATGCAATTAGACCACCTGAGAGCTACACAGGATTCAGGAGAAAAAAAATCACTCTGCTTGCTGTAGAAAACATTCAAAATTCCTAATCTTTTTTTTCCTGATTGTACTTATAATAAAAATTGGATTTGTCCAGATCTGTCTCTTCTGTTACAACAGAAGGAGTTTTGAACCCAATTACTATTCTCCAGATACAGTATCCTGAAGACACAGGATGGGTGCCTGAACAATATTTCTGATTAAGAATATTTTATTAAGCATTCTGGACATAAGTGATAAACCTAATCTCTACTTTAAGTTTGAAATCTGTGCTCCCTTATTTTCTTCCCTCCTCCCAAATGAATATTTTCATTTTTTTAAAGAAGTAAACACTACTTAATACAGAGAATGTCTGTGTGCAAAAGTACACATCAAGCAGCAAGAAAAACAGAAACAAAAATACTGGCATGACCACATGTCCCACAGGCAGTATAGCTCTTCTTCTTTTATTCCCAACCTTCTATGCATTTACTCATTGAAACAGTATTGTATTCTCTAATTTGTAGCTCACTGCTTTTCTATATACCCTTCCCTCCTTCTCCATCTTCATCCACAATCAATTTTAACCAAAAGCCTATTAGCTGAAGCCACAGTTCAGAAATATGATTTATGACTCCACATTTAGCAAGAGTGAAAACTGGTACAGGTTTTTTGAAAAGCAAATTGCCACACAGTATATATATTTAAACATCTCAAAAAGTTCCCACCCTTTAGTCCAATAATACTGTTTCTAGAGTCTTTCCTAAGAGAACAATAAAAAAATCACACACTGACATTTATGCATAAAAATATACATTGCAGTTTGAATGAGAGGAAACACTAATGTTTACAGCAAATAGTTGACAATAAGTAACTATTTCAAAATAGCTATTAGAGGGGATTTTGAATGTTTCTTCTCAACACAAAGAAATCATAAATGTCCGAGGTAACAGATATGTCAGTTACCCTGACATGATCCTTACACATTGTAAACATGTATTGGAACTTCACACTATACCCACAATATATATACCCATATTTACTATTACTCTGTCAGTTAAAAAACATAAAATCTTAAATATATATTGCAGCATGTTTTAAAATTGCAAATAGTGGCAACAACTGAAATATTCAGAAATAAGGGGATGGTCTGATAACTTCAATTAAATACTTTTCATTGATTGCATTTTAAGAGAAATATTTATAGATATATACTGACATGGGTGAATACTTTTATGTTAAAATTTTAAAAGCAGGATACAAAATTTTACATGTAGTATAATCCCAACTATTTACATAATGAAACACACTAACCATATTATCTCCCAGAATGGGAATATGGGTGATTATTAGTCTACTACATATACTCGTCCATGTTTTCCAAGTTTCTTAGAATGTACATTAATTACTTTTATAATAAAAGAAAGTTTATTTGCGTTACATACAAGCCAGGGCCAGTGGATGATCTTGTCCAGTCTTAAGGCGATGAATATAAACTGCAGAATGTTGACAGAACACAGGATTTCTAACTGAAAATAAAGAGAAGAATCAGTTAAAGTCAGAGCTGAATTCAATGCTTCAGTTATGTGGTTAATGCACTCAAAGGCAAAGCTAATCACAACACGGTCAAAGTTGTATTACAGTACAGTGGCAATTATTGATTTTCGGCTCTGGAAGAGCACAGCAGCGCGCTGCTGAGGAGAAACAGGCCCTGCTCTCCCCTCTCATCCCTCTGCTTGGTGGCTGCCCTGCCCTTTTTGGGGCTGGACGCCTGAGTGCTGCTGGGCTGACGGGGAATGGCCCTGTTCCCAGGTGTGGTGCAAAAAGAGGCAACTGGCAGTGGATGCATTCCCAGCCTCCTTCCTGCCCCTACCAGCAATCATTTACCTGTAACCACTGTACACTTTACTTCTTTTTCTCATACCTAGGACTCAGCCCCACACCCTACTTCTTTCTTTCTGGCTCCTTGAAGGCTCTCAATTTGAGATTCTTTACTGCATTTTAACCCCACCTGCACCACTGATCCTTCTGAAACAAACAAGTGAACTATTACTCATTAAAACTAAAACCCCCAATCCAAATAAGCCCACTGTCACCTAACTGTGTGAGACACAAGTGGCTACGTGAGCCCCATGTGACGAGGCTCCCACCCCACTAGGAAACTGCTTTCATCAAGGTCAGTCACCAGTGCCAGCAGGCAGCAGAACACTTGCATCCCCCTGGGCAACCCCGCAGCATATGCTATGGTAGACCCCTTTCTGGGCTTCAAGGGTCCCACCACACAGTCTTGGTGTGCTTCGAGTGATGATTCCTTCCTGGGCTCCTTTACCTCTCCGTAAGTAGTGATACTCCCCACAGCCCCCAGATCTGTCTTCTCTCCCGGCTAGAGAAATGCATGTGGCAAAACACACTGCTCCACTCACTGCCCCAGCCTGCCATGGCTCACCACGCTCCCCAGTGGTCAGTTCTCAAATCTGTCTCCAAGCCAGCCTTCCTGCTGCACAGCAGAGCCAGCTGCGCAGGCACCACTTGGCCCTCCCAGAGGCACCCTGAGTGAAGTCTGTCCCCAAGTGAGCTTGTTATTCCCCACTCCTCTCCTTCCCTCCACTCTAAGGCACCGCAGCAGCCTGATTTCCCAGGCCAGGAGCCCAGGAAGCACCCTGCTCATTGTCCCCCAATCTCATGTTCAGTCACCACATGTGTGCATCCCCCGGCCCCACTTCTCGTGCATCTCTGTGCCCATCACAGCGGCCTAGGTAGGCCTTCCCTGTTTCCAACCACTGCCACCCACTTCCACAGACCCCTGACTAGCTTCCCTACCTCCAGCCTGGATGGCCCTCTGCTCCCAAAGCTCCCAGGCTGCTCTTCCTTCTGTGACAGCCCTTGTCCTTGTCTACCAGATGGAAATCTGTGCCCTATCCTACAGCTTCCTCGAAGTTTTCAGCCCAGCAGCCATTTAGTGACTAAATAACTATTCCATAGACCTCTGGGCCAAAAAGAATACCTAATATTTCTACTGATTTAAGTAATTAGGTCGAAACTTAGTATTTCCACACTGAGCCAATTGGAAATATGAATCACTAAGTCACAAGAAAAATATTATTTTAGCACAGTGTGGTGGTGCATGCCTATAATCCCAGCTCTCTGGGAGGCTGAGGCAGAAGGACTACAAGTTCAAACCCAATCTGGGGGACTTAGCTAAACCCTGTGTCAAAATAAGAAATAATAATAAAAACAGAAATAAAAAGGAATAGAATAAGGATGTAGCTCAGTGTGAAGGCCCTGGGTTCAATCCCCAGTACTGCAAAAAAAAAAAAAAGCATCATTCTTTAAAAACCCTAACTAATTCCTAATGAGATGTGTGCCCGATTGTACCCAATGTCCCAAACCCTGGAATTAGATAAGGTACTTCCATTCTCATTAGCTGCTTTTCACCTGCATTTCCCCACAGTACTAGCTTTAATCACAGCAGCTGCTGAGAACTCAGCTTCTGAAAGACACAGTGTCATCAAAGGGAATGTGGTGTAACCTACTAATCCAACTGTAAACCATCCTGAGCTGGTAGTCTGAATGGTGCCAACAGATGCCAGACAGCAGTGCTTTCCCCCAAGCGTCTACTATCACTGTGCCCTGTGAGGCCCCTCGGGTGCCCAGAGCATGTCAGCACATGCGCGGAGGGTGTTTCTGTTCAGCCCCACTCCTGTGTGGAGGCTCCTTCCCCTGCTGCCCACATGGCCCCCGACCTCCGCTCCAGGCACATCTGAGCTTCCCTGGAGTCCATGCAGCTGACAGGTTTTTCCTGCCTCTATGCCTTGGTGTACCTGAAGTCCGCCAGCTCTTTCTGTCCCAAGGCAGGGTGCACCAGCAGACCCTGGGTCCTCCTTTATAGCTCCAAGGGAACCTACTCCCAGCCGGCCCCTTGCTTCTGTACACTCTCTTCCTTTGGTAGCATGAAAGTCTACAGGAGCTCAGCTCCAGCATGTTGTTTCTTCCCATGGGTGGGAAGGCCAAGGGCATGAATGTGTGAAAGACTAACATTCTGCAACTCCTGCCCGAAGAACTCTGAGCTCTGGTGTAGGCTTCTGCTTTCCAAGAAACCAAGTTCAACATTCTCATAGGTTTTTAAAACTTTCTTCTTCAGCCCTGTCTAAGAGCTTTCAGATAGCCCTATGGATGCTGCTCAACCCGGCAATGCTGCTCCTGGGGACAGGAGTGACTAAGAAACATGCAGGAGCACTTTCAGATATCAGAGAGACCTGGAGGACACCACCACCATGTGTACTTAAGGCATAAGGGTCAGGGATATACGTCCTGCAAAGCACAGGACAATGGCTGAACCAAACGCTTCCCATCTGGAACGCTAATAACACACCTCCCTCCTCCCCTGAGAAACACTGGAGCAAGTGGGACCCCTTAGACTGTTTTGATTTTCAGGACTTAAAAAATTTTTTATTTTATTTATTTTTTTTAGGATTTTTTTTAATGCAAGCTTTTGTCATGATTTCTTTTTTCATTTTTTTAATACTGGGAATCAAACTCAGACCCTTGTGCTTACCAGGCAGGCACTGCACCGCTGAGCTACATCCCCGGCCCTGTCATGATTTTTTAAAGCTTGGTTTTACTCCATTTGCTCAGGTAATAGGAACAACACACTAGGCAACAGAGGCAAAGAGCAGAAAGGTGCAGATGACCAGGTGGAATGGTGGATATAACCAAGTGGGAGAGCAGACTAGGGTGAAGCTGGATAAGGGTTCTGGAGGTAGTAAAGAAATGTGAGGGTGCAGTAGGAATTTAGGAGGCAACAGCAGGCGAGGAGAAGAGGAAGCAAGAGTGTCAGTGAGATCACTCCAAGCAAGTAAGAACAATGAAGAGAGATGTCCCTGAAATCAGAATGCTAAGAGCTTATAGCAACTTGTAAGGAGTAGAGGAGGAACTCGGCCAACAAGCTGACGATGGAAGAGGCCAGAGGGTCAAAGGACCAGAAGTATGGACTATGCCAGTCATACCAAGAGATGCTCACTCAACAGTGTCAGGCGCTCCAGGGAACTCAATGGTCCAAAAAGACAAGACTGCAAAGGGCCCACTGGACTTGGCCTGGGGCACTCATGTTAGGTCCTCAGGGACAGAGGGCTGGGGAGAGACCCAGCAGTAAGGGATAAGGCGGTGGGGGCAGAACAGCCCATTTTGAGGAGCTCTTCTGTGAATGGGAGGAGAAAGGAGAAAGCACGACAGCAGAGCAAAGGTTTGAGAGGCTTGTGGCTGCTGTTGTTTGCTTTTCTCTCTCAGAGGAGGGACAGCAATGTTGCTGGGCCAAGTATGGTAAGTTCTAGAGCAAATGCCTAGGGGACAATCTGCAAAGAGCAAGGGTGAACAGCAGGCAGGTCTTTAAGAGGCTGTAAATGGTCTGGGGCACCGTGGCCGCTGTGGATAGATAGATAGTGCGATGCATGGGCACAAGGAGGACCAGCACAATGCTGCTCAACCTTGCTTCCATCACTGCTCTCCAAGAAGCCTTGAGGGACATTTGCTTCCTAACTGTAGCCCTCATGAAATTTTAATACTACGGATATTTTGTAGGTAATATACTATATGCATGTCTGTGCCTTATTCCTCAAACGAGTAAGATTTTCCCCACTCTAACCTCTAAACCAATGTTCACTCCTTGGGGGCCCAGGTGCTATGGCCCCATTATTGCACAGTCTGGCTTGACCATGGTGGCCAAATCCTTGAGTCACGTGACTTTCTTCGGCAGTACTCAGCAAGCAGCCAGAAGGGAGCAGAGCGGAAGAGAAACTGCTGGGCTGCTGATGGCAGGGAAAGTGAAGGTAGGCAGGGAAAGGAAGTACCCCAACCTATCATCCACACCAGTGCCATGGCTTGGTACCTGGGCCAGAGCAGTGCCTGCCAGGGCAAGCCCTTCCTGTGCCCTGGGTCCTGCTCCCTTTGGGTCCCACAGGGCCTCAATCCATCACCAAAACTTATACCTGGGGTCCAGACTCAACTTCTGGCTCCTATGTTCCTTTCCAACAGGAGTCTCCTTCCACCATTCTATTGTATCCTTTTCTTTTCATGCTGGACACTGAACCCAGAGCCTTGTGCATGGTAGCCAAGCACTCTACCACTGAGGTACATTCCTGTCCATTTATATATATATATTTGAAATGGGGTCTTAAGTTACTTAGGCTGGCCTCAAGATCGCAATTCTCCTGTCTCAGCCTCCCTAGTGGCTGAGATTACAGACATAAGCCACCACATCTGGCTCCTTCTTAAACTCTTCATGCACAAGGCATCTACAGTGGTCCCCCATATCAGCAGAGTGTTCCAGGGCTCCTAATAGATGCCTGAGACTGCACTTAGTACCAAACTGCATATATATTCTGCTTTGTGTCCAATACATATACACCTATGGGATAGTTTAAATTATAAAATAGATAGTAACAACAATATTAACAACAATAACTAATAATAAAATAGAAGGATTCTAATAATTGCTATAATAAAAGCAATGTGAATGTGGCTTCTCTCCCAAAATACCTTATTGTACTAAACCCTATCTTCAGGCCACAGTTGACCACAGGTAACTGAAATCATGGAATGCAACTGGGGAATACTGCAGATGACTGTAGAGCCTCCAGTTCTCCCCTTGACCCAGCGGCCGAATGGAATCTCGGCTCTGCCCTTCCTGAGCGGCCCTGGACACATTCCCCTCTCTGGGAAGCAACTGCACCTACCTCACAGGGCCACTGTGAACCTCCATATTAAGTGCCCATGCCAGTGCCTGGCACATGGGTATGTGCACCATAAACATTACCTGCAATTATTTTCATTATGACTATAAGCAGTCCAGGCATTTTATTCATGTGTGTATCCCCTACTCTTAGTTAAAAAGGGCCTGGCATGAATAAACATGGGCATATCAGGATAAGCCAGCCAGAGAACAGCTGAGGCGCTAGACTATGAGGTTTAAGGTAGTTAAAATGGGTAGTTTTGTGTATTAACTTGACTGGGTTATACTACCTGGCTATTTAATCAAACACTAAGGTACATGTTGCTTACTGACTTCAAATAAAGACTATCCTTGGTAATGTGGGTGGGCCTTGTGCAATCCATTAAAGGTTTTAATTGCAAAAACTGATGTTTCCTGATGAGGAAGAAATTCTGCCTCAGGGCTGCAGTATCAGTTTGCTTAGTCTCCAGCCTGGCAATTATACCTGAATTTCTACCTATCCTATTGGAGGCCTCTGTCTGACTGATGTAAGTGGGTGGGAAAGACAGCACACCCCAGAAGGCAGATGGACTGGGGGAATGCCACTGTTCTGGGTCAAGAAAGAGAAAGGACAATTTCCATTATCTTTCTTTCCTTATACCCTGTGATCTAGAATTAACAATCTCTTCTTAACAAAGGCCAAGACACTGACAGTAGAAGAACTGTTTGAAAACATCCTTAAATACATAAAATCTTACCTCTAGTGATCTGTCATGTCGAAAGCCCCAGACACAAGCTGCGACAGATACCGGGGAAACAAAGAATAGTGGCATGAAGACCAGAAGCCAGAAATGGCTTCCCCTTTCGATCCTATCACAGACCAGAACTTCAAACATCAACAAGAGCAAGTGGATGCCCACAGCAATTAACATGGCTTTGAACTCCACACATGTTTCTCCTTCTGCTCTAAAGAGGGACAGAAAAAGAAGAAAAATACCCTCAGTTCAGAATCTCCATTAAAAGCCAGAAGTTCACTGCAAACATAGTACCAACTTAAATTGAGTTTTTGAATTTGACTTGTAAATTTGACAAAAAGAAAATGAAACCTAATCTTTTGTTGTTTTTGGTACCAATAGAACTCAGGACCTTGTGCTTTCAAGTCAGGTGTGGTGACACTGAGCTACATCCCTGGCCCCAAGGAAACCTAATCTTTAATAGGGAATCTTCCAAGCATCAAAGAATTACAACATGACAAGAGATAAACATAACCAAATCAGATTCAATGTTTTAACTGTTTAAGGATACTCTCAGAAGTAATAGTCACAGGTATTATTTCCCAGAATATGTACATAAACACTTTTACTCTTACCTTTAATTCAAATAAGAGGTACCTCCCAAATTATTCACACTGCTTATATTGTTAAAAACAATAACAAACAAATACCTCTTAGGATGACAAATATCTCTTATGTCTCATGAGCCTCACCTCTTACTCATTTCAGTCCATCATGGTGGGGCACACCTATAATCCTCCCAGCACTCCGGGAGAATGAGGCAGGAAGATGACGAGTTCTAGTCAAGCCTGGTCAATTTAGGAAGACCCTATCTCAAAAATAAAAAGTAAAGGGCCGGGAATTTAGCTCAGTGGTTTTGCCGCCTGCTGCACAAGCACAAGGACCCGAGTTCAATCCCCGGTACCCAAAAAATAAAAAAAATAAAAAGTAAAATAAAAGGGCTGGGGATGTAGCTCAGTATGAAGGCCCTTGCTTCAATCTCTAGTACCAAAATATAAAATGTATTTCATACAACAGAATAAAAATAACTCTAGCTTTATGAACAAGTATGAGTTATGTTTGACAAGATATGGTAACTATTTGTTAGGTTATATTTTATAATACAGATAAAATTATGAATATCTTATTTTCCCTTCTATTCCATTAAGATGCATTAAAACCTGCAGATGAATGACAAAGAGCAAAAGAATTAATTAACACTGTTCTCAGAATCATTTCAATTAGCTATTTAAGTATCATGCATGCACTTAATAGATTAACTACTGAAAAATTATAAGGTCATAAATCAGGACAATATTTTATAATTTGAAAGTCCTACAATGTTCATTCAAAATACTGTCCAGATGACATTTCTGATATACATGTCTTGTTGGTGATCAATATACCTGAGGTTCGGACAGAGGAAATGAAGCTAGAGGTTATTCCCTAAGTTCCACCACTTAATGTTAACACTAGAAGGAGCACATTTGTACATTCTGTACATTTAAACACACACACTTCTTTCTTTGCTTGAAAAATCTTAAGCCAACAGAGAAAACATTTAAATAATTTCTACATATCAAACAGTAAAAACTGTTAGTTAACTTTTCATTCTTTGGGGAACACACATTGGATACCTGAAAATATAGAAGATGTACAGCCACAATGGTAATCAATCTTTAAAAATAAATTTAAAAACTTTAAAATAGCTACACATGTACGGCCCTCATCTGCCAGGGCTCTTCCTATAGCTATTTAAAAATTCCTGGATACACATGGGCTACATTTTTCAAATGATCTAAGCCTTGATTTCTTTTAAAAGTTAATAACCAAGATTTTTTTTAAAGAACTGCAGTGCCCTAACTTCTAGTGTTCCCACACAAGGAGTGGCATTCATTCCCTTCACTCTCCCCACTGGCCTTTGCTGCCCTCCCCATCTTCCTGATGAAGGTTTCTAATAGCTCCCATTCTCCAGCTCTCCCCAACCCCCATCCTTGATGCGGTTCCAGTCTGGCTTGGTTACTTTTCACATTGCTGAGACAAAATATCCAACACTTGACGTTAAAGGAGGAAAGTGTTATTTGGCTCACAGTTTGTAGAGGTTTCAGTCCATAGTCCTCTGGCTCCAAGGCTGGGCAGGATGGCAGAGGGGCATCGCAGGGGAGAAGCAGTGGCAGGCAGAAGGCAGTAAGCAAGGAGCCTGCCGCTCCCTACAAGCCTTTTGGGTGGTGCCACCCACACCCAGGGTGGGGTTTGTCTCAGTAAATCCACTCAGCCCCACCCAGAGCTATGCTAATTCCAATCAGTGGACTAATTTAGCACCACACACCCTTAATCCCAGTACCACACACCCAGGATCCAGCCAGCTCCAAAAATCCCCACCTATGAGCGGATGAGGCTTTGGAGGACATCTAGACACAAGCCACAACATAGTTTCTGTGAGACAGAAGGGAAAAACTCTCACAGAGGCCAGCAACGCCAAGTTGCACGCACCCCTCCCCCTAAGCATCTGGCTCTCAACTTTCCTCACTGCCAAGCCCATCTGGTGTTCTGGCCAAGTTACTTCCCTGACATTACAATAGTCCTAAAGCCCCAGGACTAGGAGCCTGGGACAAGTGGGGGTTCATTCCAAAGCAAACTGGAGAAAATTAGATACGTGATAATCAAGGTTAGAACTATGAATCCCTCCCAAGCACATGCAGTTTCATGCCTCATAGTCTAGTATGGCGGAATAGTTCTGTATTTTGGGTATGTTCAGGATTATACAGGGATTTGTGGGCTGGCTAGGTACTTAACCACCCAAATCACACTGCTTTTGTAGGAAAACACATATCAAACATCTTCCTTTTAAAAACATTGATGACACCTCAGTTTATCTGTACTACAGTTGTATAAAAACCCCAACAGTTCTTATGCAACTTCATTTCAAAAACAAATGGTCCTCATTTTATCATGAGTGACAAAAACCAAGATACTGCTCTCAGGACAGAGCAGGTTTTATAAAGCAGTATTACCGATATTGAGGATTTCGTGCCCAGACTCCAGTTCCAACGGAGGCTCCAACAATGACCATTAACTTCCACAGCCATATAGGAGCAAAGACAGCCCAGTAACTCCACTGAATGATGCCATCCAGACGAAGGGCCAGCAGCACAGAGAATAGCAGCAGACAGGCATAGATGAGGAATTTACTAGGAGAAAAGTAAAACGATTAAGAAAGATTCATTTGTACCAACAGATGATTCTGAAATGGCGAGGAATAACAACAATATTTTTCTGCACATAAAGAGCCACTAATTCAACATAGTAGACATACTGTGCTGGGAATAGGAGAAACATAAAGAGAAATAGAAGAAGTACCCTGTTTTCAAGGGCTTCCTGGTAGGAGGGAGTCTACAGAGAACCAGGCGATTACAGTGCAGCACGACCTTGGCTGAAATGCTGCTTTGGGCAGGGTGTGATGGGAGCCACGAGGAGGAAATACGCCTTCTAGAGGCGCTGGGGAGCAGAGACGTGGCGATCACGGAGCTGGTTCCAGAGGATACTTGGAAAACTTGCAGACAGGAAATGACATGAGGAAGCATTCAAGGCAGAAGGAGCTAGTTATACCAAGACAGGGAGAGCACAAAGGTTGACATGTTCAGGATAGGGTCAGGTTACGCCACTAACTGATCATTTGCTTCTATTTGTGAAGCTGTAGCCATCTTCCATATTCATATGGCATGCACATTTGTGCATGTACCGCACTTTCTGTGGCTGAACACGTATGTATGTGTACACAATTCATATCTCACATAAAAAGGAAGCGCTTTAGAAGTTGTCCTAGAAATATTATTCAGAATTTATACTGCTGAGGACTTCTGCTTCGAGCCTTGATGTAATAACCACACTAGGATTCAACTTCCCACCTAACAAAAGGAACTGGACCAAAACATGTACAGCAGCACACCCCTGTAACCCCAGAAACTTGGGACACTAAGACAGGAGGATCACAAGTTCCAGGCCAGCCTTGGCAACTTAGCAAGACCTTGTCTCAAAATACAAAGTAAAAGCCGGTGTGATGGCACACGCCTGTGATCCCAACACTCAGGAGGTTGAGGCAGGAGGATCTCTGGGAGTTCAAAGCCAGCCTGGGCTACATAGTGAGTTCAAGGCCAGCCTAAACCACATAGTGAGACTGCCAGTTATAGCAATACCTGATAAAACACATACACAGAAAATAACTAAAGATGTAAAGGATTATAAAAATACTATCAACCAACATGACCCAAGTGATATTGAGGAAGAGTTCCTCAGGTCAGCAGAATACAAATTCTTTCCATGTGCACATGGAAAATTCACTAAGAAAGACTGAATTTGGGGCCATAAAACAAGACTAACCAAATTTAAAAAGTATTGAAATCATAAAAAGAAAAACTCTAAGAACAATGAAATTAAACTAGAAATAAAACACAAACATATCTGAAAATTTCTCAAAATACTTTTAAACATCACACTTCTAAACAACCCACAGACAAAAGAAAAAGCCATAAAGAAAATAGAAAATATTTTGGATCGAATGAAAGTGAAAGCATACCAGAAATTGTGAGATGCTGCCAACATAGTACTAAAGAGAAAGTCTAACATCAAATACTTACATTAGGAAAAAACCCTCTAAATTAGTACAGCCACTATGGAGATCACTGTGGAAGTTCCTCAAAAAACTAAAATCGAGGGCCAGGGATTTAGCTCAGTGGTTCCGTCGCCTGCCTCGCAAGTGCAAGGTCCTGAGTTTGATCCCTGGTACCAAAAAAAAACCAAAAACTGAAATAGAACTACCATATTATCCAGCAATTCTACTATGTGGTGCATATCCAAAGGAAGTGAAACCAGCAGATCAAAGAGATACCTGCACTCCCAAGTTTACTGCAGCACTATTAACAATAGCCAAGATATGCAGTCAATCTAACTGTCCATTAAAGGATGAATAAAGAAAATGTGGTGTATATATGTAATGGAATACTATTCAGCCATAAAAAATGAAATCATGTCATTTGTGGTAACATGGGTAACTGGACATCATTATGTTTTGTGAAATAAACCAGAAACGGAAAGACAACTACCACCTGACCTCATTCATATGTGGAATCTAAAATGTTGATCTCATGAAATTTGAGAGTTGAGTGGTGGCTACTGAGGCTGGGGAGAGTAGGGGAAGGAAGGGATGGAGAAAGGTTGATCAGTGGGTTCTATGTCATAGGTAGGAACAAGAAGCTCTGGTGTGCTATTGCAGAGTAAGGTGACTGTAGATAATGATACTGTACTGTACACTTCAAAAAGCTGGAAGAAAGGATTTTGGAAGTTTTCACCATAAAGAAATGATAAATGAGAAGGCAGATAAGTTTAACACAAATTAAACATTACATAATGTATACATGTACTGAAACACATGACACTACTTTTATTGTGCACAGTTTTTGTTTTAATGTATGTCTATAAACTTGATTTAAATAAAAAATAGGTTAAATTAGTTTTTTAAAAAATAAAGAAAAGAAGCTCTCAAGTCAATGATCAAAACACTAGGAAGAGAAGAAAAAGTTTAAAAAGTAAACAGATGGAAGGAAATAAATGTAAGCACAGAAACCAATTAAAGACAGTAGAAAGACATTAGAGAAAGATCAGCAAAACTAAAAGCTGGGTCTTTGAAAAGCTAAAGAAATTAGTAAATCTATAGTCACAGTGATCAGGAAAAAAGAATAAACAAACTACAAATACCAAGAATGGAAATAGGGATAGCACTACAAGTGCTACAATCATTGAAAGGCTAAGAACTGGAGGAACTATTATGAACTATTTTATGCTAGGAAATTTTTAAAAGAAAGACACTGCCAAGGTGATTCAGTGGAAAAAGGACTGTATTTCAATAAAAGGTACTGGAACAAATTGATAAATGGAAAAATGCACGTTGAATCTTAACCCCACAGCACGCACAACGACTTTACGAGGGCTGGGGATTTAGCTCAGCGGCACCGCACCTGCCTTGCAAGCACAAGATCCTGAGTTCAATCCTCGGTACCAAAATAAATTAAGATAAACAACTTATACGAAATGAGTCAGAGACCTAAATGTAATATCCCAAACTACAAAACATCTAAAACACATAGGAAAAAATATTTGCAACCTAAAGTTAGGTAAAGTTTTCCTGGATGACATACAAAACTGATTTTCTCAAAATTAAAAACTCTTACTCTTTTAAAGATAAAATTAAGAAAATGAAAAGCTAAGCCACAAACTTGGAGAATATATTCTTAAAACACACATTTGAAAAAGTATCTGTATCCATTACAACTAAAAAATAAGAAAACAACCAGATTGAAAATGTCCCCAAAATATGAAGAGACAAACCAACATGTAAAATACACAAAAGGCAAATCATCACATGAAAAGATGGCCATTATTTTCAGCCATTAAAAGTGCAAACTGTAACCACAATGAGATAAAATCCAACCTAGAGTAGCTAAAGTTACAATGACTGACATGCTGGCAAGGTGGTGGAGGAACTGGAATGCTCATATATGCTGGTAAAAACACAAAACAGTACAGACACAGAAAACATTTCAGCAGTTCCTTATAAAATTTAGTACATACTTATACTAAGACCTAGCAATCCCATGCCTAGGTATTTACCCAAGTAAAAGAAAAAAGAGGCTCATATTCAAATGTTTATAGAAGCTTTATTCCTAACAACCACTGAAAACTACCAAAATGTCCATAAACTGGTGAATAGCTAACCAATTGTGGTCCATGCATTTAGTGGAATACTAATCAGCAATAAGAAGGAACAAACCATGGATGCGTATAACATAGATGAAACTCAAATGCATTATGCTAAGTAAAATAAGTGAGACTGATACTACAATACACTGTACAACTCCATTTATTTGACACTCTAGCAAAGGCAAAACTATTGGCCACAGAACACAGATCATTGCAGTTACCAGTAGTTTTTTTCTTGGAGGGAATGGTTGACTATAAGGGGCATGAGGGAATTTTCTGCAGTGACAGGACTGTTTCATATCTGTCTTCGGGTGGCAGTTACACGAGTGTATGGAGCTATCAAAACTCAGAGGACTGAAAAAAACAAAAAACAAAAGAAAAACTCAGAGGACTATACACTGAAACAAGTAAATTTTACTGCATGTAAAACACAGCCTAGTGAATGGGACATCTACACACACCAGCACCATCAGCAGCAGCTAACATTACCCGAGCGTTTCCAGGATGACAGGTATTTGGTGTTCTTTGTATGTTATCTCACTTACCCCTCACAACAACCTTCTGAAGTAGGCACTTCAAATATTCCCGTTTTACAGCTGAGGAATAAGTTGTTTAAAACTTGTCCAAGAGTTCTTAAGAGATGAGATCAAACTAAGATCTATTTGACTACAAAGTGTTTTAATTGAGCACTAGACAATAATGACTTCACACTGATGTTTAGAAGAGCATCTGCATAAATGTACACTGAGCAGTTGTTTCTGCTACCAGAGAGGATCAAGGACAACTTTTACACACTTTTACTTGGGACATGTGAGTTTTCAGCAAGGCGCACATACTCTCTTTGTACTGTAAAAAATGTCTTAAGAAATTTCAATCGGAAAAAAGGGTGTAAAGAGGTGGGACCTACAAAATGAAACTCAGAAGCAAAGCTTTCAGAGAGTAACTACAGCAGGAGGATCTTCAGATTTGGAGGGACTGCTTGTGAGAACACACAGAGCATCTCTGTGTTATTCTCATCTGTAAAATTAGGGGTACACACTAGGGAGGCTGAGCCAGGAGGATCACTGAAAGTTCAAGGCCAGCCTGGGCTACAAAGTGAGTTCAAGGCCAGCTTGAACTACATAGCAAGACTGTGTCTAAGAAAAAAAAATTGGGGTAACAGTTTGTACCTACCTCATAAGGTGGTTGTGAATATAAGATAAGAACATGAAAAGTGTTTTCTGTAAAGTAGTAAATCAGTAGTTTAAAAAATTCTAACCTTTACAATGCTTAAGAATTACTGAGGGCCGGGGATTTAGCTCAGTGGTTCTGCCGCCTGCCTCCCAAGCACAAGGACCAGAGTTCAATCCCCAGTACCCACCCACCCCCCAAAAAATTACTGAGGACTCTAAAGAACTTGTTGATATGGATGATTCCTATGTGGACTTATTAGATATTAAAATGGTTATTTAAAAATAATAACTAAAATAAGAATAAAGGCATTATATATTAATATAAAAACATAATTACTTGAAAAACTATCCCCAGATTATAGCAATTTACTAAGAGTAGCATAATTTCTATAGTTTTGAAAAGTTTTGGATGTCTGAGTTAATAGAAGACATCTAGATTGTAATATCTATACTTGCATTCATTCTGTTCAGTATGTTGCTTTTGTTGAAGTATATGAAGAAAATCTGGCCTTCCAAAGATAGATAGAAAAGAACTGGGTATTTTAATAGTTCTTTCAGTTAATACCAGATGTTATTCAATAGAGTACCACAACTCAACAAGTGGTAGTTTCTCAAAGGCAAACTGCAATATGAAGTCTGAAATCCTATCAATGAACTTTTTGTACTCTGTTACATTAAAATCTACTAGTCTCCTTTGTACTTTGAATGAGTCTTTTATCTCTGTATAATTGTGTAATACCATGTAGGTAGACTAGAAAATATTGATTCACTGAGTTATAAAGATCTTTCAATGGTGATACATTTCATTGTACAACAGCAAAACCAAAATCACATTAGTTACTATCCCCACCTAGAAGTGTTTTAGGTACTAGGAGGTTGTCAAGTACATGGTTTTGTACACAAGTTTTTGAAAGATCTGGTTTTCCTATGAAATCTTAAATTTTACCATTTGCAAAAAGTATCATGAAACGTTTTCCTTAAAGTAGCAGGTTCACTTCTGGTATTATCAAGAAAATGTCTGCCAAACACTCTAAGTACAGTCTTGTCTGTTAGTTGTCCTTCTTAATAAAAAGGTCTTCCATGAAAACAGCTGCTTACAACTCAGACACACAGTTTTTCCTTGAGTCAACGGTTGCACGTCAGTCTACAGTAGAAGGTCTTCATGTACTCTTCCTGTTTCATTACATAGATTATTAAACTAGATGTGTACCCAAGGGTAAAGATTAAATATATTTTCCATTTCTGAAGCTGGCATTTTAACTGCAAATGTGTGACAGTGAAGAATCCTATGGTGTCTAGCACAGATAACGGCACTACCCTGATTTATGGCCAAGTATCTTGTTTGACCTCCTACCACTTTCACATCACCAGTGCCAACTGTCAACCCAGAGGAAAAGCCAAAGGATACCTCAGGATTATTCTGAAAATAATTTTGATCTTGATGACATCTGGAAAGGCTCTCAGGGTCTCCCAGGGTGCTGTGGAAAAGTCTGCTGCTTCACTAAATACAAGTTAGTTATTAATACTCACGGACAAAGACAGGCTTTTACAAGATGCTACAAAGAATAAGAGAGCTAACACTGAAAATGCCAAGATAAGAATGACTCTGCCTTTTACTCTTTGAAGAACAAAAGGGCTTGTGATGGTGGTAGAAGATTCAGAAGCTAATAGAAATGCAACTGTCATAAACTCAGCATGTAAAGAGCACATACAACTTTTTCTCTTAAAGCAGAGCAGGTGTTCCAAAATCGAGAAAATCAGTTTGTCAACCCAAGCCTGTGGCTCCAAATATTACCAAAACAGTGGCTTTGAAAACAGAATATTTATAAGAAATCAGTGAAATGGAACATTAACAAATACAAGGATGATGATAGACATATGATTCATAGGTAAGTTATATGTAGGGGTAAATTTTTTCTAAAGGAGTTTCAGACTATAAAAAAGAGATGGAGGGTAAATACTGTAAGCTAAATTCATTATCCCTCTGTAAAAGAGAGTTTTATTATCTAATAAAAGCAGTAGAATTAATGAAAATAGAAGCATGGAAATGTTTTAAATGTTAGAAAAGTGACTATTTTTTAATGGAGGTAGAAAAAAATATAAACGAGTTGAATGCCATGTTAACGTCTTGCTGCTGCCATGCATCATTACCACACACCCAGTGCCTTAAAAAGCATAAACTTATTATCTTGTACTTCTGCAAGTCCGATACGGGTCTCTCTCAGCTAATCTCAAGGTGTCAGCAAGGCTATATTCCTTCTGGAGGCTCTAGAGGGAATATTTCCTTTCCTTTTCCAGCTTCGAGAGGCTGTCACATTCCTGAGCACATGGTTCCTTCCTCCATCTTCAAAGTCCGCAATGCAGAGTTCAGCTCCTCACTCTGAATCACTCTGACCTCTACTGTCTCCCTCTTCTATACATAAGGACCCTGTGATTATATGAAGCCCAGCCAGAGAATCCAGAACAATCTCCCTCTTTTAATGTCAGCTGATTAGTGAACTTAGTTGTACCTCCTACACTTTTTGCCATCATAGTCCCAGGTTCCACAGATTAGGGTGTGGGTATATTTTGGGAGTATCATTATTCTGCCGACCAATAGAGAAAGGTCACTTACTGGATTAAAAAACAAATTCTAAATTTGGTGCATTCAGTAGTCACACCTGGAACCCATGTTAAAGGTCAAAGCAACTATAAGAAAGATCTGAAATGACAAAGTTTATTATGCCCAGGTGAGCACAAGAGAGGCCGTTTACTATCACAGCAATTTATAATTTGGTAAATTAGATTTCAAGGCAAAAAGCATGCATGTACTGAAGGGACTAATAAGGCAGTTTTAAATAATGAAAATCTAAGCACATTGCCACAGAGTATGGAATCTGACAATGTTTCTTTTAAGAATATGCAGGAGCAGGGAGGGATGGGGTGTAGGGAATGAAGAAAAGAACATGTGTCGCATACTTGTACCAACTCCCTATATGTAATCATTATGTACTGCAAACATGTACTAAAAAAAAGAAATTACATGTTAAAATAAAAAATATAAATATTTTTATTGTAGATTTCTACATGCTGTTATTAAACCATGGCAAAGTACACAAAGTTCCTGGGGAACTACAGAAATGAACATTACAGGAGATAAAATAGCATGATTGTATTAAGAATTAATTAGGAGGACAAAAATGCACTTTCTTTACATACATGTAGATTTTTTTCAGGGGAAGAAATGATTATAGGGAGCAATAAACAATACATACATCTAATTTAAAATTTAAAATAGTGCTTATGTATATTTCACTATGTGAAATGTGTGGGATTTATAAAGAAGAGAAATAGTCTCTTCCCTCACGATGCTTAAAACCTAACAGCAAGAGAAGGGGATGATAATCAAGAAGTAACCGTATATCATGGCAAACTGGGACATTTGGGAGATTGACTCCCATGGGAGAGCAGGGACGGGAGGTGGGGTGTGGGCAGCAAGCTGAGGGTAGGGAATTCCAGACAAAGGGCATAGGAGTTTTTAAAGTCTGAGACAAGACTTGATATCTCAGGAGACTGAGATACAGAGTCCATTCTATAAATCCTGGTTGGTGGGAAACTGGTGAGGCAGGAGAATGCGCAACAGAAGAAACAAATGAGAGGTTGGCGGGGGTAAGATCTAGGGGAATTTGAATAGCAAGGTAAAGTCCTTAGAATGAATTAACAGGCAAAAGGGAGCCACTGAAGACTCCCTAGAAAACAAGTGACAGAAGGTGTACACAAGTGTGCAGGGTAGATCGCACTCGGTAGACTGGAGGCAGAAATTCTACACAATTCATAAGAAATCAACAAAAATGGACTGAAAATTGCCTGACCGCATGGGTATTTTTGAATATATGGACTTGTCAAGCAGTGTAGTAGAATGGACAAGATTATGTACGTAAAATTTGTTTGAACTGCATACTCCTCATGAACAATAAGCAAACGATGCTGCCTCTGCTAGACAGTGCCGAGGTAGAAAGTGCTTACTACAAAGCTTGGCACCGTCCGAGTAATACTCAATAAATCTTAGTTTCCTTCCTTAAATAATGGCTAAGGATAAGACGTAATACCACTACAAAATATTTAAAATATTACTAAAACACAAGTAAAACACTAAAATGCCTGGACTGCTGCCAAAGCAAAACTCAGAGAAAAAATACTCCAAAAACTTCAATAAAAGCGAGGTAAAAAGAGGCAAAGGGAAAACTGATACAGTGAGTTTCTAGCTAAAAAGTTTAGGGAAAAAACCCTAAAAATCAAAATATACATACAAAAAACAACTGATTAGTAATATCAACTATGGGCTCTTTGAGAAAAATTAAACTACAAAACTGATCAGATACACAAATTCCTATAATAAAAATTTTAAACCATGAGATTTATACACATTATTTTAATTCTCAATTATACCACTATATTTTGGAGCTCAGTCCCAAAGTGACTGCTATCAAATACAAAGTAGCAAGCCTAACTGGCAAGAGAAGGAGGCTATAGTAACAGCAAGAAGAAAATTTACTTTTTTAGAAAACTGTCAGTGTTAAAGCCTAACTACTTTGAGTTACTTCAAGAAATATTCAGACCAGACCACAGTCCAAGTATAAAAACAGACTTTGCTTAAATTAATTCTCCATAAACTACCAAATGGAGATTCCTGTACAGTCTAGCATTGACCATTATTTCCTAAAGTTTTTTCCAATTATACCTGTCTCAGTCTCTTTTCTATTGCTGTGACTGAGTAAGTTATAAAGAACAGAAGTTTATTTGGATCACACTTCTGGAGACTGCCTGGGAAGTCCAAGAGTATGGTATCAGCATCTGCTTGGCACCTGGAAAGGGACTGCCTGCCGCTTCTTAAAACATAGTGGTGGCATCGCATGGAGAGACAGAGCAAGCTGCTAGTTTGGGTCTGTCTTCACTTTCTTCTAAGGACACTAATGTCATCATGGAAGGCCCAATCTCATGATCTCATCAAATTCTAATTACCTCTCAAAGGCCGCACCTCCAAATTAATCATTAACACATGATAATTGGGGATTGGGTTTCCAACAAATGAACTTTTACAAGACACAATCAAATCACAGCAGTCTGCCTTTGGCCCCCAAATTCATTACTTCTCACAAAGCAAAATACATTTATTCCATCCTAATAACTGCAAAAGTTTAACATTCGAGCGCCAACTCAAAAGTCCAAACTCCAGGTTCTCATCTAAATCAGAGGTGAGCAAGACCCAAGGCATGATGCACCTTGAAGCAAATTCCTTCTAACCATGAGCTTGTGAAATCAAAACAAGTCACCAACTTCCAAAGAACAATGGTAAGACAGGCCCAGAACAGAAATTCTCATTCCAAAAAGAAAAAGCTAGGCAAGAAGAAAGGAGTAACAGGCCCCAAGTAAGTCCAAAATCCGAGACAAACATTAAATCTTAAGACTCCAGAATAATCCTTCACTCCATGCGCCACCTCCTGGGCACACTGGTGTTGAGAATGGGCCCTCACAGCCTCCAGCAGCCCCATCCTATGGCTCTGCTGTGCTCCGTCCACTCAGCAGTTGTCAGTCTGGAGTCCCATGTCTTCAGTTCTCTGGGGGGGGTGCTACATGTTGCTGGTCTTACAGTTCTAGGGTTCTGGAAATAATCCTGCTCCTGTAGCCCCACTAGGCATGGCCTTAGTGGGGACTCTCTGGAGCAGCATATCTATCTTGAACCCCACATTTCTGCCTAGCACTGCTCTAAGTAGGCTCCTGGTGGTGGTTTCTGCCTGAGTGCACAGGCAATGAGATATATCTTTTGAAATCTAGGTGGAGGAAGCTGTGCCCTCACTGCTCTTGCATTCTGTGGGCCTACAGAATTTACACCACACAAGTGCCAAGTTTACGGCTTGTACTCTCCGGAGCAGCAAAGTGAACCACACCTGGGCTTGCCTGAGCCATGGCTGCAATGGCTGGAATTCGAGCAGCAGAGACCCAGGTGGTCCTGGACAGCAAGTCTGAACCATTCTGTCCCCCTAGAACTCTGCGTCTGTGATGGCAGGAACAGCCTTAAAGATCTCTGAAATGCCATTTGAGTCTCTTCTGCCGCTGTCTTGATGATTCCTCCTAATCTCCTTAGTAAACAGTTATTCAGCCATGTCCTTGGTTTCTTTTCCTGGAAATGTTCTCTCATGCGCGACCACATGACCAGACTACGAATTTTCCAAATCTTGCCACTCGGTTTCTCTTTCCTTTTCTCTTTCTTCATGCGGTGCTGGGGACTGAACCAGAGCCTCACACATGCTAGGCAAGTGCTTTACCACTGAGCAACACCTTCAGCCCTGTTTCACTTTTAATTATAAATTCTGTCTTTAAGATGCCTCTTTGCTCTCTCATTTCACTGTAAGCAGTTAAAAGTGGCCATGTAACAGCCTGAATGTTTTGTTGCTTACAAATTTCTTCCTCTAGATGTCCTAAATCAGTGTTGGTGAACCTTTTAGAGACTGAGTACCCAAACTGCAATCCAAAACCCACTTATATATGGCAAAGTGCCAACACTGCAATTAAACCTGAATGCTTGGCTGCTGGGGCGACTTGGCTCACGTCCCGACAGAGGGGGCTCTGTGTGCCTGCTGCAGCACACATGCCATAGGTTCGCCACCACTATCCTACGTCATTACTCTTAAATTCTGCACTCCACAAAGTCCTGGGGCATGGGCACAATGAAGCTGAGTTCTTTGTAACTTTATAACAAAGATGGTCTTTATTATAGTTTCCAATACCTGTTCTTCAGTTTCATTTTAGGCCTCACCAAAGCAATCTTTCCTGTCCACATTTGTAAAAACATCTGGTCATGACCACCTAGTAATCTCTGAGTTCAAGACTATCCCTGGTCCCTACCCCACTCAGAACAACACAGAATTTTTCTAACATTCACTTCAAAACTGTTCTGGCCTGGGCCGGGGATTTAGTTCAGTGACACGGTGCCTGGCTTGCAAGCGCAAGGTCCCGAGTTCAATCCCCAGTGCCAAAACAACAAAACAAAACAAAAAACCCCAAAAAACTGTTTCAGCCAATAGCCATTACCCAATTCGAAGCCACTTGTACATTTTCAGTACTGGTATAAAAGCTCCACTCCGAGCACCAATTTTCTTAGTCCATTTCCTATTGCTATAACTTAATAACTGAGATGGGGTAATTTATAAAAATGATTTCTCACAGTTCTAGAGACTGGGAAGCCCAAGCCTACAGTGACTGGTGAAAGCCTTCTTGCTGCATTATAGTACGGAAGGTATAATACAGCAAGACAGAGCAAGTATGCTATTTTGGGTCTCTCTTCCTCCTCTTATAAAATCTTTAATGCCATCATGGAGGCCCCACCCTCATGATCTCATCTAACTCCAAAGGCCCTACCTCCAAATACTACTAATCTATGAATTTGGGGATTAGATTTCCAACACATGAATTTTTGGAGGACACATTCAAAGCATAGCAACATCTTTTAAAATGACTTATTCCACCCATCCAAATTTGTACTGCTAGTTCATAATCACTAAGTAGTGTCACAAGGACCAAACCACAAACTTCTGCTCAGGCTCAAATTCCTTCTGTTCACTTTGTAGTGGGAGAAAGAAAGATAAGAAGAAAGAGTGAGGGGATATACTTGTATATAATGGAGATAGATGACTGAGTGTAAAAGTCCTAGTATCTGTTTTCTGCAGATCAAAAGAATGTAGTCAGTCTCTTTTTATATCCATCGCTTTTCTCCAGTGGAAGCTGCTGTCTGAACTTGAGCACGTTCACATGCATGACTGCGTGCTGGTGTGCACGTATACACACTCTCACTCACTCTGGGTGACACATCCCTGTCTACTGCTTGACAGAATAGCTCCAAATGACAAACTGCTAACTGATATTTCCACAAACTGTTAAAAGGGACTGCACCTTTTACATTGAGCAGAACCTTATTAACCAAATTTAAAATCTTTTAGTGGAAATTTTAACTGGTTATGAAGATGAAAAATAATAGCATTGAAGCATTAGATATAAAAAAGCACAAAATCCAAATAAAAACAAATCTCACATAAGGAGGACTGGCGAGAGCCCAGGCAAGTGGGAAGATCTGCATTCAAACTAATTACGTGTCATTTATCAGCATTGTGGCCTTGGCTGAGTTACTCTCTCCTAAGTCTGTCTCCTCATCGGATTTCTCATATATTGATTCATAAGATAAGGATATGGGACAGCACTAGTAGTACCATGAAAGAGAAAAGTTCTGCCACATTGTAACAATCTCACTTAGTAATTATTTTTCTCACTATCAGGTCAGAGGTAACAACGGGTGAATCATCAGTTATAAAGAACCTATCTCCGGGGGCCGGGGATTTAGCTCAGTGGTTTCAACGCCCTCCTCGCAAGCGCAAGGACCCGAGTTCGATCCCTGATACCAAAAAAAAAAAGAACCTATCTCCAGAGTTTAATGCAAAGCCTTCATTTGAATTTCTAGTCACCTTGTTCAGGTATGACCCATCATCAGACAAGGCAATTAGAAACCCCAATTCAATAATTAGGAAGCTTAACTTCTGGATTCCTAGGAAGCTAACACTCCTCCAATCCAATGTCTCCTCAAATCCCAACAAAGATCTCCAAGTGGCACATTTCGATTTGTACTCAACATCTACTCATTCAGCACATTTATTCAGTGTCTTAAAATCATGGCCCTCAAAAACTCACAGCCAAGAAAAATATGTGTGTAGTTATCAAGTAATAGGAATGTAATTTTCAAAACCAAAAATTACACATTCAAATGAGACTTGTCTTCTTTAACCATTTCCTTTGGGAGGCAGTTCATTAATTCCAATATGCCACTGCTCAAACCACCTATGGAGCTTTCCTCTTGGAAGGCCTTGAAAACCTGCAGTCTGTTCTTTTGAAGATCCTAATGAGGCTAAATCTTCACTGAAGAGATTTGATTTTTGGAAACTGCTAAAAGCCAGTCAGAGCCAAGTTTAGTGAATAAGATGAGTGATCAAACTAGGTGGCACTGTTTTGGTTCAAAATGATATCTGATCATAATACAATGAGGCAGATTTTCTTATATGATTTGTAAAATTGACTCTAAAGGAAATGCCAGATGGGTGAAAGGAGTATGTGCAATGAAGTAAACATATTTATTTTCCCCAAGTATCTTCCTTGAATGATACATTTGAACACATAAACTTGCCAATATAAGGTTTACTTTAATAACCTACAACTCATAAACAGAAGGTTCCTTGTATATGGTACCTACTCTGTCATTAAGGGGAGGGACTGTCACTAAACCAGAGGTGCCATTGTATGCAAAAAAGAGCACAGGCTTAAGGAGACTGGTCTGGATTAGATCTGAATATGATTCCTTACTGCCTGAGTGACTTTCAGAAAGTCACAAATTCTCTAAGATGCTCAAACTGATCTAAAACTCAATAGGCCACAACTATTATTAATAACCTCGGCAAACTCAAGGTAATTTTCTGACTGTAGGTGGCTTAATATGATAGAACAACAGATACACAGTCATTCAGGTGATAAGGAGTTAGTTCACTGACAGTACTGATAATTAATACACTCGTACTGACAGATTCACAGCTTGCTTTTTAAAGTACGTACAGTCTGTAAAGAGTACAGTGTTTACAGTGACAAACACTATGTATTTTTAAAACAAAGGACACATGTTCACCAGCAGCACTCGTACCATACTGACCTTTCTACCACTGTCTAAATGTATCAGGCCCTCTCAAGCCTCATGTCTTTGCATATGTTGTCTCTTCTAACACACCATTCCTGCCCTCTGGTGTGACAAAACCCTACCATTATCCTTCAAAATCTAGCTTAAAAGTCACTTCCATATGGAACCTTTTCTGCTTGCTCCAGAGAGTGGCTCTGTCCTTCATACTGTCATGGCATGTGGCTCCTCTCTCTGTAATGCTTCACACATTTGCATTTCTCTTTCCATGTCTACTTCCTCCACTAGGCTTCAGCACTGAGAGAGGAACAATATCCCATTTCTTGTACTTATAACACTTAGCACATCTTTTGGCACATGATAGGAACCTGGGAGATGTTCCATGAATGAATGCTTTAAATACACTTTGGAAACAACAATTTAAGGCCAGATAGCTGCCTTTAGTGCACTATTACCAGCAATCACATTCATTTTTCCTGACTTCAAATAAGAGACACGATAACTTATGAAGGCCAGAGACTGGCTTTAGAAGATGCAGCATATAAAAGTTTGCAAACACTACTGACCTCATCTGTATTCTGTGCCCACACAATAGGACCACCAAAGAGGCATTTCTCAGCCTTTTCCTAGTCCAGTACATCTGAGGGATGCACTGTACTCTCATAAGGAGTTCATTGTAGACAACTGAGAAGGCCTAGCCAAGTTCCCACAGCCTGCCAGTGCTCCCTAGATACCAGGGTGAAGGGCCTTCTCTGAGCCAGCTACTCCACCAAGGTAGCAGAAAATCTCCAGGGCCTGTAGTGTGCACAGAGTGCCTGTTTAATACCATCTACTCCCAGATCCACACCTCCCAGCAAGGTCCCAGAATCAGAATTTGCCAATTCTGCAGTTCTAATAGTTTGTCTATGAATGGGGTTCCCTACCTAGAATATATATCCTACTGGC
The DNA here is from genome assembly GCF_000247695.1 of Heterocephalus glaber. The sequence continues at coordinate 2,143,502 of NW_004624883.1, forward strand.
AGCTGTTAGGAAGCCTTAAGCATTCAAGGAAAGACTTCTAGGTGTCTGTTTCAGCAAGTCTTAACCTGTGTGACTAAAAAGTAATATGAAAAGCAGCTCATGATCAACTAGTTCTGTGCCACGTGGAAACAGGCAGAGGGTCAGCTGGCAGCCCTGCACAACAGTGTTGGCACTTCTGAATCATTCTGGACGACTGCAGTTTTCAGAGCCTTGGCAGCCCTATCGTGGGTTCAAACTCACCGAGATCTGCAAGTAGGAAATGAGATCTAAAGCCATACCCCTGCCTTGGGAGCCACCACACCATAACAACGACTATTTCTATGACAGATAATCTGCAAAGACAGTCACACTTTGCTTTAGTGTCACGTTTTTCCATCTCTCAATAGAATGACTACTCTGCAGGCAGGAAGAGGATGGGAGGAAAGAGAATCAAGCTGTAGACCACCAGGAAAGCAGTGGTTGAAAATAGTAACTCTAAATTTCTATTAATGACACTAGAGATTATTCACTCCTCATTCCACAAATATTTACTGACTCAGCCTCTATTCCATGTACACAAGTTATAATAATGTTAGAGTCAGCCTTGGCCCAAGAGAGCTTAAAATTGAGTAGGGGAGAGATAAACATACAAAGAAACACAAGAGTAAAAATAAGTGCTATGGTGAAAAAGTATGACACTACAGAGATTGTACAATCAGGAAGCAGGAGGCCTGGCTGGGAACTTGCCTCAACAGGTTTCCAGACAGTGGAGATACCAAAGATCAATAGGAGTTAACTAGGTCAGGAGGAACAGGAAAAATTCCTGGTAAAGAGAACAGTTTGTGTCAAGGTCCTAGGGTAAGAGAGAAATGAACACTTAGCTCAGAATTAGAGACAGGAAGCAAGAGAGCAGCACCAAAATCTGAGGCCCCAACACAAGGCACTGCTCTGTCTGCACCCCTATGCTTCTCTCTAAATGTCTGGAAGCTCTGGCGTGGGACAAGACTGAAACAGAATGTCAAAAACTAGATGTGTCCAGAAGACATGAAATAACACCAGCTAAAAAAAATATGACTTGCCAATATTACCTGCCCAATGTCTTCTCGAAACATCTGTAAGGTAACACTCTTCTCTCTTGCTGCCAACACCAAATCCGGAAAATGGCACAGTAAAAAAGATGTTTAAATTTTTTAGGTAGAGATGCATTTTAACACAGGTAGGTACTGATACTTATGTTGATAGTCACTCTGTATCTGTTTAGATACAGAGTATTTTGTTGTAATTTTCATATATTAGTATTTCAGTAAAAAAAACAAAGCTAAGGAAAAATGGCTAAGAGCAGCACAGTTTTGCTTTGGCAACTCTGAGAGACTGTTAGATCACTTGAGACAACTCCTTGAGGCTTCTGGATTATCTGTCACATTGCAAACAAGTCATGGAACTTTCTATTTGTAAAGCATTTGGCAATCAATCATTAATTCAGCCTCACTATCCTGTTGAGGGATTATAACTCATTCTACAGATTAAACAGACAGATAAGTGGGTTGCCCAAGGACACAAAACAATTTGGCTTTTATTTATCTCTCTTATCACCCTCTTCAAACAATGAAGACACACAAGCCTTGTCCAACTCCAGCACCAACCCTGTTGCCCTGCAGACCAATTCTAACTCCTAAGAACAGCAGGGGAAGGCAATGCACGTAGTTCTCCGTTACTTGCTCTAAATATGCTCCTCTATGCAGAGTGTTTTCAAGACCAACAGTGATAATGACTGCATTGTGATAGGTCATCATGAACTCAAAGGGTAGTAAGAGCACCTAAGAAGCTACAGTGGCTCATAACTTAAAATGTCACCATCCCTAAGGAGACTGCTCCCCCAACACACACACACACACACACACACACACACACACACACACACACACACACACACACACACACACAAAACCGTGCCCCCCCCCCCAGTCTAGTTCTGCAGAGGTACAGCAAGTCACCTATTTACATGCCCTTCTTCATGCCCAAGCTGGGGCTGTCCAGCATCCAAATTGCTTAGTACAGGACCTAACACACAAAAGATTTATTCAGTGCATGGCTTCCCACTTGCAAATGAAAGAAACAGATATTCCTTTCACAAAGTAGTGGACTTAAGAGTTATCAGTTAGACTTTTAATTTTACACGTGGGTCAAAATGCACAGAGAATACCACTGACTATGTGCCACATAAAGTGAGTGGGAAGCCATGGGGGAGAAGAGCAGGACATGCTCTCTGCTTCAGGGAGCTCAGCCCGGAGGAGGGAACGGATAATTCCGGAACAGTTGGGCAAGTGCAAGGACAGAAGCTTTATTCCTTGGCCAGTGTTTTCACCACACTGTCCACTGGGTGTTCCTCCATCTGGGAAATAAGGACGGCATATCTACTTCCTGCAAATAAACTTATAGTGAAGACCGGCAAGCAAATGAGTGAGGAAAATGGGGTTCATCCCCCAAAGGCATTATGTAAGGTACTCACATACCCTGACGCCGACTCCAAGGACTCGCTAATGTTTCAGATACCAGTTCAACAAAAAAGAAAACAAACGAGGGATGGGCACAAAGCCAAGGAAAACCTCATGGGTTGACAGGAACTGGAGGAAACAGCTGGGGTGGGGGGGTAGGGGTGTTGGGTCCAGCGAGTTGGGCCGGCAAGGAGAATGCAGGGCAGGCAGTGGGGTGGGGGACGATGAAACCAAGAAGGAAGTTGGAGACAGCACCGAGGGAGGTCAGGCGGAGAGGACTGGGGCTCCCTCGGGGAGGGCAGGGCTCGGGCTGCGCGCTCTGGGCCGGGGCCAGGTGGTGCTAAGTTGGCGCGGGAGGAGGAAGCGGGCAGACCAGCGCCGAGGCCGACTGCTTGCCCGCAAAGCCACTCGCACCCGCAGGGAGGGAAAGCAAGCGCTCAGGTCCTCTGGCTGCACCCTCACGGCCACCGCGCCTCCCCGGAGTCCGAGCGCCAACCCGGGGCCAAGCCCCAGCGCGTACTCACCTCGGGTTGAAGTCCTGGAAAAGGCCCCTCAGGTTCATGGCGAAGAACTTCACGGCTGTGTCCGCCTCTTCCCCTCTTTCCCCGCGCCGCGCAGCCTGCGCTTTACAGCGGGTTCATGGTGCCAGCGCCAGCCGCGTCCCCGCCGCGGCCGCCTGGAGAAACCTGAGCCACTGCTTCCCGCCCCCCCCCGTCCTTCCAGGCTTCCGTACGTCAGCTGCGCATGCGCCCCAGCCCCGCCCTGAGCTCGCCGCGCCAGGGAAGCCCCGGACCCTGGTCCCCACACTACCCGCTGAACAGACAGCGGGGAGACCCGGACGAGGAGAAGAGGGGTTTGCGAGGAAGGAGGTGTTGAGCCGCGCGGAGATGCTGACTGGGTGAAGGCCTGCAAGAAGGGAGTGTACCAGCTAGAAGTCCAGCGGTGAGTTCTTCAGAAACACCTGTCACCTTGGCTTGGACTCCCAAGTGGAGATTTCCCTGAGAGAAAGCTGAGGGGTGAGCTGTACTGGCAAAGAATAAGACGTTACATTGTGGCGATCTCATCCCAGGCGTCACCTGTCAGAGCTACCAGTGATTTCACAGTTTGCATATCATTTTCCCTTCCAAGTCCATTCCAGCATGTCAAGATAAGCTAGCCATCCCAAACTGCAGTTACCAGACACCAAAATCATCTCCCTCCCAGTCCTCTTCCCCTCCTGGGTTCCTTCTCTTCGTTGGCAGGAGGCCTATTTAGGGAGATACCCAAACTGGAGAACCCATTCTCACTTTTCTAACCTAATTCAGACTCTTTAACTCCTGTCTAGACTTTGTGATCATCTCAGACTTGGCCTCTTCCTCCACTCCTGGCCATCCTACTTAGAAGTGCCAGGTTCATCTTACTTGGACAAGTCAACATCTTTGAGCCTCAGTTTTTCTCTTCTGCAAAATAGTGATGACAAAACTACTTCCTCAACTTGTCAGAAAGATTTAGCGAAAGCGTGCATAGCATGTTTCCTGTTGCACACTATGTGCTCCAAGATTTTCTAGCTGGTACTCTTTCAATTGCCAACTTCCTCAGGGATTCTCTTTGCTTTTGGAGTGCAAGAGCAGGACAACCTCACAGCAAGTGACCTAGTCTTCTGTCTTCACTTTCGGTGGATTTAAGTTTTTCATAAGGACAGCAGTACCTTAAACATGATTTCATTAGGAATAGTAGCCATACTTTGTTACAATAGCAGAGTTTCTTGAATGACAATTTTATGCTGGTTAACCCCAAGGGAAGCTTGAGAAGATCACAATTGTGAGAGTCATACTTTGCTGCGATGTATCACCTTTCTTCTGAGGACTTGAAAACATTTCACAAGTGGTAATTAGGCTTCCCAACACTCACTGGGGAGTGGATATTATTATATGAGCTGGTTTTAAGGATGAGTAACCTGAATCAAACTGAAAACATTGGGATCCTATCTCAGAAATTTTTGTCCTGTTCCCATGTCCATCCTCCAGGTGATGTCCAATGTGTAACCTGAGAAAGTTCTCAATGAACACTAAAATATAGAAGAGGAACTGAGGCATAGAGAAGCTCAGATAAGTGCCCAGGGCCACCTAGCTAGTGAAGGTGAAGGAACAAAGATGCAACTCAGTGTCTGGCCAAACCTGCAGTCCACAATGCTAGAAAGGAGAACCTGTCAGTGGTCTGGATGGCCAGCACCATCTTAATTACTGATGGTCTCACCCCAAGCAGACATCAAGAGGGGGGTATCTTGCCAATTCAAACACTTGAAATACGAGGCATTATCACTCTCTCAAGAGTTTCATAGACAGTGGCCAGAGTAGGCTATGTAGAGTCCAGATGCTACTTTTGGTTAGGTCTCAGGGAGTCTTTGGAGCTGAACTACTGCTCTGTGTGGCCACACATTCAATTTGAGCATTCCCTCCAGAGATAACTAGGCCATAGGCACTGTCTAGCCTGGATAATAAAACACTAATATACAAACAAATTGTCAGTGTATTCTTTTGCTCTGACAAGCCAAATCGTGAAGGAAAGCATATGAGCCTGTCCATGAAGACATATGGCAAAAAATGGACTATCCCAAGGCCTCAGATCACCAAACTTAATAGGTGGGTTCCTTCACTGCCTTAACTACACTAGAGGAGCCCTAGCCCTGTATTCTGCTAGTGCTATCATGGAACCAAAAGCTAGAAACTCCCAGTGCTCTCCTTCTAGAAAGCACAAACGATCCTTCTCCACCATGGATGGAGACATAAAGCTTCACTGGTCTCTCTAGACAGACCCCTGAGTGACCTTAGTACTGAGAAAAGACCTTGGGCCATACGCAAGATAATATTCCCCTTTTTTCCTTTAGCAAAGTTTGGTTTTTGTTTATTTTTGCTTCCCCTTGACTTGCCACCATATTCTAGGTACATCTCACAAGAGGTTTCCAATGTTCCCCACCCAAGGACAAAAAAAAAAGGTTCAGAAATGGATTGAAAAAAGCATAGTCCCTAAATACAGAAAGTGTATACATGTGGCTTTGGAGTGGACACATGTTAAAGTGTTCCAGAAGCATCAGTGACTATTGCCTTAAATTTGTGCCACCTTTCTGATAAGTTGGTGGCTTGCCCAGTACGTTATTCACATTGGCTCCAATGTGATGGTTTAGAGGACAGACTTCTGAAGAGCAGGGCCCTGAAGGAGAGAGTCCTGGTATATTCTGATCCTTTTAATAGAGAACCTGTGTTAAGGAAGGAAGTGACTGTGATCCATACCACCAGGGTTCTTCCCTGAGATGCAGCAGTACAGTGGAGAAAGTGTAGAATTAGAAGACTTGTACTGAACACCAGGCTTACTGCTGGCCCAGTGGGAGGAGGAGCATCCTGAGCAAGGCCAGTGGGCCTATGAGCTCCTGGGGCCAGGAAGTATAGAGATACCAGCTATCAAGACTGACTCAGCCTGAAATTCCCCACTCTTAAGTTCCCATAGTGCACACTCTGATTACTACCAGGTAGAGGATTTGTGTAGACCCCAGGACTTTATTAACTTGAAAAATGTAGCCTGCCTTTTCCCAAGAGAGCCCTTTATTTCTGGCAAATTTAGCCAGACTTGGCTAAATGTGGGCTTTCTGGTCCTGAGATCTCTCTGGGAGGTGGTTAGGTCTAGAGTCTGCACAAGCATTTGATAGATTACAGGGCTGGATTTGAGAATTTGGAGATCTTGAGCAGGATTTGGGAGGCCACTGAAAATACAGGAGGAGGCAGTATCTATGGTTCTGTTGGATCTGTAACTTCCACCTCATCTTCTTCCAGATCCCATAAGGAAATAGCTCCTCAGGGAAGCTTCTCTTGGGACTTGCAAACTGTATTTGCTGTGAGAGAAGAGGACAGTTACAAGGCCCCAGAGGCCCTCCTGTCGCCAGTCATGTTCCCTGGGAGAAGGTAGATCATCATCCCTCACAGAGCAAGGTTCCCACTGAAGGGAGCAGGGGCCACTTTCTCTCAGAAGGCAGAATGGAGGGGCTGTGCCTGGACCTGCAGAGCTACCACTGTGACTCTATGCTTTCCCTATGAACCTCTTCTGCTGCCAGGGCTTGCTGGAAGGTCTCCTAGGTAGACAGGGAGGCTCATGGGACCCCCTCTCTTCCAGGGGTCTGTACCTGCAAATCTCAAGTCAAGTGAGTGGGACAGACAGGAAGGAACGTGTAGCAGAGGTCACCAACCAGCTGCCTGTGCAACTTTCTTGTTCTCATCTTCATTCTGCCCTCATTTCTCAATCACTATTTTGTGGTGTTTTCTCCTTTTCTGCTTCAACATTGGCTTTCTGTCACATTCCTCTGGGACTCACTGCCCTAACTCTGATGTCCTTTCCTCTCCATGACTTCCCCTAAAGCACACTTTCAGTGTGGGCAGCCCATAACCTTTCATCCTTCAGTTGTCTTCATCCAACACTTGTTTTCAGAAGCATCTGCTTTGTGCCAGATACTGTGCAGGGGGCACTTAGAACACACAGAAATGAATAATCAAAACATAGCATTGTGCATGCTAAGCTTCCAGGACACGGGGACTTCTGAGCTGAGTGTGAAAGAACAAATAAGATTTCAGGCTGAGAAGAGAGGAAAGGAAATTCCAGACAGAGGGAGTAACACTTGTAAAGAGACTGAAGTCAGCAAGTGGAGGCAGGTAGACCTTTTGGGAGACAAATGTCTCCAAGCATCCTCACCTTCCCTGAGTCAGCGATTTTCATCCAGGCTGAGCAGCACTTGCTTAATGGCAGTCATGTGGCCAGGGGCATCTGACTGAGCCCCAGATTCTGGCCACAGGGCTGAACAGCTCCCAGACAGCAGATGGAGATTATCTCTGGTGTCTCTGAATCATCCTCATTTCAGACAGGTCTTCCAATCTGGACCATGTTAGCTCGTCATTAAATTGTTTTCTCTGAACTTAACCTTATAATAATACAGGATTTCAGCAAAGCCATGCTAGCTTCTGTGTGCAAACACAAGCACACAGGCATTTTAATACCAGTACATTGGCCACAATTTCCATTGTATCTATACTGGGATTCTATAATCTCCCAAACTGGTTTTTTTCTCCACCCCTTGGGAAGCTTGCTCTGCCTCGCCCTGGCTCACATGCAGCCATGGTTGCACTGTGCTATGTCTCTGGGCCCTGAAGACTCAGCTCCAGGGACTGATACTCCCTTCCATCTCCGAAAAGTTGGTCTACAATAGGTGCGCAAGGAGTGCTGTGAAATGAATAGGTACTCCCAGGCCCGCTGGAACAATGAGCTTTTCTTCCTAAGTTTCTGGTGGCTTGTAGACATTATCTGAGGACACCCACACCCCCTTTTTCCTGCTGGATTCTCTCAGGCCATTGACACACTGAGGCCCTTTTGGTCTTATTGTAGAACAACTTATACAGTGTCGGCACAGTTCTAAGATATGAAGTGAACCATCCACTTGATAACAAATTTTCAAGAGAAAAAAAAACTGTGTCAATTAATGTTCATGTGAATTACAAGACACATATTGATCCAGAAATATTAAAATGTAGGGAGGAAGGCACATCTTAGATGTTCAGTAATAATAACTCCTTTGTATTGACCACCTACTTTGAGCAAACTTGGATAGTCTTTGTTATAGGTTAAATTGTGACCTCCAAAAAGATACAGCATGCTGAAGCTCTTATCCTCAATACCTGTGAAAGTGACATTATTCGGTAATAAGGACTTTTCAGGTGTAATCATATTAAAATGTGATTATTAGAATGGGCTCTTAATCCAATATGACCATGTTCTTATGAGAAAAGAGAAATTCAGACACAGATAAAAAAAAAGCCACATGAAAATGAAGGCAGAGACTGTACTGTACTACTGTACTGTAGTTCCTTTAGAAATGGCTTACCAATTAAACATATTCTAGGTGCTTTTTGCCTCAGACAGAGAATTTCATGAGACAAGCCAAAAACGGTGCCAAAAGTTTATTTGAAAAGTGAAGAGTCAAGGGATAAGGGAGAAACTTGCTGTGCAGAGCAAACTTGGCCCAAACAAAAGAGGAAAAGAGAAAAAGAGCACAAATAAAATACACCCTGAGTCTAAGAGTCACAATAGCAGGCTCTTTGTGGCTTCTAGCCTCTTTTATGCAATCCACATCTCATGAGAACCCGAGAGAAGTTCTATATACAGGGTCTTAAGAGGCAGAGCTGTGTAGATCCTGGGATCCTGCCATGCCTCTCTGTCCCAGACAGCCTAAGCCATGCCTATCTCCTATCTCATTTCCCCGTGAGAGACATAAATCCCATAGTTCTTTATGGGGTGAAGGAGTGGTGGTCTCTGTCTTCTACAGCTTCTTCCAGCTGGCAGGGTCTGTAGATGCTACCTATTAGGGATTATGTGTTCTCCAACTATCTTGGGCTGCTGTGGCTTGCTGGTTGAGTTGAAGAAAGAAAAAAAAAGCTCGTCAGAAAGCAATGAGAAAAGAGTTATTTACCATCGAGGTGTCTGTCTGATGGGAGAAAGAAACTTTACTATTAGCCCAAATGTGAGGAGCAGGTCAGATTTCCATACTTCCTATAGAGAACAATGTATATTAGAGAGATATGTAGAGCCATGGCCTTAGCAAGATCCTGTTTACTTATCTGTAGCAGCAATGGAGTCTTGTTTTTTGAAGAGAAATCTCAACTCTCCCAGAGGCTCACAGGAATAGCTTTTTCCTTTTTGTTCTTCAAACAGTTCAGGTGGGACTAGCTTTAATCTAGAAGATGAATCCAATTATCAATCTCTGCCACCTTTACTGCAGTGGGTGTGGCAAAGATCACTGAAATGGGGCCCTTTCACTTTGGCTTTAACTGGTCTTTGAGTGTCCCCTCTCTCCAAGTTTTTATGAGCACTTGGTCTCCAGGATGGACAGTAGATGGTCTCCCTGGGCCAGGAGCTGTCAGGACTCTGTTCCCATACATTTGGATAGCCTGCTGTACTTGGCCCAGATTGATAAGATACTGTTAGAGTCTCATAGTCTCTGGGTCTACTATCACATCAGAGGATAGAAATGGGCTCCCATATAACATCTCAAATGGGCTAAAACTTGGCGCAGTTTGGGGCATGTTTTGAACCCTCACGAGTGTTATTAGTAGCAATTGGAGCCAGGACTCAGATGTTTCTTGGCAAGGTTTTGCCAGAGCTCACTTTAGGGTCTGGTTGGCTCTCTCTACCTTTCCAGAAGATGGAGGCTGCCAATTGGAATTGAAATAGTACTTTATACCTAAAGCCTTTGCCACTCCCTAAGTTATTTGGGAGGTAAAAGAATGTTCATTGTTACTCTGGAGACACTGGGGTCATCCTAGTCTGGGGATGGTTTCTTTAAGAAGCACCTTGACAGGGGCCGGCGATTTAGCTCAGTGGTTCCGCCGCCTGCATCACAAGCGCAAGGACCTAAGTTCGATCCCTGGTACCGAAAACAAAACAAAACAAAACAAACAAGAAAAGAAGAAGCACCTTGACTACGTCAGTAGCCTTTTCTGAACGAGTAGGAAAGGCTTCACTCCAGCCTGTAAAGGTGTCAGTCAGGACTAGCATCTGTTTAAATCCTCCACATGGTGGCATATGGGTAAATTTTAATTACCAGTCCTCTCCAGAGTATGTCCCTCTCCTTTTACAGGTTCTAATAAAGGAGGCAGTTTGAGGTTGCCCAGGTTGTTGTAGGCACAGAATGGGCAAGCTTTTTGTAGACCAGTCAGGTGGTTGTCAGCAGTCCTAGTCATGTGAAAACTCAAGTGACCATTTCCAGTGTAGTATCTCTTCTTATAAGGAATGAATCATGAAGTGTTTTTATAGCCTTCCACTGAGCCCTTTGAGGAAGGACCAGTTTGTTTCCTAAATACCACTGTAGTCCTTTTTTTAATTCCTCCTTGTCCTAAGGCCCATTTATCTTTCTGAGGATTATAGACTGGTTTCAGTGATTCCTCAGGAACTGGGAAGAAGGCTAGAGTCTTAAGGGGCTGTAGGGCTGCTCTTTTTGTTTCCCTATCAGCCTTTTGATTTCCCAAGGAGACTTCAGATATGTCTCTTTGGTGCCCTATAAAGTGCTTGAGTGCTACCTGCTTGGGAAGATGGACTGCCTCTAGGAGTTCCTGTCTGTGCTTTATAGATGATTGTTTGTTAGTCAGTGAGCCTCTTTTTTTTTTTCCAGATTTTTGTATGGGCATGTAGCACCAGAAAGGTATATCTGGAATCTGTATAGATGGTTAACCTTTTGCCTTTTCCTAATATTAATGCCCAAGTAAGAGCTATCAGCTCTCTGTCTTTTGAGCAGAGGTTTCTGGAAGAAGAGGTTTAGCTTCAGTGACCTATTGTGAGCTGACAACTGTATAACCTGTCTTTTGATATATTTCTTGGACAAAGCTACTTTTATCAATGAACCATACCACCTCAGGGTCTTGGAGGGGGAGGTCACTGATGTCCTATCTGCTAGCATAGGTCTGGGAGATTACTTGTTTACAAGAATGGCTAACTTTGGGGCAGAGGAGAAATAATCTCTGATTAGGGGTCCCCTGACCCCAGCCATGGCTATAGAGCTAGAAAAGGGGTTTCTAGAGAAAGAAATCAAAACAGAATGAAATAATTGAATTGGCTCACCCATGATGTGCAGAGTTACCTGGGCTTCCTCAGAGAAGATGGTGATATCAGTGGACAGGGGCATTGCAGGTTCCCCTGGGCCTTTTTAGTAAATGAGGGTTCTGGCTGGCCTCGCTGGGAACAGGGATAGTCAAACATCCAGTGCCACAAGTCAGGCACTTTAGCTGTCTTACATATGGAGCAGGGCCCAGGCAGAGGCTTGATGCAATCTTGTGCCCAGTATCCAGTCCTCTTACACTTGAAACGGGAACCCTTTCCTTGGTTGACCCTGGATTTTTCCTTGGATGACTTGGGTAGGTTAAAAGCATTACCAATTGTAACAGCTATAATCTTAGCCTTCCTCTTTTGTCTCCGTTCTGGGTCCCCATAATTGAACAAAGAAAAGGCCGTGTACAGCAATTGGGCCATAGGTGTCTGTGGGCCCATCTGAAGTTTTTGTAGTCTGTGCCAAATACTGGTGCTGATGGACAGATGAAAAAATGTCTCACTAGTGTTTTTCCCCCTCCCTGGAAAATGGTTCTATATTAGTATACTTGTGAAAGGTTTCTGTCAATAAGTTATAAAAGACAGCTGGAATGGGCTGGGGATTTACCTCAGTGGTACCGCACCTGCCTTCCAAGTACAAGGTCCCAAGTTTGATCCCTGGTACCGGAAAAAAAAAAAAAAAGCTAAAGCTTTGGGCCGGGGATTTAGCTCAGTGGTTTTGCCGCCAGCTGTGCAAGCGCCAGGACCCGAGTTCGATCCCCAGTACCAAAAAAAAAAGACAACTGGATTTTCCTCTGCATCTTGTATGACCCCACTCACTTTGTCATAATTAACAGACTTTTTAATGTACCTTTGTGTCCTCATGGTAATAGCAGCTAGTGGAGTGGAGGGACCTGATTTATTGGCCTGGGCATTGTAAAGAGGAGGTGGAAGAGACCTCCCAGTATTATCAGGCAGATCAGAGACCCACATTTCCCTAGAGACAAATAGGGGTCTTAGAACAGGATCAGCTAGGATATCTTTTTCTTTTTCAGGGCCCACACTAAGTACCATCATTCTAGAGCATTCCCTTTGATAAAGAGTCACAAAAGCCTGAACATAAGGCATTTCATTCTACCCTTTATGTTCCAAGCAGAAACATTGTAATGGAGAATAGTGTCATAGTTTAAAGTACCATCCCATACTCATCTCTTGCTATCTCCCAGTTGGTATTAAATCTAGACTATATTGCAATAGTAAATAAGCAGTTTTTGTTTTACATTGTTAGGATCAAACTTGTCCCATTCATCCGGGATACAGCCTAGTGGCGAAGTCAGTTGAGTCTGTGTGGTGGTGTGGTCCAAGAGGTTTCCCATTGGCTCCGCTAGGGGCCTATAAAGAGGAGACCGCCGGGCCTGAACTCCTCAAAGCTGCATCCCACACAGAAGAAGACCTGGAGTCCACAAGGTGCCCCATGTGGGACTTTGCACAGCCTTAACAGATAGATATTCTTCCAAGTGAGGCCGGCATCATTTACCACAGAAGAAAGTCTTTGTCTCCATATTAGGACCTATGAACTCCTTAGGGACAATGGGTCTGAGCCATTTGTTGGCTCTTGTTGGCCTGGTCTAGTCCTTTAGCTCCCATGAGATAATAGAACTTTCCCAAGAAAAGTTCTTTTAACTGCCTAGTTGAATCTCTTGATGGCCCAACCTGTATTTCAAATTCCTTGATGACTGCACTTAACCAGAGTGAAACCATATGGGAAAAACATCTCTTGTATTTATTCCGATGGAAAAAGGACTAAGAACAGGGATGGTCCTGCTTTTATATATTCACAGCTACTTAAATTAACATCTAAATGTTGTTACATGCTGTTCTGCTCAGGCATCAGGCATAGGGGTTTTTTGTGTCCATCTGTGCCCCGCCCCCCAAACTCAGGACCTTGCGCTTGCAAGGCAGGCAGCCCTGAGCTAAATCCCAGGCCCTCATAGGTCTTTAACTTATCTGCATTTAAACAGGGAAGCACAAAAGCCAGGAGGCAATGGCCTCAGGCAGGCTCTTGGACCAGGGAGTGTAGTGCTGATAAACTGTACAGGTGGGTGGTGGCTGAGAGTCATAGTTGATTCTAGTGCCTTTTGCCTCTAGCTGGTGGAAGAAGGGCATGCAGAGGGACTCTCAGGCCATTTGGCCACAAAACATGCTGCCATAGAGTAAGGTGGTTTAGGCGCAGTGCAATCCTCTCCCTGGCCCAGCAGCTCTGTGCAACTCAGGGCCCGATTCCTGCTGCTGACACATGCCCACTTGGAGTTGGCAGCACTGGTGCCAGCATGCTGATTTTGGCTTGGCAGTAGGTTGCACATGTAAGACCGAGGGCCTTACCAAACACTCCGAGGAGCTGACTGCAGCGAAGAACACCCAGAAAGGAACACACCGGACAAGTTGGAAAGTAAAACAGACCTTAGTCTGGCCAGACGGCACTCCCAAAGCAAAGTAGCTTAGAGATACAACTAGCTCAGAGTCCAAGGCTCTTTTTATAGGGAGTTGTAGGGGAAGTTAACAGGCGAAATTTACAGAAGAGGAACAAAGGTTAGTGGTCAGCTGACACGTACTGATGGTCAGCAGATGTTTGTAGATTGTTCTATAGATAGCTAGCGGTGCGGAACATCAGTTTTGAACAAAGAGTTGAGTAATTTACTTTGGGATGTTGTGGCTGATACAGATCTTATCTAGTGTCCGGGAACTAACAAGCATCTTTATCTATTTACTCACATTCAATCACAGTTGGGGCTAGGGGAGTTTTATGATTACAGAGTTATGCAGTCCCACACACATGGGCCCATTTATCTGGGCCATGGAGGGTGGGGAGGGGTCAAGAAGTTTGCTCGCTCCTGCACACCTGGCCACGGTGGTTGAGGCCCTCCCATGTGCTGGCCTCCCAGCCCCTCTTTCCCCACCTGCAGCCAGGGTCAGATGGTCACACCCCACCAGGATGGAAGCAGGCCTCTGGTGTTGTCCACAGGCCCACATCCGCCCTGGCGGGGGGGGGGGGATAGGACGAGGCACCAGCACTGTTGGACACTGCCCTGTGCACTTGCATTTGCCTGGGACCAGAGCCCCATCCTCCAGTTATAGCTCCACCCTCCAAAGATTTCTCACCAGCAAAAGTGGTGTGAGTTCTTAAAAGGAAGAGCACACAATTTTCTTTTTTTTTCCATGCAGGAAGGAAACAATGGTTCCTTCCTCTTGTTCTCCACATGCCCATATACTCTTTAAAATCAGAAGTTTAGCTCATAAGGCCAGTGATTTTAAAAAAGAAAAGGGGGCCGGGGATTTAGCTCAGTGGTGCTGCCGCCTGCCTTGTAAGCACAAGGTCCCGAATTCAATCCCTGGTACCAAAAAATAAAAAATAAAAGAGAGAGAGAGAAAATGGCAGCTGCTGGTGATACAAACTCACACAAGACAAGATGGCTGCTGACTATGTGGCGAGGTAATGTGGTGGCACTCCGGACCAAAACACAAACTGAGAAGAAGCCATTTACAAACTAGAGTAAGTGGTGACCAGGCTAATTTCCAAAAAGGGTAACAAAATACACAACAAACAAATGGGCAGACGGAGTGAATGCAAGGGGCTAGAAAGAAAAACAAAAGCCTTCTCTCATACCCTGCAGCCATAAATATGGCAAACAGTTCCCGGTGTGCCTTGAGAAGAGTACTCAGCGTTCCTGGCCTAGTGGGAGAGTGAGGGGAGAAAAAAAGCCTTTGCAACATTTTAGAAACAAAATGTGTGCCCACATGGGCCTTACCTTGGTCTCCTGGGTACCTGAGCTTTACTCTCCTGGCTGGCTTAGCAAAAATGTTATCAGGTAGTTTTTTTAGAAATGACTTGCCAATTAAATGTATTCCATGTCTCCCCCCCCACACACCTGCTCCCCGCCTTGAACAAAGAATTTAAAGAGACAAGCCGAAAACAGTGTCAAAAGTTTATTTGAAAAGTAAGGGGTGAAGGGGTAAGGGAGAAACTGGTTCTGCAGAGCAAACCTGGGCGGAACAAAAGAGAAAAAGAGCAAAGATAAAAGTACAACCTGGGTCTATGAGACCCAGGGTGGGCTACTGTGAAGAGTCATGATAGCAGGCTCCTTGTGGCATCCTGTCACTCTTATGATGTCCACATCTCATGAGAACCCACAAGAAGTTCTACACATGGGATCCTGAGAGGCGGAGCTGTGTAGATCCTGGGATCCTTCCATGCCTCTTTTCCCAGCAAGACTAAGCCACGCCTATCTCCTATCTCAATACCAGAAGCCAAGGAGCACCTGGGACTACCAGAGCTGAAAGAGGCAAAGAAGAATCCTCCTTTAGTGACTTCAAAGAGAGCAAAAACTCCTGCTAACACCTTGATTTTGGATTATGAACCTCAAGAATTATGAGAGAATACATTTCTGTTGCTTTAAGCCACCTTTTATGGTACTTCATTACAGCAGACCCAGGAAATTAGTACAGTATCACACCAAGGCTCTGATGCTATACTGTTAGAGCCTCTATTTTATAGATGAGGAAACCAACAGATTACTAGAGATCAAGCATGGAAAAGGAGCAGTCAGGTAAACTGACCTTTTGGAGTGTTATCCAAACCAGTATGAGGCAGGTTCTAGCTCATTATATGTGCATAACTTCTATTCTGGAGGCTTTCTGGAAGGAAATGCACAAAAGGTAGTTGGAAATATAGACACAAGAGAGGTTTACAGCCAACAATTCAGTAACTCTAGGCTTTTCAAACTTTGATAATTATGTGAACAAGAATGCTTTCTAAGTAATGATGTGGAAGAGTGCCCTGCAATTTCCAGTTGTGGCTGGGAGTAGGGATGGTGTGAGATGTTTCCTTGGCATTTAGCATGTTTACTGGGAAGGGTGCTCCCTCACAGAATTGGGGGGTTCAGGGGCTGAATGCAAGGAGGAATTTCAGCATATTTTGGAAGCTACCTCAGGGATTACTCCCATAGGTGAATGTACTGAGCCCAGCCCCATTTGAGGAGCTCTGAGGAGTGCCCCAGATGGGGATAAAATAAGTTATACCATGTCTGCACAGCTTCCAGACATGAGATGAACTATGCGTGATAACAGATTTTCATGGGAAAAAGAAAAAACATACCAATCAATGCACAAGTTGACCACAAGACATATATAGGCTCAGAAATATTATAGCAAATAAATGGAGACATTTAAAACAAAGGTACATACATAGGAAGACTCAATATTGTCAAGAAGTGAGGTCTTTCCAACTTAATCTACAGATTAAACAAAATACTAATCAAAATACAAGCAATTTACTGTATGGGTATTGACAACTTGATTATAAAATTTATATTCACAGCCAAAACAGTGCAGGTAGCACAGTGGAGATGGGAGTCCACTCCCTTCCACCCACTTGAGTTTGGGCAACACCTCCGGGCCAGTCCTTCTATTCTTCTGAGAGAGGCAGAAAATAAAATAACAAAGACCCCAGGAAATCTCTATAACTCCAGCCCAGAGCACTTGTGTGTTAGATCTAATAGGCTGATGTTCAGTAACCTTTTCCCCACTTGAAACTTGTTAAAGGTTCATAAATATGGACTACATCTCATATGTGCGATTTAATCAGAATGAACTCTGGGAAAGTCCTGTGTACTAGAAACCCCTAAAACTGACTCAGCATCCTGTCAATAATTCTTGTCAATCTTACCTAAAAACCCAATGAGAAGCACTTGGGTTTGGGTGTGTGTGTGTGTGTGTGTGTGTGTGTGTGTGCGCTGTGCTTTTTTCTTTCCTGTTGTCCTAGCACTACTTTTCTCTTTGTGCCACATTTTTGTCAGCACAGAACTGCCCTGAGCACATCTTCCAGTGATCTTCAACAAATGCCTTTCTTTTACTGTTGGATGTATGCTTACAATTCATTGTTCATCACATGCAAGAGCCTGGAATCTCTTAGATCCATCATGCTGTGTTAAAAAGACCCAGAATAGCCAACATTATATTGAAGAAGAACTAAGTCAGAGAATTGCTATTATTTGAGTTCGAGACCTAGATATAAAAACAGAAAAACTGAATCTGCTGGAAAATAAAATAGGTAAAGCTCTTGAAGGCATAAGAAGAGGCAAAAACTTTCTGAACAGAACACCAATTACACAAGAAGTAACCCCAGCAACCAACAAATGGGATTACATCAAAGTGAAAAGGTTCTGCACAGCAAGGAAACAACCAACAGAGTGAAAACACAAACACAGAATGGGAATAAAATTTTGCCAGCTACTCCTTAGACAGAGGATTACTATCTAGTATATAATACAGAACTCAAAAAAATATACCCTCCAAGATAAAAAACTCAATAAAAAATGGGGCATTGAAATAAAGATACTTCTCAAAAGAAAAAGAATGTATTTATTACATATCACACACATATACTAATACAAATTTTAAAAGACTTACTGTAAAGTTGCAGTTATCAAGGTTGTGTAGTACTGGTAAGTAATAGGCAAATAGAGCAATAGAACTAAATAGAGAATGCAGAAATGGGCCCACACAAATATGATCAACCAATCTTTGCCAAAGGGCCAAATACAAAGGCAGTTCAATGGAGAAAAGATAGTCTTTTTAACTAATGGTGCTGGAACAACTGGACATCTATGCACAAAAACAAAACAAAGGGAAATATAGACTTTATACTATATTAACAAATTTCATTACTTTACACAAAAACTGATGCAAAATAAACCAATTACACAAAATTGATCAGCTTTCACAAAAAATAATTCAAGATGGATTACAGACTTAAATATACAAAGGAAAGCTATAAAATTCTTTAAAAATAAAATAAAAAATCTAGATGACTTTGGTTTTGGTGATGACTTTTAGATATAACACCTAAAACATGATCCACAAAAGAAAAAAATTGAAAATTGGATTTTATTCTGATGAAAAATAAGAACTTGTGGTTGGTAAAAGACACTGTTGAGGAATGAAAAGACAAGCAACAGACTGGAGAGGGCAAAGCTTAGCAAAACACATATCTGATGAAGGACTAGCATCCAAAATACACAAAAATAAAAACTCTTAAAGCTCAACAATAAGAAAATAATTTTTAAAATGGCAAAAGATCCAGACACATATCTTGGCAAAGAAGATATGTAGATGGCAAATAAGAGTATGATAAAATGTTCAACATCATTTGTCAGCCTCACCTGGTCACAAGGTCTTCTGAAATGGAAATGAAGTAAGGTGGGGCTTAGTACTGGGATCTGAGAACATTGGGAGCGGTTGATGGACTCTGGTTCAGAAACCCCACACTGAGTTGTAGCTCCACTGGTAGAGCTTAGGGATCCAGAGTGGCTTGCAGATTGAATTAAGAACATTAGAGTTGAGTGGGGATAAGAGACCAAGCTCATTACTTTCCTACTGTTTTACTCTCCCTTTGTCCAGAAAAGAGATTTTTTTTGTATTAAATTCTTTTATTGGTACATTGTAGGTATACAGCACAATTACATTTCTCATTGGGAATTGTACCTTTACATAATGCATCTTGGTTCTCATTTTTTCCCCATTCCTAGCCCTCCCTTCACGCCCTCCACCCTTCCCTATTTACAAAGACTTTATTTCCATTTTTTCCATTTCTCATCATTTTTTCCTTTCCCTTCTTTCCTTTCCCCTGCCCCTCCCATTACCCCTACCCCTTTGGACCTTTTCTTCCTATTTTACACAGAAAAGAGATTTTTAATAGGCTACAAAGAAATATATACCACTGCAAGATAAAATACATCACAGAGAAATAAGGTGAAGGAAGCTCAGGGAAAAATCCAATAAGAAGAGTGGAGGGTGGATCCCACAGTAGCTTTAGTACGTCAATAATAGGATGGAAATCCAGCCTCCAGGAAGAACAGCTTTGACCTCCAGGATTCCCTTGCAGCTCAGAGCCAAAGTGTAAGTGTCCTGAGGAGGCCACAGCTGCTCACATTACAGCTGCTCACATCAGAACATGAGTACTGATGGTCTAGTCCTTTGGAATCTGCATTCAACATCCATGGATGGGCTACAGACTGCCATATACCTGCCTGGGCTCAACCCCTTCTCTCCTAGACAGCTGGATGGTGCAACTATTTTCCATATGTCACTTGCATTGGGCAGGCTGGCCATCAGGCAGATGATGGAGACAGAAGGGCAGAATATATGGCCCATGGGGCATGTGGACTCTCATTACATCTACACGAATGTCAATGTCTGTGGGCCTATTTGGCCATAGCCTTAATCTGGGTCCTGGTCAACCTTGACTTTGTCCCTGATGTTCTACAGACATCCCTTGACTTCACACCCTTCATATAGTCTGTACTATCTCTAGGCCCATCCTCAAGGACCAAGTACAAAAGGACACCTTGAACCCCTTGCTTGCTCAGAAAGGGCTTTAGGATCTTTGCTAGGGATCACAGCCACAAAAGAAGGCTGGCAAGAGCCAGGAAGGAGGTCAACCCCTCTCCAAGGAAGCTGGAGTACAGAGTAGGGCTTTCTCCCTGGCCAGTAAGTTGAGGGTGGAGGCCCATGGCTTAGGGGTCCATTTCTTAGGGAAAGAGGACCATGGCTGAAAGGCCTCACACCATCTTCTTCAAAGGTCAGGCTCAGGACATGCAGAAAACTTTAGTATCTTCCCACAGGTGGACATCAGGGAGTCTTCCGTCTACTCTGCTCTGCCAAAGTCACATTGCCTTGGTCCTTGCATGACTTATGTAACACCTCCTGTGAAGGAAGCTGGATGCTGCTGTGGAGGAAACTGGACGCTGCAAGTGTCCCCAGAAAAAGTTGTGGTGAGCACATTCTGGATGCTATAGCTCTGCCATTCTTAGCCTCCCCAGATGAGCACTCTCCATACTTAGCACCTCCCTCCAAGAACTGTCATGCAATGTCCCTGTTTGCATCAGTGTCCTTAACTTTCATCCTGGAGTGTCACTCAGGGGTCTGCTTGTCACTCCAGGGCTCCAGTACACCTCCAGTCCATATTCTCCCACCATCTCTTCCCTTGCCAGTGCAGGCGAGTTCCTAGGGATCTCCCAGGGGCTCCTCTTCTGCCTCTCCTGGGGCTGGTGATCCTCCTCACAGTTATCTGAGGACCTTAAAGCCCTCTCCCCACCTGCTCCTTTCCAAATCTTAAATTGGTCCTGGGGGTGTCTTAGTTACTTTTCTTGTTGCTGAGACAAAATACCCGACTCCCAGAGTTAAAGGAATAAAGGTTTATTTAGCTCAACGTTTGTAGAGGTTTCAGCTTATAATCAGTTGGCTCCAAAGCAGGGTGGCATGGCAGACAGGTATTGCAGAGGAGAAACAGTTCATGGCAGGCAGAAGGTAGCAAAACAAGCAAACAAGGGGCTTTAGCAGTTTTTTTCTGCCCCTTTTATATTCTATTTAGGCTAGTTGGATTAGGGTGGTGCCAAACCAATCAGTGGACTAATTTAGTAATTACCCACCCTTAATCCTAGCACCCTTGATTCTAGCATTGCACCATGAATTAGTCACACACTCTAGATTCAGGCACCTCTGAAAAAGCCCCACCTATGACTTCATGCGGCTTTGGGGTGGACATCTAGATGCAAACCATAACAGGGAGTGTTGTGGAGATCAGGGAGTGTCCTAGTGTCTGCTGCCCCACCACCTGCTACAATCTTTAGTCTGCTCAAACATCCTGTCTGGACACACCATGGTCCTGGCTGGTTCTGTGGGTGGCTGACAGGACACCTCAGCCCCACCTCTGTGGATCTGCATCAGAAAGCAGCACCCCATAGTCATACAGGTAAAGTGATGGGCTCATCAAAGGCTGGGCATTACCTGGGGAGCTGAATAATAGCACATAGTCTGAGTGATTTGTTACTCATACATGTAATTATTAATCTTCACCAACCATTACGAGACTTATCAAAAGACTACATAGTCTCCTGGCCATTCTGCCCAAACCACAGCTTCCTCAACAAGGGGTTCTTACCAGGGATCTTCAGGTAGAGATATTTGTATGTTAGCATCAACATCAGAGTTTTTCTTGAGCTAAGCTGGTAGTAGAAGGGAGATAGAAAGCACAATGCTCCAAACTGGAAAGGTAGAGGCCAGATCCAAGAGAGGGCTGACCAATTTGGGCATAGCAACAAGAGGAGGAAACCTCCAGTTGCCACGGGGATTTGGACGATTTTGGCCTCCACCTGCCATTCACACTGGGGAGGACATTCCAACAGTCATCACAGAATTGATTGGTATGCCTCAGGAGCCTGAAGAGTGAGGTAAGAATCTCCTGATGAGGAAGTTGTGGTTCAGGCAGAATTGGCAAGAAACTATGTGGCTTTAAAAATCTTTTTAGGGTCTTCTAAGTGTAGGATCATTTCATCTGCAAACAAGGATGACTTGAGTTCTTCCTTTCCTATTTGTATCCCCTTTATATTTTTCCGTTGCCTAATTGCTGTAGTTAAAATTTCAAGAACTACACTGAGTAAGTGGGTTGAGAGTGTACATCCTTTCCTTGTTCCTGATTTGAGAGGAAATGCTTCAGGTTTTTTCCCATTCAGATTGATGTTGTCTGTGGGTTTGTCATATATAGCCTTTACGGTATTGAGGAATGACCCTTCTATATCTATTTTCTTTAGGGCTTTTATCATGAAGCAGTCGTAAGTTTTGTCAAAGACTTTTTCTGTGTCAATTGAGAGGATCATGTGATTTTTTTATACTGGATGCTTCTATGTGGTTCATTATATTTATTGATTTGCATATGTTGAACCATCCTTATATAGATGAAATGAAACTGACTTGATCATGGTATATGATCTTTTTAATATGATGTGGAATTTGGTTTGTGATTATTTTATTAGAGTTCTGCATCTACCTTCATCAAGGATATTGATGTACAATTTTGTTTTTTTGTTCTATCCTTGTCTGGTTTTTGGTATCATCATTATATTGCCTCATAAGATGAATTTGGAAGTGTTCCTTTCTTTCTACTTCGTGGAATAGTTTGAAGAGCATTGGAGTTAGTTCTTTTTTAAGTTTTACTAAAATTCAGCTGTCAACCCATCTGGTCCTAGACTTTTCTTTGACCAGAGAAATTTTATTTCTGTAGCATTCTAATTGCTTTTTTTTTTTTTGAGACAGGGTCTTGCTATGTAGTTCAGGCTGGCCTTGAACTCACTATGTAGCCCAGGTTGGCCTCAAACTCATGGTGATCCTCCTGTCTCAGCCTCCTGAATGCTGGGATTACAGGGATGTGCCACCACACCTGGATAATTCCTTGTGACTGATCTGTTTAATTTTTTCTATCTTGTTGGTTCAGCTTTGGTAGATCATACATGTCTTGAAATTTATCAATTTTGTCTAGATATTAGGATATAGATTTTCAAAGTATTTCCTAATAATCCTCTGAATTTCACTGTGTCTGTTGTAATATCCCCATTTTCATCTCTAATTGTATTGGTTTATATATTTCCTTTTTTCTTTTGGTTAGTTTGGCTAAGGGTTTATGAATCTTACTTATCTTTTAAAAGAACCTGTTCTTTGTTTTATTGATGCTGTGTATTGTTCTTTTAGTTTCTATCTAATTATAATTCTGCTCTTCATTATTTCTTTCCTTTTGTTGGTTTTGGTTTGTTCTTGTTTTTTTGAAGACCTCAAGATTCATGACTAGGTTATTTATTTGAGATAGCTCTACTTTTTTGATGTAGGCATTCATAGCTATAAAATTCCCTCTTATAACTGCCTTTGCTGTAGCCCAGAGATTCTTGAATGTTTAATTTCCATATTCATTTCATTTTAGGAATTTTTAAATTTCTTCCCTGATTTTTTCAATGACCCACTGATTATTCAAAAGGGAATTGTTCAATCTCTATATTTTTGGAACTGGATTTCAATGTGCCAAAGATTAAAACTAGACCCATATCTATCACCATGCACTAAACTAATATCGAAGTGGATTAAAGGTCTAAATATTAAAACAGAAACACTAAACTTGCTGGAAGATAAGTTAGGTAGAACTCTTGACGACATTGGCATAGGAAAAGACTTTATGAACAAAACCTCAGTAGCATGGGAACTAGCACCAAGAATCAACAACTGGGATCTCATCTTATTAAAAAGCTTCTGTACTGCAAGAGAAACCACCAACAGAGCTAAAAGACAACCTAAAATGTGGGAAAAAATTTTAGCAGCTGTACCTCAGACAAAGGACTACTATCTAGAATATATAAAGAACTTTGAAAAATCAGACCTCCCAAATGTAAAGGCCCAATTCAAAAATGGGCATCTGAAATGAACAGACATTTCTCAAACAAAGAAGTAAAAGCAGCAAAGAAACATATGAAAAAATGTTCAAAATCACTGGTCATTGGAGAGATGCAGATGAAAACAACACTGAGATTCCACCTCACCCCAGAAAGAATGGCTGCTATCAAGAAATCAACCAATAACAGATGCTGGC